>OX465099.1:17200429-17615487 GCA_949987625.1 Chalcis sispes
GGCGAAGACGGTCCCATTGGCCGGAAAGGTCATGCCGACGATTTTTTGGGATGCAAACGGCGTCATCCTCTTGGATTTTTTAGAAAAAGGAAGAACGAACACTGGTCAATACTACAGTGAGTTATTGGACCGCTTCAACAAAAAATTGAAGGAGACACGGCCGCATTTGGCGAAAAAGAAGGTCCTGTTTCACCATGATAACGCACCAGCATATTCATCCGGAATTGTCGCCGCCAAACTGCATGAATTGCGTTATGAATTGCTGCCGCACCCTCCGTATTCACCCGATCTGGCTTTCTGCGACTTTTTCTTGTTCCGTAACATGAAGAAATGGCTCGCGGGAAAAAATTTAGCTCAAACGAGGAAGTCATCGCCGAGACAGAGGCGTATTTTGGAGAATTCGACAAATGCTATTTTTTGGAGGGGTTAAAATGGCAGGAACGTTGAGAGAAGTGTATGTTTCTAAAAGGGGACTATGGTAAAAAATAAAAAAAAATTTTTTGAAAAAATGGTGTCTTCATTTCTAACACGGGTACTTATTGAACCACCCTCGTACAAATAAAATTCAACCAACCAAATATTATTTCTAGTTGGAATAAAAAAGGTATTGAAAGTTCAAAAAACATTCCCATTCGATCACTTTCTTAGTGAAAATAAAAAGTGAACCAAAACGCTGCATTACGAAGGTCAAATAAAATCAAAATTCACGAAAGCAAGTTCGAACGAGTGTTTCTTTTCTTTTTCTTTTCATAAGCTGAAGTATTTTATCGGTTATATTCGAGCATGAACGCAATGAAGAAAATAAATATAAAAAAGCAAGCAAGCATCGATTCAAAAGCTTTTTTCCTTTAGCGATTAATTTTTATTTATACCGCTCGGTCGCTTAATGACCAGCTCTCGCGTACATGTGTATATATATATATATATATACACATCGAGGTATATGTAAAGCCTCTCGTCACAAATAAGGTAATATATAAGAACGTCGATTGATAACGTCAACCGCCGCTTGAATTTAAACGACGGCCTTTCGCGCGTCCACCGAAAGCCGATGCAAACTTCTGATATCTTTCGCTCATTTTCTTAATCACTCTCTTCCTCTTCCTCTATCAATGTTTCTTTCTCTTTGTAGCTTTCTGGCGTACACGTACCTACAAGAAACTATTTTTTTTTTTTTTTTTTTTTTTTTTTTTTTTTGTAGTATTTTTTTCTTCCCTTAGTCGATAGCAATTACACCATACGACGTTGCAAAAGTCAACACGCACACGTTTCGCGAGCACTTGGATTAAATGGCTGAGATAGATAGATAGAGAGGGAGAGGGAGAGAGTTTCTCTTAAGGTAAAATATTGAGGCTGTTTTTTTATGAATATTTAATGCATCAACCGTATATATATATGAAAATATTTATCTTTTAAGGAATAAATAAGGGATGTAGTAAAAATTTATTTATTTGATTAATGTTTTATGCAAACGTTATTAAACATTTTTTTTTTTTTTTGTATTAAACAGTTATTGAATAAAATTGGAATTAAAGAAATGAAAATATTTCGACAAAATAATTTTTGCATATCTTTAAGTGGAACCATAATCGATAGCTTTTACTTTGCTTACAGAATTTTGTTTGCTGAATTTAAATTAAAAATATTTGTCGTCGTTCAATGCTTTATTCATTTATTAATATATCGTTTATTTAATTTATAATATTTTAAATAAATGTTATATACATTTATTTAATAAAATAAAAAGTATGAAAAAAGAGAGGTTAAAAATAAAAATAATGAAACAGTAAAAATACAACCGACTTAAATCTCTTCGTCATCGAAACGAACGTCCCTATCAACTTAACTACCTTGAAATTATATCCTTCTTTAAACAAATATGAAAATAATAAGCTGGCAACAACTTTATCATAACAAGAAAGAAGAAAAAAAATTCGAGTAAAGTAAACGTGAATATTTCGAAAAGGTAACAACCATCGAGCGGAAAACGGTGCAGAAATGGAAACAATAGATGTGAATTTGGCGCGGAAGCGGCTCGTGCAAGAAGAAATAGAAATATAGAGAGAGAGAGAGAGAGAGAGAGAGAGAGAGAGAGAGAGAGAGAGAGAGAGAGAGAGAGAGAAAGGATCGGTGGCAAAAGGTTGAGCGCACAACCGAGGGTCAAGTGGCAACTTGACACTAATATTTCTCTCTCTCTCTCTCGCGTTTTGGCCAACCTTTTTTCTACATTTTATTTACACCCTTTAGTCGCTCGCTCTCCTCCCTCCCTTTCTTTCTCTAATTATTACTTTCAGGCGAGCGCGGACAAATATAACCCAGTTCGTTATTTTTCACGGGGCTTTTACCCCCACTACCGCTATAGCACCATTACTTCGAGCAAAAGAACGGCTTCTTGTTTTTCGCATTCAAAGCGCGGGGATGCAGCAACCAAAGTGAATAAGTGAGTGAGAGAGAAAAAAGAGGGAGAGAGAGAGAGGGAGGGAAAGAAAAAAGAGGGAGAGAGAGAGAGAGAGAGAGAGAGAGAAAGGGACGATGGGTGACAAAAAACATATCGCTACGGTATATATCCCGTTCTGTACACTTCTTGCTACGCTTCGGCTTTTGGCGATGGTCCAACCAAGAAAAGGTTTGGAATAAATATATACACACACATACACAGCCGGTGGCATGAAATATTTGCCATTTCGTAGCTCGTAATTTTGTCCAATTTCTTTTAATCCTTCGACGTGTCTCTTTCATTATTTCTTTTTTATATCTTTTACCATTCCTGCTTACGGATGTATCCATATACACGCAGAGGTTAATTCATTGTGTTGGTGAATAAATAATGCGATGTACGCCAAGAAAAGGAAGTAAATATTTTTCTGTTTACTTGATCACGGATAAGCTGACGCGTTCGTTGGTGAATTAAGTTAAGGGTTAGAGAGAGGGAGTTTTTTTTACTTATTACGATAAAAATTATAGTAATATTAAGGCAACATAAAATGGATTAATAAAGTAGTTATAAGCACGAGGCGCTATTAGTTTTTTAACTAATGAGAGTGTGGGAAAGAAATATGAAAAAAAAAGTTTAATCAAGTTTATCGCATTAAAATAATTTATTGTAAGTAGCGCGTTAAATTACGCTAAAGCTTTCTTTTCTCTTTGACTTTGCGTATTCTTTGTAAAAATGACTCACGCACTAACGACGCAAAAGTTCGAGGTTAAAGAATGAAAAAAAAAGGAAATTTCTAAAGCACATATAATGTTATAAGAAAAAAAAAAGAAAAAAAAAAAAAATTTCGAAACTTTAGTAACAAATTTTAAAGTTGGATTTTTATAAAGAAGCTCATGCGTGCGCTCCTAAACTTTTCTAAATAAAAAACTGTTTCGAATTGCATTAAATATTAAATTTAAATGAAACTATAAAATTAGTTTTAAGAAAAATTGCACAAAACTATTATACATAATTATAATAATATACAAAATTATTATTGATGAAAAAAATGTATTTTATAGTAAGACAAAATTAATTTTTCTTTTTTTTTTCAGACTAAAATAGTACGTTTTATTAAAATAAATAATACAAAGCTTATAAAAAACGCTGTTTAATATAAAAAAAAAAAAAAATACAAATTGGTTTTTTTTTATCTAAAAGATTAAAAAAAATACGACAATAATAATTAAAAAATTTTCCTCTTATCGCAATATCGCAGCCAATTACAATCACTTTTAGATTCACTTCAATTCCAGTGCAATCATCCAATCTTAATCGGATTTCTACTCTTCATTAAACGAATAACTATAATCCAAATATACTCGATAATAACCTCTCTCCCTCAACCTTTTTTTTTAAAAAAAAAGAGAGAGGGAGAGAAAAACCAAAAATCGACTTCGCTCGTCGCAACCTCTTTTTTTCCATTTCTCCCACCCACCGAACGGAATAAAAGTCAATCTCTCTCAACATATCCGGCCGATCGTTACACCAGGACGGAAATCAAGACGCGAAATCGGATTTTTCAATCGGCGCCGCCCGACGCAGCGTTTGGTAGGAAAATATTCTACTGAGTTTTTTCTTCCTATTTGCTTTATTTTATAATATCACTCGATCGTGATATATATCTTTTTCAGTGAGAAATAAGCAAGAGGATTTCCGGTATCGATGTATCGATGCTGCTGCATGCGTTTTGGCTATTTCTATCGATACGAGTTTTTGCAAAGGTTTTTGCAAGGTACAAAAATTACCATTTTTTTTTTTTTGTAATGTAATTATTTAATAAGCTATAAATTAAGATAAAAATTTCCACGTTTTTTTCATTTAATCACACTTTTTTTTATCAAGTGTACACATTCACCAATCACTTACGTGATATCCTGTATGATATTTATTAAGCTTTATTAATTAAATATTCTTTAAAATTCATTTTTAACAAACAATGTTACATTTAGCATTATGCATTATAATAAAAAATAATTTGATCATTAAACTTTAATAAGTATAATCGTACACACAAGCATTAAGATTTTACGAAATTTCAGTTTAATGTTCAAAATGCATAATGAAATTTATTAACTTTTGAAAATTTAGCATTATTCAAGTTAAAAATTTAACTTCCATTAAAAAAAAAAAAAAAAATTAACTACACTAATTCCATAAAACGTTAAATATCTAATGTTAAAAAGTTGTACGAATAGCTTTTAGCGCAATAAAAAACAGTAATAATATCCATTATACAAATGCTATCTTTTAATTGTTATCCTTACCTTCCTTTATTGCATGAAGACTTTATCATAAACGTCCGAGCAAAACTTCTACTTTTAAATTCTTATCCCGGTCTTTATTAGATCTCTTACGCTTTTCTTTACACGGTTCTTATAGCATTTAGTCCATGAAATTGCTACGACTCATTGGGTTGTAAATGTATTACAAGTACACCGATGATAAAATCCACTTTATATCCGTCTTTTGAACTTAAAACGTTGCAAATTTCATCGAACCTTTTTAATTACGTCGTATTTTTTTTATTCGCGATGATAAAACTGTTTTTCATGAAATAAAATTCATCCAGCTTTCTTTTTATTATTTTAAGTAGCAATCTACTGTTATTTATTGTTTATTAGTAGATTTTGTTTATTTCATTCGTCGATGCGATCTAATTACTTTTTTATTTTACTTTATCAAATTCTTCATTTTTGATGATAAGAAAATATTTTTAAAATACGCAACGTATAAATTTCCCATCGAACCTTGATCGAAAAAAAAAAGTTTTAATGATATTTATTTGTTGTTGTAATTGAGCATCGAGGAATTGTTATAAGAGTCAAGATCGAAAGTTTCCCGTTGTTACGAACTTATTCGACAAATGAGATTTCAACTTGATGGAGACGCAGCGAATGACCCCACAGTTTGATAAAAGTTATTCTAACATGTTCTAAGTTCGATTGGAAAACATTTTAAATTCCAATTACAAATTAGTTTAAAACAACAATACGACTAAACAAACGAAGACAATTTTAATTTTTTTTTTTTAAGGGAAGGTTTACCTTTTTATTGACCAAAACAACAGTTTTTTCTGGAATTTTTTTCATAGAAGGAAATTAATAAACAACTCAAATTGTTTGCTTCTTGTTTAATACAATAAAAAGTACAAAAAAAAATTTTTTTTATGACAAAATATCGTGACGGTAATTAATGGCACGCCCCGTAAAGTGACCATCTCCAAAAAACGTGGCCCGCTGTTGGCCACTCTAGCACCTGCAAAAATGAACGAAAATTAAAAATCGAAAAAGTTTTATAAAATATATGAGTGTAGTCGGCATCTGACGTACAATCATAGCTAAAAATCAAAAATTAACAAAATGGCGGGCACTTGAATTTTTTGTTTCATTATTGAGTTTTTTTTCACTCTTCAAAGTACTCTAAAAATAAAAATAATGCATATGTCATCTTGATTGTAGTCCATTTTCCGATAAATACTTTCACAATTAAAAAAAAAAAAAAAAGGCGATCCATCGAGTAGTTTTTTAGTAATCGTGGCCAACAGTTCGAAAAACGCGTTTAAAGATTTGATTAACGATTAATCTGTGTTAAGATCGGTCTCGTTTTTGTTCCATAGCTTTAAAAAATATTTATATACGACCAAACGGTTTTGGGAATATATTCTACACGTAATTAACTACAAAAAAATGTAAAAAAAGAAAAATCGATTTTTTGGTTCAGAAAAAAGTAAACCTTCCCTTAATGCATTCAAGTTTCCATTGTATTGTGAATAAATTCACTACATGAATATTTCCAATGAAACGTCCCGATGATTCGTAAAGTTCCTAATACTCCCTTTTTCAATCTTATCTCCATTTTATGATAAAAATCACTTCGGTAAGAGCTAAATCCAAGGACATTGGCGTCGAATTACATCGTTGAAAATAAATTTTTATTCAACGTTAAATTCAAGTGTCCCGATCGAGCAACTTTTATTACACTGAATTACTCTGATGATCTCGTTTAAATAGAAGAAAAGAAATGTAAGATAATATTTATACATAAAATATTAGAAACGAGAAAAATGGAGATCGATAAAGTATTAAGGTAGCTCGTACCTCGATTGCAATTATTTAACAACCCTTTGAAACTTATATAAAATGATTCTCCAGAATTTTCTGAGCAATTTAAAAAAAAAAAAATGTATAGGTTGACGGACAAAATACCGAGAAAAAGCTTTTCAAAGTTTCATGTTATACATGTGTTCTTATGGGAGTCTGTTATTTTTCGTTTATAACTTTCTGTAAATATCTTACACAATAAAATAAATAAGCGTTCTGGAAAGAAGAAATCATCAATTTTTAGATAGCACATTAAAAATATAGGGTTGACAAGCGTTCTAAAAAAATATCGAGCGAAAACAAAAAAATTCAAGGATTTTCTAAATAGGTTACCGGAAGATAAAAATTTTAAAAAATGGCGCGAGATTCAAAAATGTGCATTTGTAGCACTTGTTTATAATCGTAAGAATACTTATAATAATTAAAAAAAAACATGTTAATGATGATTATATATTGTTAAATAATTAAATATAGTGAAATGTATTAAAAAAAAATACATGAAATTAATCAACGTGCATTTATTATACTTACTTTTATAATTAAAAAAAAAATACTTTTAACTAGTCAAAAAATAAATTTTAATGATAATTATATATTAAAAATGATCTAATATATTTTTAACAAAAAATAATATAACGAAAACATAAAAGACAAGATATACATTTTTTAAAAACAGTTTTTATTCATAAACAATAATTATATTACAACTTGAAATCTTAATTCATAATATCCCAACTTGAAATTTTAATTCATAATATCACAATATTAACTATTAATTAACAACATTAACATTAAATATTAACTAATTAAAATAAATTAGCTAAACTACAACGTAATTATTTAATTGGCACTGACTTAAAGCATAAATTTAATATATTATATATAATACATTTATAATTTATTATTTGTCTTTGTTTACGTAATACTCAATTCTTCTTAAAATATGTCAAAACTTTAATTAACAAGATAATTCGTATATTTCTTGTTTTTCTTTTACTTTTTCCTCTTTGTCCTTTAAGATTATATCTTTAACTCATTTTATAAATAATGAAAACTGTTATTAAGGTTATGTTATGCTTACTGCTAGAAATCAGCTACTGCACTGTCTGCACTACTGTTCTTTCTGCTCTTTCAAACAACGCATTTGCGCATGCGCTCAACAGGAGGAAGAACTACAATAATAAAAGGAATCATAAATGCATACATTTTTTATTTTTTGTTTCGATATTTTATCTTTCTAATGATGTTTATATTTTTTAAAATTCATTTTATGATTTTAAAAATAAGTAGTTTATTAAAAAATCAACTTTCTGAAATTTACATTTATAGCATACATTTGACTTGGGATTCGGGTACGAGCTACCTTAATATCAATGTTAATTTAAGAGGTATTATTAATAATTTACTTGTTTTTTATGAATTATTAATTTCATTAATAATCGATGAATCCGATGATGGTATAAAATAAAATACAGTAATGCTGCTGCAGTTTATTGATCTTTTCAACTACATATATTTTATGCCGCTTTTCGTAAAAAATGTATTTGTAAAATATTTCAATAAAATGTTATTAATCTATATGTTCAATAATACAAAGATGTTGAAAAAGAAGAATAAAATGTTCACTTTGATTTTTATAAATTGTGTATCAGTTATTGCAACTGTAACATATATAAAAATTGCACACAAAAAAAATCAAAAATGATAATAAATTAATCTAATGTTTATTTATAAAGCTCATTAAACAAATCGATACTCTATAGTTTTAATCATCGCCGATAGCTTTCGGTATAGCTTCAAGAGCTTTTCCTTTTGTCGATAAAGGTATTCAAAAAAGAGGCAAAGGCTTCGCTAACCTTAACACAACGATGAAAATAAATAATTCGAACGAGCAATTAAAACGAGAAATACGGAGAATAGAGAAGTAAAGAAGGAAAAGAATAAGAATAAGAAGATGCAAAGAATGGCTTGAATTCTCGGTGGTTACAGCTCGCGAACAAAAGCTCTTCCAACGTCAACGACATGATAAGAGAGAGAGAGAGAGAGAGAAATGCAGCACTGAGAAGCAAAAGTAGAAAATCTAGAGACGAAAATAGAAATCACGAGGGTAATGTTTAAGCTCTTGTAAATTATCTGAAGCGAGAAGAGGTATTAACGATTGTGCTCTTTCTCTCTCTCACTCTCACTCTATCTCTCTCTCTCTCTCTCTCGCTGATATATCAATTTTTATGAAATTTACTTTATAAAAAATGATATTGTTGCGAGATGGTGTTCTAAAATTTGAAAAAAAAATATATACATATCATCTATTTAAAACTTTATACGATTTGAAAATAAAAAAAAAAGTAATGAATTATACGAGGTGTGGCAGAAAATTAATGAGACTAGCAACACTGCAAGCGATCTGGCAACGCTGCGCTGTGCAACGTACATGTATCAGTACCTTCCCATGACTCAGTGTGAGTTTCAACTCCATGCGTTAACTACGTGATTTTTGTGACTGCTATTAGTGAAATTATGTTTTGTTTGTGCGTCACGCATTGTAGACAAATGGATGCTCCATTATGACAACTCCCCATGTCACGCTACCCTTTCCGTCGCAGAACTTTTGACCTCAAAAGGCATTCCTATGGTTCCCCAACCCCCCTATTCACCTGACCTAAGTCCCTGTGACTTTTTCCTTTTTCCTAAACTGAAAAATGTCCTCAAAGTACGTCATTTCGGGACTTTAGAAAACATCCAAAAGAGTGTAACGGACATACTGAAGACCATACCGGTTGAAGACTCCCAGCGCTGCTACCAAAAGTGGGAACAACGTCTCCATCGGTGTGTAGCTGCCCAAGGGAACTACTTTGAAGGGGATAACATTGATGTTTAAAAAAAATAAAAACTTTGGTAAATAAAAAATCAGTCTCGTTACTTTTCTGTCACACCTCGTATATATTATATATCTATAAATTTTTTTTAATTTTTCTCGATACTGTGGATTAATTCTACAATCTGTTTATAAATACTATCAAAAACATTTTTCATCAGCTTAAAACTACTTTTTTTTATCCAGAGAAACTTAAAATAAAAATCATTCATATTTCAAATATCTCGTGAGCCAAAAATTTCATTTTGAAAAAAAAGCTTACGAAATACCAAGCGTAAAAACAAAAATGTCATCAATTCAAATTTTCCCGAATTTCGTCAAATAAATAAAAAGCTTTCGCGCAAATGAAAAAATAAAAAAAAAAAAAAAAATTGAAAACGATTCTATTGGACGAAGTTCGAATTTTGATTCTCGACTACTACAACGAATTATCAAAATCACACAAACTAAATCCTGCCTATACTAAAAAAATTTACATAGCAAATCCAGCAACGAGTAAATTTTCGAAACTAACAGCAACACGGCGACAGCCCCGCATCTTTGAAAAATATAACGCTCGTACATCTGCAACATTCTCTTTCCATCCTCTTGAAAAACGTACGCGGGAGCTTTCGGGTAGTCTCGGCATACAGATTCTCGCATAGAGAGACTTTTGCTATAACGGTAAAGCTAACACACACTCTCTCTCTTTCTCTCTCTCTCTCTCTCTCTCTCTCTCTTTCTCTTTCTCTATTCTTCTGGCTCTCTTTTCTCTTGCACTAGTTACTCGTGGATAAATTTGAAGGGGGAGGAAAAAGGAAATACGAGCTAGTCAGGATTCGCGAGACGGTGAATAGCCAGACTTTTTGCGAACCTACTCGTTTTTATTCGTGAACACGTTTGCGTATATGTGCGTAATATACAGAGAAATTTCATGTTTATTTGCTTTGATTTATTGTTCTTATTCTTTCTTTCTTTTTGTTGCCTTCGTAAATCGTAACTTGCATTTGGCATTCCGTTGTGAAAGTACGGTATAAAATTGTTCTTTATTCCCGCGACACGGTCGTATTAGTTTTAAAGGAATAAATACATGTGCTTCGCTTTGGTATTATAAATCCAAATTGAAATTTATACGTTTATGGAGATAAATATACGGTTTCCTCGTTTGAAGGTTTTTGTTTTACGTCTGTTCATTTGCGTGAAATTTACAAACGAGGAAATAATGCTCATTTAATGTGCATATATCGTTTGCATAATATTGCGTTTATTTATTCTTTATTTTTATTAAATTAATATATATATAATAAATTAAAAATTTTGTTTGCTAATTGATTTCTTTTTTTTAATAAAAATATTACATAAGCCGTAAAAAAATCTAATCTTTAAATTTTCAATAAAACCAACGAATTACAAACCAACGATGCCGGGATAAAAAGCACAATTCAATGAATTAATCAACTTCACATGCGAAAGCAGAAGAGCCTTTATCTTTTCTCTCTCCTTCTTTTCTTTCTCTTTCTTCCTCTCTCTCTCTCTCTCTCTCTCTCTCTCTCTCTCTCTCTCTCTCTCTTTAGTTAGAAATTAGCACGCAATGGATTTGAAACTTTACACGAGCAGAGAGCGAAACGGATTCTCATCGGCAAAAGGATACGAAGGACGAAAGCGAGCCCGCAGTTCTGACGTATTACAAATGTACGTTGTAAAATATAACTGCGCACGTATTTATATACATATATATATATATATATATATATATATATATATATATATATATACATATACATATATATATACATATATATAATACGTACAGACGTAAGAACGCGGGTCGAGCGGTAAGACATCAGTCGTGCCCGACGATAACCGGAGCTGAACTACTTCAGGCGTCAGACGAGTCGCTTTCTCTTTTCACTTAAGGTTTATGCTGACGTGATGAAAGAGGTGATTGTCTGCAACGGATGATGAAACGAGTCGACGATGTACGCGCGCGCGTGTGTGTGTGTATACGCGTATGCGTGCATTCGAAGTAAGAAACGACGGTTAGTTGGATGAGAAAAAAAAAGGATGAAAAAAGAATAAAATAAAAGGCTTGAAAGGAAAAGGTGAAATATCGATTTTTCTCGACGATGAAGCTTTGCTACGCCATACGAGGATTCCTAATTTTTTCTACTTGTTTTATTCGTTTCTCGCCTACACAATTCATGCGATAACTTGTATGAGAAATGATGATTCCGATGAAAATTTGATGTTATCGTAAAATTTCATTGATGAAAATTGCGAAACTTGCATAATCAAATTTAATTTTGATAATTTTTGCTTTTAAAATTACTTATCTTGTTTGATTTATCAATGTGACAATATTTTAATAGATTAATCAAGTATGGGTAATTAAGTTCAATTAAATTTAATGAAATCTGTATGTAAATAATTTTTAAATAAATAAAATTCAATTCTTTTATAAAATTAATTCAATTAAAAATACTCGTAAATAAAACTATCTGAATGTTACAACATTTCGAGTAATTTAAAATTTCAATATTTACAAAAAGTTTTATCAATTTTCTTAAATCTGATTATAATGACGCTCTAGCGAAAACTTTTGCGTTAAAAATAACTTATATACTCAGAGATTTTAAAAAAATTGTCTTTATTCGTTTTGAAGTTAACACTGAAAGAGCATATCTTAAAACTTTCATTCAGAAGTCCATGAATATCTAGCGAGAAAGAAAAAAATAAAGTTTTTTCAAATATGACCTTATTTTTTTTAAAAATTCCAAAGTTTATAACTCGGTCAAAACTGTGCACGTGTGTATATATACATCAGAAAAAACTATAACTTAGTCAAATGAAATTATAATAGTTTAAAAAATGTCATGACAAAGCCTTGCTTACGCGAAATTACACAGCAGCTTCAGTTTACGAATGTGTACTCGTAAAGTTTATTGTTCTTTTCTCGTTGTTTACTACATACGATTATTCGATATCTCGAAACTAATAAAGAATCGCTCATATGAGAAACTTATCGAGTTTTAAAAGTATTAGTCTGTTATAAATGGGTATTTTAGGGGTTGAATCTGATAAAATCAATGTTAATTATTAATTTTGATACATTTTTGTTCATTTCATATCCATTTTATTGAGAAAAAACGAATATGAAAAATTTTGATTTTTCGTTGGAGTCCAACGTTGCAAACTTCAACATCATTATAAATGATACATTAAGAAATAAATATTACACCTCACGCACGATTTCAAGATAAAATCATCCGACGTTTCGTCCGCTCTAAAGATAGCTCGGCGCAGTCGTTAACAACAAACTAATGGCCAATAAATATAAATTAATAAAAAAATCTCATTGGATAAAATCACGGATCAAAACTATATATATACAGCATTCTTCCTACATCAACTAAACCTCGTAATCCAATTTTCAAAGAAAGTTAACGAATTTTGCGCTGTGCACGCATACACTCAAAACCTGTGCAGAAACAAAAAAAATAAATAAATAAATAAAAGATGAAATGTTCTCCTTCCCTTATACTATTTGCCGAGTTCGGCAACGACGATATCGTAATTGCGACGTAATAATTTCCCCCGGAAACTCGCCTGATGTTAACGGGCCGAGATTAACTTTCCCAGCGGCCGGGGCAAATATATACGGGGGGGGGGGAGGAGGAAGGAGAGGAGATAGGGAGGGTTTGTATTAGGGTAATATCTTCCCGAGGCAGTACTGCAAACAGTTGTCGCCAAGTTCGCTCTCCGGAAACTTGAATTTACTATGTGGATTTATTTTTACATCTATATATATATATATATATATATATACGTCGATCAAAACTCTATGAAATATCGGAAGGTTTCTTCTCTTTTGATATTCCGCTTCTCTTTATTTTTTCTTCTTATTTTTTTAACTGCTAATTAGAAAGTGGCATACCGAAGTTCAGATGTACTTGATTTTCCGTTTTGTATCGTGAGAGCCGAGCGGTAAGTTTCTTATCCAGTTGTGATGACCCAACATTTACCGAAAATTACTTATAAAATTTTGAACATTTTCTTTTTTTAACAATTTTCCCACGCAACTACTCATTAAAAGATGCGAATAAACCTAACAATATAATAATACTTAGAATCTTATTCAACTAAAACCGCTTCAAATTAAAAATTTCTATTTGACTTTTGGATATTTAATACAAATACATACAGTTATTATCCAGAATTATTAATTACATCAACATCTAATCTAATTTCATTATTCGTTAAAACAAAATGAAACTCTTAAAAAATAACTTAACATTCACACTAACAACGCAAATTTATCAACATTGATCATGTACCATTAATTAAATAACATTGAACAGAAATAGGGTAAAACAATGATTTATTAACCGTATAATTATAAATTTAGGTTTAAGCTTAAGATCTATAATCAAGAATTGAAGAGATGGAAGTGGAGGTAGAGGAGAGGGAGGGAGAAGAAGAATAACGTAAGACGTTCGAGAAACAATTTCTCGCTCGGTTTGCGTCACGATGAACTAAGAGAAAACGAGCGAAAGCTCCGAATATTATACTACATCTACGTGTAAACTCGCGCGCGCGTACGTGTGTGTGTTGCACTTTCACTCGGTAAGCACTCGAGACACGAGACGACTGTGTACGTAGATGTATACGAATTATCTTTGAGATCTTAATCCAATAAATAACAATCATAAGGGAGATGGATATGTATAAATACCGGTCGTTTAAAATTTTTTGATGTTTAGAACATAGATACGATGCTTTATGTATCTCTGAATTTAATCAAAAATAGTTGCAACTGTATGAAAATTTCTTTAATCTCTTTATTATTTATTAAGCCTGAAAATGATACGCGAATGTAAGGCATTTTATTTCGTTAAAAAATAAACGTTCATTCATTCTTAAAATATATATTTTAATTGAATGCCGATTTTAAATCAAATTTAAAATAATAATAATTGGAAATGAGCTAAGATTTTTATGATAATTGAATGTTCAATTAATATAATTATTTTAATTATACAAATTTTGCTCTTTAACTGACTCAATGACTTTGATTTTATAATGTTCGTATATAAAACGGCTAAAGAATAATTTAATAAAAAGGATAAAGAAAGTTTCTCGATAAATTTTCTATATTATTGTATTTTCAAAAAATGGAAAATTATAAATTATGAGAAATATTGATTTCCAATGTTCAACTGGCGTAATTCCAATTTTGAGTTCTTTAAAAAAATATGTTTTCATAAATAAATATAAAGACATAAAGACATTATATTTTCTTTTGTATATTTCGTCATATACGAGGTCTGGCTATTAAATAACGTGTCTGCGCGCCTAGAAGGCGCCGTAGAGGGGTGGGGAAAAAAATGAGTAGTGCGTTGGGTATCTAAATATCTTGTCTATGCACGTATCAAAACACGTTCTCGTCACTATTATTGTATTTGTGCAATAGCGGTTTGACACGAACGTGTTTTTTTCTCGTGCCGAAAACCATGTGTGACGAAAAACAGGAGCAACGTATCAATCTCAAATTTCTCGTTAAATTGAAAAAAAACTCCGACTGAGTGCTGTAAATTGTTGCAAGAGGCCTATGGGGACAATTCTCTATCTCGTGCGCGTGTTTTTGAGTGGTGTAAGCGCTTCAGTGAGGACCGAGTGAGCACTGAAGATGACCAACGCCCAGGTCGCCCTGTCACTGTTTCAACTCCGGAAACAGTGACCAAAATCAACCAAATTGTGTGTGCAGATCGTCGAATGAGCATCCGGATGATTGCCGAGGCTGTAAACGCCGATAAAGAAACGGTTAGACAAATTTTACACGAGGAATTACACATGACAAAAGTCTGTGCGAAGTTGGTGCCAAAAAACCTGACTCCTGACCAAAAGCTCTTGCGTCAACAGGTCTGCTCAGATTTCCTTGAAAGGTTAAAAAAAGATTCCGGACTGATGAAAAACATTATTACTTGCGACGAAACGTGGATTTTTCAATACGATGTTGAAACAAAGCGGCAATCGATGCATTGGAAGACGCCTGAATCGCCCATAATCAAAAAAGCAAGGATGTCCAAATCAAAATTCAAGGCAATGTTAATCGTTTTTTTCGACATTAACGGTATCGTGATGACTGAATGGGTTCCAGAGGGTCAGACTGTCAACCAGACTTACTATTTGTCAGTTTTGGCAACACTGCGAGAACGAGTTCGTAAGAAACGGCCCGAGTTATGGAAGAACAACTCGTGGATTTTGCACCAGGACAACGCACCTGCCCATAACGCGCTATCTGTGAAGCAGTATTTGGCCGGTAAGCGCACTCCAGTGCTCGAACACACGCCGTACTCGCCAGATTTGGCACCGTGCGACTTTTTTTTGTTTCCGAAGATAAAATCTGCTTTGAAAGGGACCCGATTCGATGGAAGCGGTAAAGCAAAAAACGGCAGAGCTCCTAAAGGCCCTTACCAAAGAAGACTTCCAGCACTACTTCGATCAATGGAAAAAAACGTATGGAAAGGTGTGTGGCGGGAGAAGGGGAGTATATTGAAGGGGAGCATTCGAATGTAGAATAATTTTTATAATAAAACCCTTTTTCGTAACCAGTCTCGTTATTTAATAGCCAAATTTCGTATAATGTAATAATTTAGTTAAAACATAAGGCGTCAGCGATCAGACAACAATTTACTTCAATCCTTTCAAGATTCCAATTTACTTTTGACTTTTTATATTACACTTTGCATATTTTTAAAATTCTACCAGTAAATTCATATATTTACGACGTCTTGAAATTTAAAAAATTTCTTTCTTTTAAAAAAAGAACTATATTATTTGTTTGCTTTTGTATTGACTATTTTTGAAGTTTGTAACAAAAATATAATTAAAAAAAATTTTTTTCAAATTAATTATTCAATTTCAATAATAACTTATAAAATTAAATTGTACACCGATTTTCATTGGAAATTTTGCTAAAAAATATAAAAACAGTAATCATTTAAATTTTTAATATTTAACACTTCTTCCAATAAAAAAATACACGTAACATCGATGAATATAAATAACATTGTTCTGCATTTATTGGAAAATTAAACAATACCAAATAAAAAAAAAAATAAAAATCGAAGAAATAAACTTAATTTTCATTCGGCAGCGACGACAACAATTCGCCGTTTCCCTTTTAATCGCGAAAACCAACTTCTACTTCGCCACTATTTTCACGCTCAAATCGTAATTTAAAAAACACGGGGGGTTGAATCCGCAACCGCGTCAGAGGCTTTTTTCTTCGCGGACGCGCATGCACAAAACTAAGGAGAAAGAGAATGAGAAAGGAAGAGAGAAAGAGAGAGAAAGGTCGACATTCCCGCTCGGCGCCAAGTTTCACCAGAGTTCCATAATTCTCTTGCTGAAAGAGTTGTTTCTCGGCTCGGAATGTCTGCCCTCCCTTCCTTCCTGCTGGCAAGTGTCGAGGACAACATCGTCGTCCTTCCAACCTTAGAATCTTAAACAAGACGGTTTTCATGCATACCGAGTGATCGCGGAAAAAACGAGAAAGAGAGAGAAGAGAAAAGTTTTATATGTATGCACGTGTATATAGTGTATGTATATAGATGAAAGAAAGCTAGGGAATTTTCCTCGACAAAGTTGATTTTCCAAAAATATATAAGAAATTCTTATTTCAAGTAGCTGCAGGAGAATAAGTTAGATTTTAAAATAAAAGAAATTATTTCATATTCATTCGAAATAAATCGATTTAACGATCTAAAATATATTTCATCTAAAAGGTAAATTATCCATTTTTTCAATTTATTTATTTATTTATTTATTTATTTATTTTTTTTTTTTTTTCAGAGAAGAATATTTGATTAATTTAATTTTTTCACTATTTTTCTTTTAAAGATAAGTATACTTAATAAAAAATTGTACTCGAGATTATTTTTATAAGTAAAATGCTGTATCAAAAATTACAAAACTAGATATTATTACTGTGATACTAAAAAAAGTTTAATATACATTTTGTAAAATTTTATCCGTAATATTTTTTAGTTTTATACAACATTAAGTAAAATTTTTTTTTTTATTGGTAAGTTGCTATTAAATTATGATACCTCTTTTTCATTCGTATTCGAAACGCAATGTTTTCGGTCATATTATTAGAAACCATCATTCCTTCAAGATTTACAAACATTCATTAAAATTTGAACAAGTAGCTAAGTAAGACGACGAGCATCAGCTTCCATTATCCGAGACTTGCTTAACCGTCTCTCAGCCCATAATGAAATTTCACTCTGCTTAATGCATTAAAGAATAAAAAAAAAAAAAAAAAAAAAAAAAAAAAAAAAAAAAAATAAAACAAAAAAAACAATAGCATCGATATTCCCTTGTTCGAACCCTTATTCTCTCTTTTTTTCTCCTCTTCCTTTTTCAAATTCAAACACGAAACAATATGGAAAGTTGATTAAATGGAATGACAGTTGGGTGCGGCATTTTCATCGTGTCGGGAGATAAATCGAATGAACGAGAATAAACAGGTGTATGTATGTATGTGTGTATGTATTTACGTGTACGACTGATGAGAAACCAATACATAAAAATCGATGAGGTGTATCCGCGTTTTCTCTCTTCCTCTCTCTTCCTCTCTTTTCGCCATAAGCTTTAAATCTATACACGACGGCAAAAACTTACACTCGGAATTGTATTCCAATGTGTTTCGTGTCCCTTCATCTATGAGTTATGTTAACTCTAACACGTTAAGAAAGACTGCTTTTTGAAAATATAAATTCATTGATGGGTAAAAAAAAAAAAAAAAAAAAAAACTTGTATTCGTAACGATATATGTTATTATAGATTCTTAACTTTGTGGAAATCGATAATTTTTATACCAACATAACAATAGCTCAAAATTTAAAATAATTTAGAATTTGGTTTTAAATATCGTGTGACGATAACTGTAATAACGATGCAATTATCAACGGAATATTTAATTTTATTCAAAATTTCTATGGATATCGTAAAATACGTTACTATTTTTCTTATTCTCGACAGCGTAAGCAACGAGAAAACGTGCATACATCGAACTTTATTGAATTTTATCCGGGCATTACGGGGATGCATAAGCTTCTTTAGAGAGCGATATTTTTTACCGCGAAAAATATTCTTCAAATAGTAAATTGAAATTTTAAAACCACTATAGGGTTGTGAAAAAAGATCGTATACCCAAGGCGATATTGCTTCTGCTTTAGTGTCGAGTTAAGAAATCACGACGAAGTTAGTTTTAAAACGTTGTCGTGTAAAATTAAAAGAGACGAAGTTGATTAGCCATAACTTTTTTATATTATGATATTAAATTTTATAAAGTTTAAATTGAAACAAAATGCTAATTAAATCGTTATAATTTTTACGAATTCTTTCACTTCCAAGCAATAAACTATTAAATTTTATATTAATTTTGTGCTTTTATAAAAAATATTTTTATAACATATTATTTAATGTTTTTTTGAAATTATTTATAATTTTTTTAATATTTGAAAAATTGTTGTATCGCGTTATTTATAAAAGCAATAGAAAAATCATTGTGAATTTAGTAAAATAATAAATTTGTAATTAATTTGAAAAATAAATATTCAATGAAAATAGTATTAAATCAATAAATGGAGTCCAACGTTGCAAACTTCAACATCATAAAATTAAAGGGACAGCGCGAGGCAACGTATAGATATTTTGTTTTAACGCGTGCGGCCGAGAAAAATTCTGGGAAACGTTTAAAGGAAACACAGGGACCGTAAACGCCAAGCAAGAACGAATGAACTTTTAAAGCCGATTAATTAAATAATGCAATAAAATTTTTAACAATGCAATGATGATTTTTGAAAAAAATTTATCACAATGTTGCAATAAATTCATTCATAAAATTCCGAAAATTTCACTTGGTGACAAAAAACAAATTGTTAGTTTTCATCAGCAGTACATTCGATTGTTATGAGAGACGGAGTGCAAGCGCAGTAAAGAGTAGAATAACCGTTTTAATTTAACACGGAGGATGCCATAAACACAAACACACACACACACACACACAACATTCTCACACAAAGTAAAAAAAAAGGAAGAGAGAAGAAACAATTCTTATATTCTAAAAACAAGTACACGCGGAAATTCCTCCAAAAAAAAAAGAAAAGGAATTACACGTAAACCTTGGAAACGTGATATTCATTTAAAACTTCCATCATCCCCTAGCCTTGAATAAAAATCACTTTCCGATGTACAATGTAACGTGTGGCTCAGAAGTACGCATAACATATCCCGAAAAAAAGAAATAAAAAAAAGAAAGAAAGCTATGAAAGAAAGAAAAGAAAGAAAGAAAAGCACAAGCGACGCGGTAAGCGTCTCGTATACGCGACACTCCAGAGCACGTAAATACCGCAAAAAGAGAATAAAAAAGCCGTACGCTATATTTTGCCAAAGGCCGTATCTTATCCTCTCTTTCTCATTTTCTCTTCTTCTTTTACATATTCCAAAGCAAGTTTCAGTTATACATTTACGGAAATATGGAAGCACGGTGAAAAAAAAACAGAACATCGTCGAGGAGTAAGCGAAGAAGAGAGAAAAAAAAATAACTCGAGAGAAACACCTACGAAAAAGCTTTTGTACGCGTGGGATACGATCGCATGAAAGTTTTTCAAGAAATTTGAGGAGTAGACGGCATTCGACAATAATTACGCTTTCCGCACATTATCACGCGCGCAATCAAGAATTAAAAGTCCTCGAGAATCTTTCGTTCTATTTTTTCGCGAGCTTCGTGTACGTGTGTCTCAAAATGAACTTGTTTATGTAGGCTTTTCTTACCTTTGTTTCGTTCTCCTTCTCTTTTTTTTCTTCCAGCTTAATATGACTTTCAACCGAACGCCGTGCGAGATAAAGGTACACGTGGCGGTAGGAGGGGGAGGGGAGAAAAAGAATATTTGGTATACCGATCGTTTATTTGATTTAACTCGACGACTTGACCTATTCCCTTAGTAATAGAACGGTATTTCTTTTTTTCTTTCTTTTTTAATCTACCAGGTTGTGTGGGGCTTTGTGTTTCTCTCTTTCTCGGGTCTAATGCACAATTTTGATCAAGAGTCCTAAAGGTGACGCGGACAAATGATGTATCTTTTGAAAATCAAATCGAGATAAAAAATCTCTGAGACTGTGTTACATATGTATATGTGCGCGCGCGCGCGCGTGTGTGTGTGTGTGTGTGGCTGTAAAAGTATGTGTAGGGTGAAAGATGGTGTTTTCTGCGTTCGCTACCTTCATTTCTTTTCGCTGCTACATTACATGAAAAACTATAGTTTGCGAATAAGTAATAAAGTGCATACAGAGGTTAATACTCCGTTAAAGTTCCGTATAAGAAATAGGAAAAAAAAGAGGGAGAGAAAGTTTGGATTTATTCGAACACATTAAACGATATACACTCTGACAAAAAAGTATCCGGAAATTTGAAATAAAACGCAAAAATATTAAACTTCTTCAATATTTATTGAATCTCCTTCAAAATGTGCTCCATTTGAAGCGATACACATGTGCCAACGTTTTTTCCAATCATGGAAACATTTTTTATAGGCGCTTTCAGGGATGGCCTTCAGCTCCTTCTGCGAATTTTCTTTTATGGCGTCTATGGAGTCAAATCTGGTTCCCCGGAGCGGTAATTTCAGTCTGGAGAAAAGAAAAAAGTCACACGGAGCTAGATAAGGCGAATAAGGTGGCTGATCGATGGTATTTATCGAGTGTTTGGTCTTAAAATCGTTAATAATCGTGGCTCGATGAGATGGTGCGTTATCGTCATGCAAAATCCACGAATTGTTTTGCCACAAATCCGGCCGTTTACGGCGAATATTTTTACGCAAACGTCTCAAAACAGTTAAATAGAAGTCCTTATTGACCGTTTGACCTTGCGGAACGAATTCATGATGAACCACACCACGAATATCGAAGAAAACAATAAGCATCGTCTTGATTTTCGAACGACTTTTGCGAGGTTTTTTCGCTGCATGCCCAATTGGTTCACCAAAATCAAACGAGCGGTTTCACGAGAGATGTTGAGATCACGAGCTATCTCTCTAACACTGGCATGACGATTTTCGAGCACAATTTCCTTGATTTTTTCGACGCTATCGTTGGTTGAAGAGGTCGACGGTCGTCCTGAACGAGGCAAATCTTCGACGATCTTCCAACCGTTTTTAAAGGCTTTGTACCATTCATACACTTGGGTTTTCGATAAAACAGAGTCTCCATAAGCCTTTTCCAGCATTCGCAACGAGTCAGCACACGAAATTTCGTTCAAAACACAAAATTTGAGACAAACTCTTTGTTCAATATTTTTTTCCATTGTAACATTCGCAGACTACCACTGAGGTCGACTGGTTTCAACAACTGTCGTAAACAAACTAGTTGACAGACCGCACTCATGTTTGGCATAGTAATTACGGACAATCCTTCCAACATACAGAAACTTCAAATACTTAAAAATACTCAACGCGGGCAATTTAAATGAGAATTTCCGGATACTTTTTTGTCAGAGTGTACGCATGATTTTAATATGTTGGATGTAATTAACGAAGGCTGCTTTTCTACAAAATCGATTATTTTCCGAGTTGATTTTTTTTCGAACATTATGTAAATGTAATGAGTTAATTTTAATATCCGCGTTGTTCTAAATTTTTATATCTATAAAGTTGAAGTTATAAAAGGATGTCAGAGAAGCTTAAGAACAGTTTCAGTAATCAAGTTTACGATGTTAATTTTTTTTTTGACAGTGATAAGTTTTCAATTTTTAAAGAAAGATTGCATAATACATATAAAATACGGAAATAAATAAAAAATACTGCCCGTGTATTGAAAATTATGTATAGACTATAAGTTTTAAAAAACTTCGTAATGTATCCAACACTTTAATCCTGTAATAGTTTCCCACGAAATATACGTAGAAACATTAAAAATACTAGTTTATCAAATATGGGTCTGAAGTTTATAACGTTAGAGTACATCGAAATATTGATATTTGGTTATGATATGAAATACGAAGACTAAGAATATTTAAATATAAATTTTAAATAAAAACAGTTTTTAAAAAATTATGTTGGACTTCAACGTTGGAAACTTCAAACCCATTATTAAATATAAATGCAACCTAAATTGTAAATTTTATGAAAAATTTATTAAAATTCAAAATAAAGCAGCCTTAATATTTTAAAGTACAACAGAATTAAATTTTAATGATGCGAAAATAAAATTTTAAAAGCCTTGTACTGTAATCTTATTGTTACGTGCGGGGGAACACGCACATCACGAAATTTTAATATTTATTTTTATGCGGGACCCACTAACTGGTCTCGTACGGGACCGTTTGCGCATCGCGAACCGAAAACGATCTTTATTCCTGATAATACATCGAGTTGACGAGACGACGCTTCTGTCCCGTGGGGTCATTGGGAAAATTATGATAAGACATGCATTTTAATAATTTTAATCCTACCTTATTTATAGTCGAAAAAGTTTGATAGGGCAGGCCTTAGCCTTCCAAAACTTTTAGTCGATTGAATATATATATATATATATATATATTGTCACGGAGAACACTCCGTTTTCCGCGCGTGTTTATATTTCGCGCGATTCCGCGGTTCGCGAGCCGAGTTTAATTTCGGCTACGTTACGGCCCCGGGCGGGAAAATACGGTACACGCCGATAGATAGAATAGTCGTGTGCCGTATAGAAAAGTTAGGCGAGTTCAGGCTAGGCAAGCTAGCTTCTTCCCGCGTTTCCCGGCAGTATAGAGTTCGCCGTCGGACAAGCTACGCGCTTTCTTTTTCGCTCCACAAAGTTTTTCCGCGGGAAAGAAGAGAATCTCCGCCATTTTGGACGCGCCGTTTACGCGTTTTCCTTTCGTTTCTTTCTTCTTCGCGTTGAAGAAGAAAGTTATCGGGGTGTTTTTGGTGTCTTGGCGAGCAGCGGCTGTGCAGGCAGCCAAGAGACCGGCCGACGGCACCGAGGCAGGTCACCGGCGACGGAGAGCGAGTCGACTTCGCATCCGAGAGCAAGCCGGGTCGCCTTCCCCGCCATCGTCAACGTGCGTCTTGCGAGCGCGGCTGGCCAGCCTAAGAGTAAGTCTGCTCAGACTTAATTTTCGCGCGTAAAGCCGTTTCTTTTTGTTGCATTCGCGTAGGAGTAACCTCCGCCGGTTACTCCACGCTTTCATATTTTGTATTTTTTCGCGGTTCGTGCGAGTGAGAGAGCGCTATCTCTCTCACTCTCGTATACAGGGCGAGAGAGTTGCGTTCTCTCTCGCACCTATAGGAGTTTAAGCGCGCGCGAGTGAGAGAGCGGTATCTCTCTCACTCTAGTGGTAGCAGTGCGGGAGAGTCGCTTTCTCTCTCGCACTTGCGGCGTATACGGCGCGCGCGCGAGTGGGAGAAACCTTTATCTCCCACTCGAGCTAGATCGGCGCGAGAGAGTTGCGTTCTCTCTCGCACCCGCGTAGGGTTAGGCGCGCAAGAGTGGGAGAGCGCTTTCTCTCTCACTCCTACGGCGTAGTACGGGAGATCCGTTGTCTCCCTCGTACTCGCAGTAGAAGCGGCGCGCAAGAGCGGGAGAGCGTTCTCTCTCTCGCTCCAACGGGCTCCGTGCGGGAGAGTGTTCTTCTCTCTCGCACCCGTACGTTAGACGGCGCGCGCGAGTGAGAGAAGCCTTTCTCTCTCACTCTCATAGGCGTAGTGCGAGAGGCATTCGTTCTCTCTCGCACTCGTGGAATACGCCGCGCGCGGGAGCCATCCTCGCGCATTATATCGCGCCTCACCGCCTGCGCTCCTCAGACGCAGCAATTATAAATGATTTTACTGTCTTTTATTTTTTTTTTCTTGTAATTAGTATTGTCAATTAATTTATTATTTATTTTTCTGTTTCTTTTATTAAATTATATTATTCATATTTTTAATTTGTATTTTTTTTTCTTTTCTTTTTTCTCCTATTTTTTTTTCCTGTGTTCTTTTTTTTGTTTTGTTTGGGGCGAGCTTGTCTCGCTCAAATTATTATATTTTATTTTTCTTTTATCATTTATAATTTTTTTTTGTTACTTTCTTTTCATTTTTTTTTATTTCTGCGACGAGGAGCTTTCAGCTCTCCTCCCGAATACCGCCCTCTCCGAGATCAACTAGCCAGGTGAGGACGACGAACGAGCCGCGCAACGACGATTGCGCGGCGTTGCAACGGGTAAGTTGGGTCCGTAGACCGGCTTCTCGAGCCTGGACCCAGGGGCAAAGTCGTCCAAGACTTTAGCTTCCTAAAAGGGGGCGCAAAGGGGCAATTTCGCGCCTTTTGCGGATTGCGCGTCCCCCGAAGCGAATTGCTCCTGTGGCGGTTAATGTTTAAAACTGCCACCCCGTTACAATATATATATATACGTTTGTATAAATACGAGGGTGAATCAAATATAAACGGTAATTTAGCTATTCTGCTTAGCACGCATCTCCGAACTAGATGATATAGTATGGCGGTTGCTGGTTCGTTTATAAGGAGTGGTGGAACCAGCTTAGTTAGCGGCCACGCTTGGTTCTGTCCTCAGTATAGCCATGATTGAGCTAGAGATACATCCGTCTGTCACGCAACGCGTCATCATAAAGTTTTTAACCAATTAAGGCGTTAAACCGTTGCAAATTTTTACTCGTTTAAAGGCGCAGTTTGGGGACACTACATTGTCTCAGAATCGAGTGGATACGTAGGCCAGGGAATTGAAGGATGGGCGAGAACGCGTTAAAAACGAAAGTCATGATCGACGTCAAAGGACAACTCTTACAGATGACAACATCCGTGCCGTTCGAGAGCTTATTGAATGTGATTGGCGGTTAACTTTTTCAGAAATCTCGTCAAGAATGGGTATCAACTATGGAAGTGCTCAATCCATTATCACTGATCATCTTGACTTCAAAAAAATTAGTGCTCGATGGGTCCCGAGAAAGACGAGGTATGCCCATTAGAGAGATCATCCTTCTCCATGACAACGCTAGGCCGCACATCGCGGCTTTGACAAGGGATAAACTGGAAGAAATGGGCTGAAAAACACTCGAATACTCTCCTTATAGTCCAGACTTGTCCCCCTGTGTCTTTTTGTTCACGCTCCTAAAAGAATCACTTGGAGGAAAACGATTCAAAAGCAATGAAGAAGTCGAGGAGCACGTGCGCAATTGGCTGACAACTCGTCCTAAAACTTTTTATGAACAAGCAATATTCAAGCTTCCAAAACGGTGGCAAAAGTGTGTAGACAACGAAGGAGACTACATTGAGAAATGTTGATGATATGGTTTGTGTGTAATATTATTCAATAAATGTATATGAAAAATTACCGTTTATATTTGATTCACCCTCGTATATCCCTTTTTCCTCTTTAAGGCCCAGTATTGGGATTTTCTCGTCGAATGAGTGAAATATGTTGAATAAATCAAGAAACGTTTCAACCAAATTCAGTAAATTGCTCAAAAATGATTTTTATTAATGATTTCTAGAATGTGCAATGCTGGCACACCGGTTGGTACAAATTACTCTCTTCTTTTAATAAAAAATATGCTACACACTTCCACACAACACGTCACAAATTTCTAACTTCTTAATTATTTGAACTTCACAAAAGAAATCTAACAAACCGAAAATGTCGAAACCCGCGAAGTGAGGTTATGAAATTATTAATAAAATTCGAATTTAACTGCAAAGACTTCTTACCTTAAAACTCAAAATGATTTTGTAATAAAAATTAATTTTTCTCAAGCAAAAAAAAAACGGTCGCTAAAATTCTACTGGTGACTGGTAACTGCCCGCGCGACAGCGACGGCGAGGGCGAACACACGAACCAAAACGAACCGAACCGAGCCGAACAACCCACGGGTTCGCTCTTCCCCATACTTAAAGACTCGGTCGCGGATATATCGTGGGAATTTTTTGCTTGTTAGGCATCGGCAAAAGTCTTTGTAGACTCCTGAATCTCCCCCTACCAACAAAAATGCAACTTTAGTACATTTACTTCTTTTAGTTTACCGACGTTTACAGACATTTCTCTAAGTGCATGCGTGCCGAGAAGAGTTGGGTTACTCAGCTGTCTATACGTGTTTTAGAAGAAGTTATTCTCCATGTCTCCTGGGTTTTTCCACAGGAATAAACTTGTATCATTGTTGCAAGCATTACAC
Source organism: Chalcis sispes (assembly GCA_949987625.1). Lineage (NCBI taxonomy): Eukaryota > Metazoa > Arthropoda > Insecta > Hymenoptera > Chalcididae > Chalcis > Chalcis sispes. Next base: position 17,227,073 of record OX465099.1, read on the forward strand.
ATTTTATAAAGAAACCAACACACTGTCATATATAGACGTTCCATTGAATAGAACGCGCAACGTCATCACACATTACAGTATGCATTTAATATCAACATATATACTGTATATTTGTTCTTATGGTTTTCATTGGTATAAGATAAAATATGGTTTCTTGTATATCTTTTACTAGTTCAATTGATTACCAATTTATTTATAATTATAAATCCATTAAATTGGTTGATGAATTTATTTATAATTTAACCCTTTGCAGTCGGTGTCTCCGTAGCGGGGACATTTTTAAATAAAGTAACTGCGAAACGACAGATTTGCTCTGACCTACTGGTACTCCAAAAGGCGCAGTCTGCCGACTGCAAAGGGTTAAAGATTTCAATTTAATTAATTTTAATTTTAAGATTTGAATTTTTACGTCACGCAACACTTATAAGAATAAGTGTTTTATCAACGATAAATAATGAATTTTTAATTTGTTGAATTTACCACATTTTAAAAAAATTCATTACGCTATAATGCAATAATCATCATAAATATAAAAAGAAGTAAACGAAAATAGCAATCAAAATATACTTCACTTAACTATGCGCTTACTTTCACCATTAATATTGTATTTCTTCTCCCTCCCCTCCTTCATCGTCGTAGCAAAACGATATCTCTCTCGGATCATCAAATTTTCATCCCTTGTGTGTATATATATATATATATATATATATATATATATATATAACTTGCATGTATGTTTAATTAACGATGCATTTAAGCAAATGATCGTCTTATTTTCTTTTTTGTTCAATACTGTAAAATAAGAAGTAAAAAAAAACTTTGATCTTTATTAAAGAATTCGAGTTAGGTCCACGTCGTGTGATATCGTTGTTACCGAACTACTGAATAAGAAAGAAGTATAAAGAGAAAAAGGAAAGGAGAGAAGATAAATTTTATAACTCGATTTTGCTCGCAATTTTCACGCACGCTTGGAAATCTACTTTGTCGAGAAAGAGAGATAGATCTAGAGAGAAAGAGAGAGAGAGAGAGAGAGAGAGAGAGAGAGAGAGAGAGTAGAAGTAACACACATGTAAAAGCTGAAAAGGTCGAATATCTCTTCTCTATACACACAAAGGACATCGTACCCATGCAAATTTCGCACCAAAGGAGGAGGAGGAGTAGAACACAGAGGGGCACGACCGGTGGGACGGTTGCGCCATTCCGTCGTCTGCTCATTCGTTCGCGTCCTACGACACAGTGACTTGAAATTTATTCAACGCACATTATATCTATACATATACATATATCTCGCCCTATATAATACCTCTTACTTTTCGTACAAAAGAACTTTATTTATGTGCGAGATTATGCACACCGGCGAGCCAATGTGTATGTGTGTGTGACCCGAGGAAATTGCTAACGTGAAAATGAACCGAGCGTCGTAATTTCGTTTTTGATTGCTCTCGCGATTTTAATTTTCACCCCGTTAGTTTCTTGATATACGTCATCTTTTTATCGGTTGTTTTCACGTTTAGCGTATTTTCTCTTTGTTTTTTTACTTAATTGACGACATAATTAATTTGAATTTAACATTTAATTGATAATATTTGTATTCGGTATTTATTTTATTAAATTAAAGGTTTTAATAAACTGTTATTCATAGTGCTCGTATATTTTATTTTTATATTAAACTTATAATAGTCATCCCTCATTTGAGCTCTAGATGTAATTTAATAAATTATGGAATTATTTTGTGCTTCATATATACAGTCTGTCAAGTAAGAGCGTGGTCGACTTCACTGACAGGTAATGAAAGATTTCGCTCTAATTCCTTCGCGAGCCGATAGAAGGAAGCTTTGTCCTTGATGCATTGTCAACAAAGATTCAGTTGTCGTTGATCTTTTGAAAGAGAATCACGTTAAACGCCATAAGTGCTAAGTACGCGTCGCGCTACGAGGCTGTGTTCCTTTGCATCCACCCGAAAGGTCCCAAAATGTCGCAATCAGCGGCTGCTAAATATATTAGAAAGTCGAAGGCATTTGTACAGAAGTGGATACAGCGATATAAAGTGGCTAAAAATGTCGATGATTTACCAGAACGTGGCTCGATAGGAAAAGTGAACAAAAAAGATGAAAAAAGAATAGTGAATCTGTTTTCGCGGAATCCTGCTTTAACACTGCGGCAAGGACAAGCAAAATTAATGGCAAAAGGTTTAGATATATCCTACGAAACTATCCGAACCCATCTTCGTACTCATCATCTGAAACGGCGCAACACAATGAAGAAGCTTCTGTTGACTGATAAACATGGGACAAAGCGACTCGCTTGGGCGCATGAGAATATTGATAGAGATTTTGAAAATGTCATTTTTACTGATGAATGTTCTATATGGGCACGTTCTGTCCTCACGCGAGCCTGGTCAACTTCCACCAATAGGCTTGTTCAGCGGACCGTCAAACATGGAATAAAGGTGCATCTTTGGGGCTGCTTCTCAAAGCAGGGATTCGGCACTTTGCACCTCTTTACTGACAACCTAAATGCCGAGAAAATGATAAAAATCTACAAAAAGGCTTTACTGCCATCTGCCAAACGATGGTTTATCACAAAAAATGAAGATTGGATTCTGCAGGAGGACAACGATCCTTAACACCGCAGCAAGCTCTGTACTCAGTGGAAGACTCAATCTGGCATCGTTACATTGGATTGGCCGTCGCAGTCGCTCGATGCAAACCCTTTTGAAAATGTGTGGGCATATATTAAACGAAAGCTTCGTGGAAGACGCACATACACTTTGAAGCAGTTGTCTTACGAAATTCGTCGGATCTGGAGATCCTTGCCACTAGAATACGCCGTCAAATTAGTAGAAAGCATGCCTCGGAGATGCCAGGCAATTATCGACGCCGGTGGTGACTGGACACATTATTGACCGAATTGCATCATTGTTTGTAATGTGTACAATCTATATATAAATATGAAAGTTTCATCAAATAAATTTTTTTATAAATTAACACGACCACGCTCTTACTTGACAGACTGTATTTGAACAAGATGTTGACATGTTTTTTCTTTTGTTGAATGATATATACAAACATAATTTATTGTATATGCAAGCACTTACATATTTAAAATTAAAGTACATAATTATATAAAAATTTGTCATATAAAAATAAATAAATAAATTATTTGATTATTATTTTATAGTGTTTAGTAAGTTTTTAAATTATTGTTTACAGCTACCCAAAAACAATATTTTATAATTAAATTTTAAGATATAATTTGTTTTAAGTATCGATGAAGAATTTAATTGAATTATTAATATTAAAAAAAATAAAATAATTTATTTAAATAAATGCACACACGTTATTTCTACGCGATCCATAAAATTTAAAAACCACAATTACACGGCATATAACATTTTGCGGTAACGCCGCATGAAACAATGATTGACGCTTGGCCTTATTTTCGCGTAAATATATGTTAATTGAGAAATCAACGATTTTCATTTTTCATCTTTTTGACCGGGTTGTGTGCGTTTGACGAGCAAAGCTAACACTTTAAATTATTCAAGGTGTGAAGCGTTAATTTTAATTTTTGAAAATTGTAGGGAAATGCGTTATTAAATATGATGAGGTGAAAGTTTATATTTGGTAATTAATTGGAAAGTTTTAACGATTTTTATTTGATAGGACTATGAACGTAAATAATCAAAAGCTGTCACGATTAATATAAACGTAATTTATTATTATAAATCAAATAAATTAAAATGTAAGATAGATAATTATATATTTCATTTTCATTTTCAAATTTTGAGTTAATTTCTACATCTACATTTTTTATAATTCATTACAAAATAAAAGAAATAGAATTATTCTTAAAAAGTATAAAAAAATTTCCGATTATATTTGATCGATATACCGAATTAACACATAAATACTTGAACTATTTTAAAATGAACCATTATTTTTATTAAAAAAAAAAAAAAAAAAAAAAAGTTTCGTATTTTACGCAGCCATATTCTATCCGTAAATAGAAAAGAAAAAAAACAACTCGTTACTTGAAACGATCGGTATCCAACTGCGTTAGCTTTGTTCTAAAATACGAATGGGGGTCGAAGAATAGTTTGCTGGTCAATGCACCTTCTAATAGTAAGTGGCTTACTTGTATAAAAGTGTATACATACAACTATGTGTATACATTCACGTATCTTACAGAAACCCCGGTGAAACTTTTGCGGACACGGTGTTGTTGCTTTGCGGCTACTTTAATCACTCGATATCAATCTTCGCTTCGTATAGGTTAATAGCCGTCGTAAGAGAAAAACGCGGGGTTACCTTCCATATCCCATACATACGTGCACACTTACGAGTCTATGTATGTAGACATATACATATTGTATCGTATACAATTTGTGCGATGAAAAAGCTAAGATAAAGAAGTTAGAATAGTGGCTTATCAACGGCTTTAAGAGGTTTGAGGAATTGTAACGACCCATCGAGAGAAACGGGGTGTGGGAAAAGCTTTTGCACGTTATGGGTTATGTATGTACACTTTGAAAAAGCTTTAAATCAGTCCCAAGCGTGTATTATGTATGTGATTAATCCGCGTAAACTATTTTTTCTTTTTCATTTCTTTACTCGGCTAGATTTACGAGGTTGTTCTTTTTTTTTTAAGCACGAGCGCCGATGTGTATTTAGGATAAGTTATAATTTCGATGAATTTAAAATCCATCCGTTTGATAAATTATTTTAAAATATAATATCTTCAACGATTTGATGCAAAAAAAAGTTATAAAAAAAAAAGTGAAACCCCTTTTGATATCGAACGAGTTAAATTTATCGCGCGCATTGTAAAGTATAGTTACGATAGTCGAGCTATAGAGTTGGTCACTAGTTTTAATAATTAATCTTTTAGAACAATAAACAGTAGTACCGATATATTGCTTTAAATAATTGATTGCGTAAATTTATATAACCATACAATTTTAAATCGAGGAATAGCCAGGGTACTCTATTATTTTGCCCAACAAAGATTCGAATAGATTATGCAACTTATTTTTTTTTTTTCTTATTCTTCGTACATCTTGACATTTCAAATAGTAAGAGTGTTGTTAAACAGTTAAGAAAGCGACGATTTGTTTTAATTTGTTAAAAAAGTAATTGAAATTTTAAAACAATCAAAAATTGTACGTATTCTAACTTGATTATTATAAGCTATTTTAATTGCAGTAATTTAATGGTTCGTCAAACATTTACAGCTACTTTCAAACGAAAAAAGTCAATCCAACTAATCTCATCAACCGAAATCAACTCTACGATAAACAAATCCAAACGTCACGCGTGTCACCAAAAAACATTTCCAAATTTCCGAAGGCTGTATTAATTCGGGACGGGAGCGCGTGTAATTTGTAATAAGCCTACCGTAAACTCTTCCAGCTTTTCGTATTAGACTTTAGCCCAGACTTCAGAGAGAGTGAAATATAGAGAGACTGTGAATATACCGATGTATTACGATGGGCTACGTGTCGTTCCACGCGAATGGCCGGAAGGATAACTGTCGGATATTAGATTAAAATGCAAATTGACATGGAGTTCGACTTCGCCAACACACACTCTACGGCACTTTCCTTCTTTTCTCTTTTTGCGTGCAGCTTCTATTGCTTTATATCGCCGATCGTCTCTCGGACGCGGCATCTTTCCTCTGTCCTTGTTTATAATTTCTTTCTCCTTCCCTTTCAATTTGTATAAATTTTCAGTTTGTTATAAATTTCTTTGCCAAATTTTCTTCTATAAGATATTTCCTACCAAGAGAGCGATATTCTACTTGTGTGAATGAAATAAATTTTTTGATAAATGAAATTTTACGAAGAGATATATATATTCGAATGTTTTCGAAGAAAGATATGTCCATCAAGTCAGTCCCGCCATTATGTCTTTTTAAAAAATAAAAAAAGGTGTGCTGGTTTGTACTCAACTTGTGCTATAATTTGCCGTAAATAAAAAAAATTAATTATAAAAACTTTGATTTTGATGGCCGAAATTAATTTTTCGAAAAAAGTTAGCCCCGCCATTTTGTTTTTCACGGAATAAAAGATTTGTGGTGCTCAACTTATGCTATAATGTGCCGTAAAAAAAATTTATGAATTTTGATTTTTAAATGCAAAAAAAATCATCGTTTCCGAAATAAAAGTTTATCGATACATAAATTAAACAACAAAATACTATTGTAACGTCGGTACATGACCTCCGTTTTTTTTCTCCTGTATCAGCCGATAAGTTTTCTCCCTGTTTTTCCTGCCCTCGCTCGTCAATGGGAAAGATGCATATCGATCGTATCGATCGCCCGCAATAGATCTATACCCAAACGCTCCACCACGAAAAAAACCTCCCTCCACAACCTACTCGATGCACTCTCCACTGACCCAAACCGTTGTGAAACCTAGCCTAAGCGTGGGCCAAGAGTTTAACGAGTTTTCCCGGAACATAGAAAAAATGGTACATGCGCTTCACTCTAGTCAAGAAATGCCAGACCGAACACGTGCACGTCAACTCGGCACCCAAAACAATAAAAATGTCCCATAGATATCTCTTTTTTCTACACGTAGTTTTCCCATTTAAAATGTATCTTTTCTTCCTCAAACTTTCCCTTCGGAATACACTATAAAGTTTTGCAAAGAATGACAAATATTCTTAAATTATTTTATTGGAAATATTATCGCAAAATATATCAGCAACCTCCGCTTACCGATACACCGTACAGCGTAGCGTCATAAAATACTACACAGTATGTCGGAAAAGTTCCCGAACTTATTTTGTAGCGCTTGTACGAGTGGCGCCACCTCTTGGACGACACCGGTACTATGTTGCTACATCCCTCTGGAGTGTCTGAGAATTTTTTCACCAGTATCCGTTCATTAGTTGCCGAGATTGACGTGCTTGAGTGTACGTGTGTTTAGTACCCCGGTGCAAACTCTACGATGGATGAGAAATTTGAACATCGAGGCGCAATCGGCGCTTCGCAATAGGCGCGAAGCGTTATCTCGCCGAAAATCAGATCCCACGCATCAATCACGCCCCATACTCGCCAGATCTGGCTCCAGCCGACTTTTTCCTATTTCCCAAGCTAAAAATGGCCTTGAAAGGACGATTTTTTGAAGATGCACCGAGCATTCAAGCGGCTTGCACCGAACGTCTCACAGCGATAACTTCAGAGGAGTACCAGAGAGCCTTCGAATCACTCATGGAGCGCTCAAATGAGTGTATATCTAGGGAAGGGGACTATGTTGAAAGTTAACTGGAATAAATTTCTTTAGATGTAATTTTCGATTTTTTATTTCAAAAGTTCGGGAACTTTTCCGACATACTGTGTAAATAGGTCACTAGGAAGACCTCTGTAAATGAATTGTATAACTGTTTTGAAATCAACGATATACTGAACAATATTTAAGTAAAATAAGAAGTACAATGTTCAACGAAAAGAATAAAAGTCGCGATTTCCAAAAATACCACACAAGGTATATTCTTACACGATACGTAAAATAGTTCCATAAGGAAATAATTGTTTTCGATCACAGAATCAAAGTGTAACTTAACTAAAATAATGATACCTTCTTATATAAATACCGTAAAAGAAAGATACAATATAAAAATTACACATAGAATATAAAACAATATCATTCATTTAAGGGGAGGTTCTCATCTAGTGACCCAAAAATTACGTGATTTTCGCGATTTTTTTTCTCATGAAAGGAAATAAATAAAGTAGTCAAGTTTTTTGGTACTTATTAAGTATGTTATTAACTACTTTTACAACTTTTTTCGAACAAAAATACGGAATAGTTTATTAGTTATATGCATTGAAAAATAGTCATCGAAAAAAAAGACACCTCCACGAGCGGCAAGGCAACTCATCCAATTTTTGTCTGAAATCAAAAAATCAAACTTTGTTATAAACTAGAAGACATTTGCTGCATCTTGAACTAAAATCACGAAGAAAAGTTAGAAATTAACAAAATGGCGGACTTGCAAAAAAAAAAATATTTTTTTGCACTTTTTTTTGCTCTAAAAAGTGCAATAACAATAAAAATAATCATTGTAAAATTATGATTTTAGGTCAAGATCCAGCAAATTTAATTACCTTTGAAATAAAAAAAAATTCATCTCGATATCTATAATAGTTTTTGAGATATCTTGCCGTCCGTCTCAAAAAACATGGTTTCGAGAAAAACGCGTTTAAAGTTTTAGTACGCAATTTAGTACGTAAAAAGACGACTTCGGTTTTTTGACTATAACTTAAAAAATAAATTGAATTCGGCAAAACGGGTTTCACGAGCGTATTCTACGAGACATTTGCCAACTTTTTAAGCAAAAAAAAAAAATCGATTTTTTGGTCGTGCTTGATGAGAACCTCCCCTTAAACTATTAAGTATATGTTAAACTAAATTTCGAATCTTTTAAACAACTTAAAATTTCAAAATAAATTTTTACAGTTACATATTTTATTTTTCTTCCCGCATGAAACAATTTCTCTTTTTAAATAATTTATGTCTATATATTATTTTGGACATCTAATTATGCTTCGATTTCAAACAATGTAACCGTCTTTTTTATATATACTAATACAAACATATATAAAAAAGAGAATTCTACAGAAATATTACAGCAAATATCCTAATAATTTAAAAAATTTTACAAACGGCCTGACTATGTTCTTTTAATATTAAAATAAAAAAAATGTATAACGAATCTTTCTATTTTTCTTTCGAAATAAAAAAATAAAGAACCATGTAACAATTTTTGCTGCATTTTTTTATTTTTATTTAAAAAGTTTTATTTATAAACATTTACTAATTGAAGTTATAAATAAATCGTTTTATCTTTTTATTATCGAGATGAACATTTAATAATAACCAAACTGTAGAAGGTTTAATCTATTCAAATAAACACAAACAGTAGAATTTAAGCTTATTTTTACACGACCGATATTTTCAACATTTAAATAAAGTATATGCGAACGAAAAACGTGTGTATATATATATATATAATTATACGTTTTTATTTTAAATCTAATATCAATATTATGTACACTGAATAATGCGTCTTTTCGAAGACATTTATGCGAAATTATACATAATAATAATCGCTTTAGAATTTTAAGATTAATATAAAAATGTTTTGTAAAACTAACATTACTTATAAGTATATATTATAAAGTTTTACTAACAACTAACTTATCTTTTTTTATAAAAGCGCTCTTCACGTATTTTTGTACAAAATTATTATTCTTGAAATATTATACAACACTTAAGGAATCTGTTTTTGCATTAATTTTTGAATGTGAATTTTTATAAATTGAAACTCCTAAGTAAGAATGATATTTTTTTTATTTTCAAAACTAAGAACTATGATTAAGTTAGAATTAGTTATTTTAACACATTGTGGTCGGGCGTTTTGTACTGGAGCATTATGGCAGGAGCCGGCAATTTATTGAAAAATGTGCGTGAATTTTATTGTTACAAAGAAATCACTATAAATTTTAAAAGGTTTTGAATTTCTTTATTAAACTTTTATTTTCTTGTCTTAGAATGTATTCTTCATCGTTATTATAAACGTGGCCAGCGCTTTACACACAGTTTGCGAAAAACGTATTTTTACGTGTCCCGACAACAATGTGTTAAAATATTTTAAGATTATATTTTAGCATTCATTAGTTTAAAACTTTTTATAAATTCTAGAAATAATTAGTTTGAAAATTATTTTAAAGTAAATTTCAAAACTAATGATTAAAAATTATGTTTATAATCAAGCGATAATATTTAAATTATAAGTCACTTCTATAATTGTCTGGATTTTATGAAATCATAATGCAAATTTAAAATCGAATTATATCTAAAACGCAAAGTAAAATTATTTAAATGCAATTCATCAAATAACCTATGATATTTTACCTAAAACTTATTTCATATTAATTCAACAAAAAAAAACAATTATCATTACTATTCATTAAACTACAGGCAATTATAAAAACGTATATTTAAGTTAAACTCTTTTGTAAAAATGAAAATATTATATAGTAGATAACATAATAATAACGAGGAAATTTTTAACATTTTAATGCACATTAAATCTGAACAAAAAACTTTATAAAACTAAATAGTATAGAACAAATAAATTAACTAATTGTAATTACAGTTAGAATTAAGCTACAAAATTGATTCTTTTTCGTAGCCTAGTTCAAATTTTAAATAGATTATTAATAAACTCAGAAATACATACAAAAATAAATATTAACATTAGTTTGTAAATTGTCAAATAATTTTGTAAAAACAGACATACCCTCTCGGTCTCTCTCTCCACCATCAAGACGATACACCCTCGCGGACGCTTTCCACGCCCTCTCCGAGAGGCCCGCCGAAGAAAAGGGGGCCCAGAAAACTTACCCTCTTCAGAATTTTCCCGAAAAGAAGATTCGTTCGGCGCGACTTCAAAAAAGCGCATGAATATAGCGCGAAAAGCCCCAAAAGTCAGAGTCTGCAACCAGCTTTTGAGAAATTCACGTCGACTTCAACATCCAACCACTTCGGAGAGCGTCCAGAGTTAGTAATCAGTCACGAAGCCATAGCACTTACACACACACACACACACACGCACACACACGCACACGCACACGCACACGCACACTCTTGTGGAACGTCATGTACAACGGCCTGCTCCAACTGGACATGCCAAGGGACGTGACACTAGTGGCATTCGCGGATGACGTGGCCATGGTTATCGTGACCAAACATCTGGAGGAATTAGAGGCCTCATTCACTAGAGGCCTGAAGAACATTGTACAGTGGATGCGCACAATGGACCTGAGTCTTGCGGAACACAAGACAGAAGCGCTCCTCGTGAGCAACCGCAAAAAACTAGAGACTATCACCCTTACGGTCGGTGACCACGACATCCAGTCGCAACTGTCCATAAGGTACCTTGGAGTGATTCTTGACGCAAGACTGAACTTCAAGATGCATATCACCGCAGCCAACAAGAAAGCTGCAGCGGTACAAGGAGCTCTGGCGAGAATCATGCCGAACATCGGAGGACCCAGACAAACCAAAAGGAGGCTATTGGCAACAGTTGTTTCCTCCGTTTTGCTGTACGCGGCACCAATTTGGGCAAAGGCGCTCGAATTGTCATCATACCGCAGGGAAATGACATCAACCCAGCAGTTAACAGCGATAAGAGTAGCGTGCGCACACCGCACCGTCTCGTACGATGCGGTCACTGTGGTTGCATCAGTGATCCCAATAGACATCCTCGCATCAGAGCAGGAACGTCAGCATCAGAAGAAGAAGGAGCAGGGAAGAAGGATTGCACTTAAAGAAGAGAAAACGGAAAGCCTACAACAATGGCAACAGAGGTGGGATGCCTCCACCAAAGGGGCTTGGACACGCCGCTTGATCCCAAACATCACCGCATGGGTAAATCGCGCGCACGGAGAGGTCAGGTACTACATCAAAATGTTTTTCGTGCTCTTCGAGCAACTTATGGTGTGCATTCGAAACCACTATAGCCAATACCATCTGCAAATTCAAAACCCAGCATACATTATTGGATGATACTCGACCGATTAGACCACATCCAGCACGTAGTGAAGAGAATATAGCGGCTGTAGCTGAGAGTGTAGCTGAAGACCGTGACGAATTGATTCGGCGTCGTTCTCAACAGCTTGGTTTGTCATACGAAACAACTTGGCGTATTTTACGTAAAGATTTTGGTTTTTAAGCATACAAACTTCAACTCGTGCAAGAATTGAAGCCGGGCGACTTAGGTTTGCGTCGTGTTTTTGGTGAATGGGCTCTGAATCGGCTCTATGAAAATTCACTGTTTTATCGCGAAATTCTGTTCAGTGGTGAGGCGCATTTTTGGCTCAATGGATACGTCAATAAGCAGAATTGCCGTATTTGGGCTGATGAACAATCTGAAGAGCTTCAATAGCTACCACTAAAGTCACAGAAATGCACAGTTTGGTATGGTTTATGGGCCGGTGGAATCCTCGATCCATATTTTTTTCAAAACAAGTCCGATCAGAACGTAACCGCCAATGGCGACCGCTATCGCACCATGATAACGGATTTTTTGCTTCCTAAAATTGACGCCCGTGGTATCGGTGAACTTTGGTTTCAATAAGACTGCACTACTTCGCATACAGCGAGAGAAACAATGAATTTATTGAGAAATCATTTTGGTGAGAATCTGATTTCACGTTTTGGACCAGTAAATTGGTTGCCTAGATCGTGTGATATCACACCTTTAGATTATTTTCTTTAGGTTTACACGAAGTCTCTGGTCTTCAGGGATAAGCCAGCTTCGATCGACGCTTTGCAAGCCAACATTACTCGTGTCATTCGCGAGATACCGGTCGCTATGCTGGAACGCATCGTCCAAAATTGGACCCTCAGGATGGACCATTTACAGCGTAGCCGCGGTCAACATTTAAATGAGCTAATCTTTAAAAAGTAAATGTCATAGATTGTTCTTTCGACTCACAATAAAATTTTTACTATAGAATTCAACTCTATGCCTTTTATTTGAAATTAAAAACCAAATCTCATAATGAATCACCCTATATTTTTTGTCCAAACCCCTAAAAAAAGAGAAGACATTGAGATTCCACAAGACTAGAGCAAGAGAGAGAGACAGAGAGAGGATTTGTCTCCGCACACGCAACGAAAATATAAAAGTGAATTTTCAATTTAATTTTTGTATTGCTTTCCTTCTATTTTTCTCCAAGAGATAGTATTAGCCAGAATCGGCTAAATATCTCTCACCTAAAAACAGTTACAAGTAACACTACCTAAGTATCACTCACCGATTAAAACAAAACTTTGCACATCGATAAAACACTAAAAAATATTGAACCCGTTTTTTCTTTTTCCTAGGGATAGAAATCACCCTTACCAAACCACAAGCAGCCTAACCCACTTAACCCTGGGGACAGCAACTTTAATCGCTAATTTGTATTAAAATAATTGAATTTCACGCCTCAAGCTAGCCTACCTAATCATCTACCCCCTATCCAACGTAACTTATCAAAATACCCACCCCCTAACCCACCTAACCCCTATAAAGCACTACTATCCAACCAGAAGTAGGATAACCCACCTAACCCTAGGAAAAACGAGTTTAATAGCTTATTCTTACAATCATTGAATACCACAACACAAGCGGGCTAACGCACATAACACCTTACCCCTTAATCTACCTAACCTCTACAAATCGCCCCTACCACACTACAAACAGGCTAACCCATCTGTCCCTAGGAACATCAAGTCTAGTCGCTTATTTCTCTTGAAATGAGTTTTATTTTTCTAGAAATTGAATCCCACATCACAAGCGGAGTAACCAACCTACCCCTAACCCACCTACCTACCGCTTAACCCCTAGAAATCACCCCTCCAAATCACAAGCAAGTTAACCTACCTAACCCTGGGAACAAAGAGTTTGATCGCTTATTTTTTTTTAATAATTGAGTGTCATACCATAATCGAACCTACTTAACCATTAACTCCTTTATCAACATAACCTAATTAAATACTCTCTTTTTAATTCACCTAATTCCTTGAAACCAGCGCTACTAAACCGCAAGCTGGCAGGCCCATCGAACCCTGGGAACAGTGAGTTTATTCACTTATTTTTCGTGAAATAAATTAAATTTCACATCATTAGCGAGGTTATCCACCTAACTACCTACCTCCCAATCAACTTAACTCCTAGAAACTATCTTTACTAAATGATATCCATATTTGCTTTAAAATAAATGAAAATTCTTTAAAACGCCAAAAAATTAATTTTTCATCGAAAAATTATTGTAATATATAAATTCCTGTTTCTTAAATGTAGATCTAATAAATTAACTATAAATAAGCTTCAAATTGACTCTGTGGAAGTAGGTAGAATTATAATGCCATAAAATCCAAGTTTCATAATTTTTTATTGTACTGAATTACATTTTTTCTTAAAAAGTGGACGTTTCGTAAAAATCTAGTGAGGAAACTGCTTTCTATTATTGATGGACAAAGAAATTTGGTAAGATTAAATTAGGCAACTTTATTTTCTGATTCTAAATGATTTTCTAATAATTATCTAAAACAGAACCACAAACCCACCTAACCCCATGCGGAAAATAACTGCACGTCTCCTATATGTTTTTTGAGATGCTGAATTCAAATCCGTTGTGAATTTTGCTCCAACACATCAGGATTTTTACGCAATTGCAAAAAACACGTAAAAAATCGATTTTTTGGTAGTTCTTCATTAGCTTAATATGATCAACACCTCAAACAAGGTTTCAAAAACACAATTTTTAACCGATAAACTTCAAACCTATAAATCCCAAGCCTAAAAACCCCAAATCCATGAACCTTAAGCCCATGAAACCCAACTCTATGTCCCAAAGCCCAAAAAACCTGATCCAACGAGTCTTTAGGCCCAAACCTCAAATTTACATTTCAAGTACATAATTCCGAGCCCATATACTTTATGCCTATGAAACCCTTAAATCTCACATCTAAAAATCCAAAACCTTTTAACCTCAAGCCTACCATAATTAAGCTCAAATACATCGAGCTCATAAAACCGAAGTCTATAAACCCTAAATTAACAAAGTCAAAGTCCACAATGAAGCATACTAGCCGCAATTGTATGAATCCTAAAGACAAAAATCCAAAACCGCGAACCCATTAATCCCGAACCCACAAATTTTGAGTCAACAAACTTTAAACTCATGAACCTCAAATCGATAAGTCAGAAGCCCACAACCTTTGAATCTCTCAAACCCGAACTCACGTACATTATTACAAACCACAATACCATAAGCCCTAAACCTACAAACCCCAAACTTGCACACTTCAAACTTATAAACTTTAAACCCACAAACATCAGCTCATAAACCTTATCATAACCCATATAGCTCAAACCTCAATCTACAAAGTCAAGATTCTTAAACCCACAGATCTTTACCCAGCGAACTTCAAATCCACAACCTCTAACCCATAAAATTAATCTCACAAACTCCAAACCTTCCGCTCTTACGAACCCCAAACCCACAAGCTCTCAACCTCTAAACTCCAAACTTCAAATCCATAAACCTTTAGTTCACAAATCTTAAGAACAAAATTTTTAAATATATAGTTTTTTAACGTTGTGATCGATATACTCGCTCTTTGCCAAACCCAAGAATAACCAACGTGGAGGTGGCGAGGTACTATCCTTTTTTTCTTTTTTTTCATTATGTTTTTAATTTTTTTTTTACGTTTTTTATATTTATTTTGTTTCTTATTTTATACTAGTGGTTTGTGAGACTGTGGTTGTGGTCTTCTAGAAGAGTAACGTGTTTTTTTTGTTTTAGAAGATCTACGAATTGCTTTCCTTTTATGAAAAAATTTGGTATCACGCTTTGAACCCCAGCAGTAAAAGGCCAGCATGTTTTCATCTCATACTCCTTGCCATCTTTTTTTAACATTCTTTAAGTCTTGATGCATTCGTTCTCCCTGTTCCTCACTTAAATCACCTATAATAAATTACCATAATAAATTTTCAGAAAATGGATTTTCAGACTCATTAAGCAGTTCATCTTTTAAAAGGCTTTTACCATTTTTTCAACCAGTTTTTTATATTCTGGCGATTTTCTGTTTCCTAAAAAATACGTACTTACCTCTCTGAAATTTTGCCATGCTTTTTTTTTGTATCTGTCATTAGTTCTTCAAAATGTTCATCATTCAATAAAGTTCGTATTTCTGGATCATCAAATACCCCTTCATTTAATTTTGCATCAGGCTTCTTTGGAAATTTCTCAAAAAGGTATTGAAAAGCAGTGCTATTTTGCACTCTGATGGGTTTTACTAATTGTTTGAACACACCTAACTTGATGTGAAGTGGAGGAAGCAATATTTTTTAGACTGGTAGTAAATTTCTTTTCAAAATGTTTTTAGAGCCTATTTCTAAATTATTTCTAGATGGCCAATCTTTTTTCACGTAGTGCTTTTTACGCGCATGACTGTCCCATTCACACAAAAAACATGGGTACTTTGTGAATCCGCTTTGCTGCCCTAGCAAAATTGTGGTGATCTTCAAATCTCCACATAATAACCATTGATGTTCATCGTATTTCAATTTATCTAACATGTATTTCAGATTTTCATATTCTTCATTTAAAACTGTAGAATGCGCAACTAGAATCGGAGCATATTTGTTGCCATTGTTTAACAAAATTGCCTTGAAACTTCTGGTAGAGGAATCCAGAAAAAGTCGCCAATCATCTGCTTCGTAGTCTATACTTTCAAATTTATTAGTCAAACCATTTACATTATTGCAATATACTAAATTGTCTTCTTTAGAAAAATATTTTCTAGATGGTACCTCTCCATCACGATAAAATGAGACTTTTGTTTCATTAGTCAAACATTTTTTTTCTTTACAATTCTTAACATCTCTAACAGTTCTGCATTCTCTTTTGAAAGCCCTAAGTCCCGAATTAAGTTACTTAATTCGTTTTGATTACATTAACCTTCTATCGGTATATTTTGATCGTCATACTCATCTCCATCAGTTTCTTGGGAGTTTCCCGCAGATTCTTGAAAGTCACTTGCAGATTCTTGTGAGTGGCTTGCTTGTTCTTGTACATATCATTATAAAATTACTCAATCGCAGGATTTGAACGAACCTCATTTTCTGAAACTAATACAGAAAAAGTAACTGATCATACTTTTGGATATACGATAGTATTGATATTTCTTGAGTTATAACCTGCAGTAGTACATAGTCAAAAATAATAATCAGTTTTATAATTCTTAGATTTTCTCCAAAGCATAAGAGTGGAAAAATTTTTGGCATTTTTAAGCTACTTAACATAGTTAAATATGTGTGACTGACAATTAGAACATACAATCTTCGGAGTCCATTTGTTATCTAGAGTTTTTTTTAATATACAGGGTGTGTACGGTATTTGAGGACATGCATAAATGTGACTATAACTTCGCGAATTTTTAAAATTTTTTTTCTTTTTTAGATAAGGAATGGCGCACTACAACATCACTCAAGGAATGAAGAGACATGCTGTCATCGTCGCTATATGTGCGAACCATACAGATTTAGAGATCTCTAATTTTCTTAATTGCACCCGTTCATTCGTGCATAAGGTTCGCCGTGAATTGGAAGCATCAGGAGGCGATACAGAACCGGTTGCAAAACGCAAAAAGCACGAACAACGTTCTGACACTATCCGATCTGCAGAATTTTCAGAGCAAGTGCAAGCGATCATAGACGAGGACCCTTCAAAATCAATGAGGGTCCTTGCGAGTGAGCTTCATGTTTCTGAGCGCCTTATTCGTAGAGTTGTCCACGAAGACCTTCGGTATAAGTCTTACGTGATGCACAGAGGACAGTTCATGTCGAAACGAACACGGGAACAAAAAGTTCTCCGATCAAAACGTCTTTTAAACAAAATCAAACACCCTGAGGCGCCCAAAATGTTATGGTTTTTTTCCGACGAAAAAAGTTTTGACCAAGATCAAAAGACCAATCGCAGAAATGACAGATGGCTATGTTCAAATCCTACGGAGGTTCCTATTGTTATGCACACAAAATTTCCAGCCACTGTTATGGTTTTAGGTGTTGTCAGCAACGAAGGACACGTTATGCCACCACACTTTTTTACTCAAGGACTTCGAGTGAACTCTGCTGCATACATCGAGGTTTTGGAGACGGTAGTGAAACCCTGGATAGACAATTTAAGCGGAGGCAGACCATACATTTTTCAACAAGACTCTGCTTCTTCACATAAAGCGATGGCGACACAAAATTGGATGTCCGAAAATTTTCATGACCACATAACACCGAACCTATGGCCACCTAGCTCCCCAGACCTTAATCCTTTGGATTATTACGTATGGGGCGTAGTTGTGCGTGAGACCAATAAGCGTCCTCATAACACCACTTCTTCGCTGAAGACTGCTATGAATGCCGTTATGGTCAATATGAACAAGGAGCATTTGATTCGGTCATGTAATCGTTTCCTGACCCGGATCGAAGAGGTTATTGCTGCTAATGGCGATTTTATTGAATAACTTTATAGCCATATATTAATTTAACGTTGTATAAAAAATTCCTAAAATTTCATTAAATTTTATTAAAAATACAAGCTAATTAATTTTACTCTCAAGTTATCCTCAAATACCGTACGCACCCTGTATTAAAACACTTCTCATAAGAGTCTTTCGTTCAAACACTCAAATTTCTTCTATTTACCAGCAAAACATAACGCCCATATACAACACAAAAAATATCTCTACCTTTACACTCACACATTACTGTTAATGTACACATACAAAAATAAAATAAAGAGAATAATACAACGTAAACAATATTAATTGAAAGAATGACTTGCTATGAGAAAAATATTTCAAAATTTGAGAAAACTTATTACGTTACGAAAATTAAAATAGAAATTCTGTTCAGAGAAAAATACTAAGATTAGTAACAGTTACTGTAATACAGTTTTAGAAAATTTTATTCAAAACGTAAAAGATTTTTGTCTGATGAAGTATGTAGCATGAAAAAAGCAGTTATAGTATGGTTTTTTAAACAATTTTAAGAGTCGAGTTATATATAAAGTAAGTCGATACCTAAGCTAGATAGATAGATTACTTAGTTATTTTGCTCAACAGAAAAAAGTATGAATTAAATGTTTTAGCGAATAACGCCGTATAAGCTTTTTGTTTCATAAGTTTTTCTTTTTATTCGAGGTTTATGGATTTAAAGGTTGACAAGTTTTCAAATTGTATTTGGTGTACAACTTTGCTTCCACCGTTTTTTTCCGAAATTCGAGGCTTTATTGTGAAAAACTGGTTATACATTTATGATTCAAAGTATTGTCCATCGCTGGCCACTACTTTCTCCCATCTTTCGGGCAGCATACGAATCCCGCGTTGAAAAAACTGGTCATCTTTTGAATCGATCCACGAATCGATCCAATTTTTTACTTCTTCATAAGAACGGAAGTGCTGGTCAGCCAGGCCGTGTGCCATTGATCGAAACAAGTGATAGTCCGAGGAAGCAACGTCTGGAGAATACGGCGGGTGGGGTAGGACTTCCCATTTCAAAGTTTCCAAGTATGTCTTGACCACTTTCGCAACATGGGGTCGAGCATTGTCATGTTGTAAAATCACTTTATCATGTCTCTCGTTGTATTGCGGCCGTTTGTCTTTCAATGCTCGGCTCAAACGCATTAATTGCGTTCGATAACGATCGCCTGTGATTGTTTCAGTCGGTTTTAACAACTCATAATACACTACGCCGAGCTGGTCCCACCAAATACTGAGCATGACCTTGGAACCGTGAATATTCGGTTTGGCCGTCGACGTGGAAGCATGGCCGGGATACCCCCATGATTTTCTGCGCTTGGGATTATCGTAGTAAACCCATTTTTTGTCCCCAGTCACAATGCGATGCAGAAATTCCTTCCGTCTTTGCCTTGCAAGCAGCTGTTCACAAACACATAAACGCCGTTTAACATCTCTCGGCTTCAACTCGTACGGCACCCAATTTCCTTGTTTCTGAATCATTTCCATGACTCTCAGGCGTTTTGAAATGGCTTGTCGCGTCACTCCGAATGATCCTGCCAATTCTTGTTGCATTCGACACGAGTCTTGATCAAGTAATGCCTCCAATTCTGCATCTTCGAAAACCTTCTTACTTCCACCACCATGCTGGTCTTCGACGTTAAAATCGCCGTTCTTGAAGCGTTGAAACCACTCTCGGCACGTTCTTTCACTAATAGCGGCCTCACCATAGGTATTTGAGAGCATGCGATGAGCCTCAGTCGAAGATTTCTTTATATTAAAGCAGAAAATTAAAACCTCCCGCAAATTACGAGAATTTGGCTTGTAAGCTGACATGTTTAATCGAGAATAACTTTATGATGCAGACACAAATCGACTAATATTTCGATGGCGTTATGTTTACAAATACCTAAGCTTATTGTATGACATCTATGATCTATTTATTTCAACTACCACTTACCGCTACAGCCATCTATTTCAAAACGACAGGAGCAAAGTTGTACACCCAATATTTTTATGGTTTGTAGACTGAAAATTGGAGTGTAAGGGATTTGTGAGGGTAGGAGTTCTAGATTTAGGTTTGTGTTGGGGTTAGTAAGGGGAACACTAAGAAGTTTAGGGTTTGCAGTTTGAAATTCCTACGTTTTCTATCTTAAACGTCTTCTACGTTCAAGATTTATAAGTGCGGGATCAGAAGGTTTAGAGTTTGTGGCTTAACCTTGTGGATTTCGGGCTTATGGTATTGCGGTTCGTAATTGTGTACATAAGTTCGGGTTTGATAGATTCGAAGATTGTGGGCTTTTGATTTATCGACTTGAGGTTTATGGGTTTAAAGTTTGTTGGTTCAAGATTTGTGGGTTCGGGATTAATGGGTTCCAGATTTTGGGTTTTTGTCTTCAGGATTCATAAAACTGCGGCTAGTATACTTCATTGTGGACTTTGACTTTGTGAATTTAGGGTTTATAGCATTTAGGATTTATACGCAAATATCAGATAAACCAGAGAAATGTCTAACACCTGTTCAATACTGTTTTCAGAATTCTGAAACTAAATGTACATTTTGTAGTCGATTCGCAGTAATCAAAATGCGCATGGTGCAGCAAAAATCTTTGCATACAGCATTTTTTTCGCAGTAACTAAGGATAATCCGTCGCATTACTGTGAAAAATACATTAAATAGATGATACTAAAGAAATATTAAAAATGTGAGAGCCAAGGAGACTCACTACCTTTCAGCACCCCGAGCAGTGAGAGACAATGGACTCTCTATAATACAGCACCTTAAAGGAGACATAATCCTATTACGTCCACGCCGTTATCCCTGAATAAAGCTAGAGATAGAATAGTTGCCTAATATTTTTTTTTACCGTGCATTTTTCTCATTAATTCTAAAGCAAATTTATTAAGTAGAATCAGTTTTTAGGGGTTAAGCAGTTTAGAGGGTAGGTGCAAAGTTTGGTTTCAATCGGTGAGTGACACTTGGGTAGTATTACTTGTTAGTAGGACCTCTCCAGAGCGACCTATAGGCCAACGTCGGCCTATATATTCGTTCATTCCCGCATTTCATTTGTTTTTCCTAAAAATCCCGTAAATTCAATTCCCTTGTCGTCCCGAGCCCATAAGTTTCAGTACTTAGGCTCGCAAAAGGCAAAAAGCAGTCCGTGTTATTTAAAACGCAGTTGAAACGTCACCCCGACGTTACACTATTGAAAAAGTTTAGATGATCAAAATTGTATATGACTCATTTTATCATTAATCATTAAACTTAAAAATATTACATGTAAACTAATATAAAGAATATAATTTATATTTGAAAATAAAAAATGTATAATAAGAAGAGCAGTGAAAAATTTTTATGCATTTTCAACTCCTATGATTTTTAAGTATTTTGTTTATTACTTATATTGAAAATTTGACGAATTTGATCTATACTTTTAAAAAGGGATTTTTTGGGTAGTAAGAAAACTAAACTGTAATAAATTTTATTTCGTTTCACATTTTAAAATTGACCAACTAACATTTCTCGCTTTTACATCCAACGTGAAATTATTCAGGTTAAATAAGTTTTAATCAAAGATCAATATTAATTTTTGTACATTTTTAATTATTCTATATTACAAATTTGATTGCTGCCAAAAGTAACTGTTGTTTATATTATAAAACTTTTTAATTCAATTCTTAAGCTAAAGATGAAAAATCAAAAATCAATAGCTAAAATATTATTAACTTTTATTCTCTCGATAAATAACAGTTTTTAAAATAATTAATTTCTTCTTTTGCATAATTTATCGTTTTACTAATAAATTTGCTTTTATTAAATTTCAATAAAAATGTATTTTTAAACTTTAAAATTAAAATTTTAACTAACTTCCACTTCTTTTAAAAAATAACTAAAAATTATTCATAACGTATCATCATTCGCTTAAAACCAGCTTACCAACAAACTTACTCGCTTAAAACATACCTTTAATTCCAAGAAAAAATCAAACCTCGTTGATCCGTAATTTCTCGTCCTCCTTACGGAATAAAAAAAAAGCCAAACGGTCGTCATTTAAAAGCCATCGTCGGGCAATGATGATCGTATGATTATATTCCCTCTCACTCTTACAGCTTAAACGCACCGATCGATTGTTATTCTCTCACGGATCGTTGTTTAATCACGCACGCAGAAACAAACAAACCAAGGAAGCCACGCGAATCGTATACGCGACCTTTGTTAACGTCTAAAAAATCCTCAAGCGCGAGGATCTATTGCAAGAATAATGCGATAAGCGTGTAACGTTGGCCGTGACTGCGTTTTTTTTTTTTTTTTTTTTTTTATTCAATATAAGGACGACCAAAGGTCAAGAAAGTTTGTGGATACCTTTTTTTTCTACACGTCGCTCACTGTATCGCTTGCAAAAGTTTCGTTCAATATATTCGACGAGTATATAATTAATTTTGCAATAACAATGCCATATAAGTTTGTCTTTTATACAATCGCGCCTTGCTTTTATTAATGAAGGTTACGCAACGCGTTCACGAACGATTGTTAATTTAATGGCGTAATACAGGTTTTTCTCGCATAAACTTAATCGATTCGGACGCTACACGTACTGGATTCGCTTTTGTATTCTCGAAAGTTTGAGCCGAGATTGTTCTTTAAAATGAATGAAGTCGCATAACGAAATTGCCACGCGTGACGAGAATAGTAACGATGCAAAGTGAGGAACAGCCGAGAAAGAGAGAAGACTTAATATGCGAATGTTGGTTTATTCCTTATCCACATGTTGTACTAATACATTGTTGAAATTTACAATGTTTATACATTTTTAATTTCAACAATGTATAAACAATGAAATACTGATTATCACGAGTCACTGTGTGTGCGCGCACGCGCGCTCGCGCGCGCGTGTGTGTGTGTGTGTGTATATGTGTGTGCATGTGTGTGTGCCGATGTATACATAACCTCAAAACTTTCATAACGATTTGAATGAAATTTTCATTAAAAACAATAGAACGTAGGATTAAATATTATTTTAAGGAAAGTATCCAACATTTAAATCACATCACAATTAGCGCTAATACATAATTCAAGAGCATTGAATGCATTCCGACCAAACTTTCAAAATGCAAGCCAAATTCAATTTGCTTATAAAACATCAACACGCGTGGGTAATAAAATTCTTTATAAATTTAATTTGAAAATTATGAAATATTTGCTTTAAATACTTTATAGGTATGAATTTTTAACGATATAATCAATGATAAATTAATACATTAAAGTTTTTATGTTAAAATTCAACTAATAAAATATCAAAAATTTTTAAATGTTAAAAACGACAACTAAAAAATATGACTATGTTAAAGAAATTTTTTTTCTAGTTACTTTTACTTTCGCGTCATGTACACTTATTAATTTTAACTCCGTCAAATTTCCTTGATTTCGTTATTTACTCGACACGTATAAATTTATCCAGAGTTTGGATGTTAAAAATGAAAATAAAAAAAAAGCCGGAAACTACTCTAAAAGTTTTTTTTTTTTTATGAATTTTGCATGAGAGATATTATGCAAAAGTTTCACGACTAGAAATCTTTTTCAAACATTCAAATGAAGAGCGTAAAACTGCAGGACTTTTTACCACTTCGAATGAATTTATATTAAAAATTGAATATTAAAATAAAAAGAAAATTCTGTTTGTCTTAACGCAATAATTTTTATCAAAGTTTGAATTTAATAAAAGAAATTTAACTTTCATTAATTCGATTTCTTACATTACTTTTATATAATCGATGATTGTTTTTTTAGCAATTAACATTGTCGATTCGCTTATTGTTGATTAAAAAAAAAAAAAAAAAAAAAAAATTCACCATGAAGCACCAATCCAACAAAATGTGCTCGTCCATTTATCAAATTTTCACAATCATCTCATACCGCATTTCTCGTATAATTATCGATTACGAAAGCCCATTCAAATATATTCAAGCATATTCAATTCACGCGCGCTTCATCACCGAAATTTAATTTCAATAATTCATATCCAAAGGAAATTTCTCGAAAGTATCTAAGAAACGTGTCAATATCTATAACGACTCACTGAGTTCTGACAATGCATAACACGCAAAATGCGCTTTCCGAAACGCCAATGATCAAATATCAAATTTCGCCAATGATTTACCATCAGAAAGAGAGAGAGAGAGAGAGAGAGAGAGAGAGAGAGAGAGAGAGATATGCGTTCCGGACTGTGTGTCGTGTACAACGGGCTAGTAACAGAATCAAGAAGGCGAGAAGGTGTACAACAGCTGGTAAGCAAGATTGCGCTACAACCGCTACTGCTGAACGCGTGTAAATCGAGTACCGAAATTTGTCTCGTAATTTACAACTGGCAATTGCAAATCGTTTTAGAGAGGAAAGGAGAGAGAGAGAGAGAGAGAGAGAGAGAGAGAGAGGCGAAAAACACATACGTTATAGCTTTTAGCCTTGTAGATTTTCCTTTGTTTTAGGTTGAAGTGAGATAAAGAGAGAGAGAGAGAGAGAGAGAGAGAGAGAGAGAGAGAGAAAACGCGTCGTGGTAGGCTTTAGCCTTGTAGTTTTTCTTTTCGGCGTTGGGTTTGTTGTACGGCGTTAGGAGTTTAACTTTCTGGTACGTGAATCAGACATACGTGAATTTTCGAGGTAAATTATTTAATGCTTTCGGAATTTATTATAAGTGTAAGCAACTATGCATACAATGTACTTTTCACAAAAGTTATATTTTATTCGATAAGAAAGTATAAGCTTAATGAAAGTATGAAATATTGATTACCGAGCCTTTTTATTACGAAAATATCATAAGTTTTCTATCTTGATTCATATTTCTTTGTGTATTTTTGCGAACTATTATCATAAAAAGAAACTTAATTGTTTTACTGTCTTTTAATTCATTTTACAATTTAATTCACATGAATTAAATTTTCAAATTACGTCAAATAGCGAAGGTAAATTGAAACTTTCAAATAATAAATCCGCAATTGCATTAAAATTAAAAAGCACATGTCTAAATTTGATCAAATTATTATGGAATCGTCCCTCCATAACCCGCGCTTTAGGTCTCATTAAAAATAACGCATTCAAGACTCTAATAACGTTAATAGTTCAATAAGCAAATTGCCACGACCGAGTCATTCGCTACTATATCGCTAGTGCTTCGCAAGGACATAACGAGTAGATTGTCCACCCTTGGTGAAGGACGAAGGGCAGAATGAAGAATACAAACGATGTCTATATGTACGCGTATGTGTGTATACGTATGAGCGTATACACACACCAGAGGAAGAGAAGAGATCGCGATAGGAATGATGAATGCGTTGATGTCGCTGTTTGGTCGATCTTTGCAATTGATACGACGTTTCTGGGCCTTACTTTTTCGTGTTTATAACGTACGTATGTAACGTATGTTTATACGTGTGCACATGCGCACATATGTATACGAGTGTGCGCGTGCCTGGGTCTGTGTGCGCGTGTGTGTGTGCGAGTGCGTGTACATATGTGTGTGTGCTTATGTGCGCGTGTTCGTATGTGTGTGTATGTGTGTGTGTGTGTGCGTGCGTGTGTGCGCGCGTGTGTGTGTGTGTGTGCGCGCGCGTGCGTGTGCGTGTGCGTGTACGTGTGTAATGCACGCACTCTCTGATTGAAGCTTCGAGTCGTCGTCGTCGGCGAACCTAACTACCACTTTCCACGATTGCGTTCGATTGTAAATTTTCGTCGTTTTTTTTTCGGCACCGCTTTTGTAGTCGCTTAAATTCCGTGAGTGAAAAGTGGTTTACGTATACATCGCCGTGAGTTTTTTTTTATTTAGTTAGGGAAACGGTGCGATGGAAGACTTTTAAAATATATTATAATATAAATAAAAAGAAATTTTTTAAATAAATGAACCGTAAATTTACTCATATTTATTATTCGTACTTTATCATTGTCATTTGTTTCCCTCTTTTTGTCAACATTAAAAATAATTACATAAAATTGAAGCATTTTAATTGGCATAGCAATAAAACGAATCCGACTATTTCCAATTGCAAGAAAAAAAGTTTTCTCAAATTAAGTATCCTAAATTGCACACTGAAATTTAACATTTCAATTCATCACTCATTAATTAGTAAAAGTTTCAAATACTTTTTTAGACAGCTTTGAATAATTAAATATAAAACTGTGATAAGAATACACGGCACATAAATCAATCGAATTATATAATATATTTTTCTTTTGCGTTTTTCCCTTTTTTTTTTTTTTTTTTTTTATTTTTATCTATTTTATATCTTTTTCTCCGATGATATGTTTCAGCGCTTTGTCTGCATCTTTAATATCGCCTATGTCAATATTTTTTTTCTTTCGCAAATCCGGTGAACTTTTTTGTTCTCATTATACGGGTCGCTCGAACTGTAACAAATCTGCATTGCAGACACGAATGAAGATAAATATGGAAAATCGATGGTACATTTGTTTTCAACTTTCTTTTAATTATATTCCGTACCATATAATTATATCCATACAATTTAAACTTAATATTTAATTCCAAATCGTATAATTTTTAAAAATAAGATAATTTTTTTATGTGAAACATCTGATGGCGCGCCTCGGCGCTTGGGACTGAATGCAAAAGATCGGAGCTCTATCGTGGCGATAGAAAAAAAAGTGCACGACGCTTGTTATAGAATGTACACGCGTTTGCTTGTGTGCGTGCGCACATGCTTATGTGAGTAGGTAGCGCTTCCCTCTCCACTACGCGTTATTGTGAGTTGAGAGGGTAACGCGTACAGCGTTATGTTTGTGTATGAATTTGCCGTATGCCTGTGTGTATTATTCTACACCCCCTTTCCATATTACCAAAAAAGTAAAAAATAGTACAAAAGTATTACAAAAATATAACACTGTTAACACAGTGATAATGAAATGATTTTACATTTTCAGAAACATTATCATTATTCAATTCTGTTATACATATTATATAATTATTCTGTTCATCATTTTATATCAATAAATAAATTATGAATAAATTCTAACTTCTGAAGAACAAGACAATAGTTTCGATGTCTTACGATTTCTTTTTATTATACGTAATTTATAATTACATATAAAATGTACATGAACCAAAAATACTTTATCCACCTAATTTTCAAATAGAATAAACAATTAATTAATATTACAATAATATAAAAACGTCTATATAATCTTATATTAGAAATGTTCTCTTTCTCTCTCTCTCTCTCTCTCTCTCTCTTTCTCTCTTTCTCTCTCTCTCTCTCTCTCTCTCTCTCTCTTTCTCTCTCTCTCTCTCTCTCTCGCACGATACACTTTCTCACTCTTTCACATAGAATGCGTAGACAGAGGCGTGACTTCTTCCTGCCACAGTTATATTCTTACGCCTTATTTAACGTTACGAAGATCAAGGGTAGGGCCGAGGAAATGCTCTAATTGGTCCAAATTCATCTTACCGCTTTTCCAGCCACCGAAAAACTCGTGGTCCAGCGGGTATAAAAGTCGGTACATCGATGCATTTGACACCTTTTCTTGAGGAAACCAAGAGCACGACTCAGAGCAACTTTGAAGCCCTGCTTCTTAGCATTCAAAAATTTCTATTTTACAAATTTTACTGTATTAAAGTTTTCACTATATTCATTACTATATTCATTACTATATTCATTATAACTATATTTATTATTACATTCAAAATCTACCAAATTCACTGTATTACACTTTAAATTTTGTTATTATTATTGTTCTAAATTCATTTGTATTACTTTAAAATGTAATTAAACGAAAACAATTATCTATTTTGACTAACTTAAAATCCTGACACACACCCAATAAACCGTTTCAACCTTAACCTTTTCCTAAATACGACTACGGTGTGAGACTTTTTCTAAAAGTCCACGGCCTGAGTATGATAGCATATGAGTCGTATCCTTTCTAACTAAACCCGTGCTTCCACGTGAACTCAATAAACGTGAAGCTGTGCTAAAGCTGGCGATCTACTCGAGAAGATACGGTTAGCACACCTATTGTCACGTTCAAGTCGTGATTTTCCGTTCGTAGGCACTTGCAGCGGCGCAGAGGCAAGACTGTGCTAAGGCTGGTCATCTTTGCGTGTCCGATTTCCGTCTAAGAATACCTTTTATTCGAAATCAATAAAATTTATAATACTAACTGCATGGTAAGAACTCGTAGAAGGATTCAAATAAATCCAGAGCCTATGACGTCATACATATCATACGTTTGTGGGATTTCCAAAAAAATAGGGAGCAATAAAAAGGGGAATAAAATATTTTAAATCCCCTCTGCCCTTAGAGGAAAGCTACGTCGCAAATAGTATATAAGGGGCGGAAAAACAAAAATTTGAACTTAGTACGGTAGCTAATTTCGCAGAAGAAACTTCACAAAAGCCACCCGCGTTATTGTCACTTGTAAAGTCCTAAACATACTCATCTCCCTCTACCCTATATCATGCTTTGTCTCTTCTATTTATTATACATACTCTTGTTGTACATATGATGCAAGGACGTGATATTCTTTCCGCTCGCATTGCGCAATATTAAAATGTTAAGGTCAGGGTTAGAAGTAGGGAAAAAAACCTTTTTTCTTGACTTTTCATTTGACGTTTTCTAGCCCCTCCGTACTTCAATCTCCTATCTGCGTCTTACTAACGGGCCTTATGGGCCGACTTTTGTATAAAAAGGGCAAATTTCTGTAAATTGATAGCAATTCTGACGAGCTTCGGCTCTAGTCACTTGCTCTTTTCGTCCCGAGCAGCCTACGTACACTCGATCGAGGCTTTTACTAAATTCAGAGAATAAAAACGCATTCAAAACGAAATTTTTCGATTTTTTTTTCCTAGTTGAAATTTTCTGTATCTAAATTCTTCTATTTTCAAATTCTATTTTCGACAGTTTTCTAAGTTCATTTTTCTGAAAATTTTTTTCAGTTCGTTTCAATTTTTGACGTAAATTTTTCTAAGTTTAACTAACATTATACAAATTTCTAACTTCGAATCTCTGGTGTATCCGATTATTCCAACCTTATATAACATTCAGTTTTGTCCGCGTTAGCTTCAACTAGTTGCGTGTAAACGTCTGTTACCCTACCGTAGAATCCAGTTTTGTCCCTGCTAGTTTCGGCTAGTTGCGTATAAACGTTTGCTACAACCTCCTCGTTTTCCGTAACATTCAGTTTTGTCCCTGCTAACTTCGGCTAATTAAATTTAAACGTTTGTTACCTTCCGTCTTCGTAGTACCCAGTTTTATCCCTGCTAGCCTCGGCTAGTTGCGTGTAAACGCTTGTTATATTCCATTTTCTCGTAGCACCCAGTTTTATCCAAAGTTAAGAAGCTATACCAGTGTGAACGCTGAAAATTTGGGTGATTTTCGGGAACTTTTTAACACGTTCCGTGCCATGTGGGGCGTATACGACCCCCGCTGCACTTTCCGTTCAGGCCATTTAGAATTCTGATTAAAAAACAAAGAATTCTTAAAAAATTTGTTGTAGAGTCAAATATAGACAATTAAATATTAAAATTTAATATGCATACTAAAATTTATATCTTTTTCCTGCTAATTATAGCTTTGTAGTACTGAAAAAATGTAATGTAATGTAATCTTCAAAAATTGCTGTGGCACGGAACATGTTAAAAGAAAAATACTTCATAAAATATTTTAAAAATATAAGAGCGTATCAAGATATATTTAAACTGTATTCCATAATTTTATCAAAAAATATTGAAAAATGAGCGACTTATGCGCTATCCTCCGAGGCGCCAAAAAAAAGTTCCTCCACTGCTGCCACGATTCCGGCCGAATGAGTAGCTAAAACCAAAAAAAAAAGTCGTTAAACTAGAAGGTATTTTCTACACAATGTCGCAGAATTTTCGAAAAATATCAAAATTTAAAAAAATGGCGTAGTTATCAAAAAAGTTTTTTTTTTGGTCAAAAATATGGTCGCTTTTTTTAATGCCAAATCGTCAATTTTCATCCAATCGAAAAAATCCTGCGTCGTTGTAGAGTAAATATATTCAAGAGTACTCAGTTCAAATTTGAAGTCAATCGGATAATTGCTCTTTGAGTTACGATGGCAGCAAATTTGAAAAATGTCATTTCGAGAAGAACGCTCCGCCCCTAGGTAGATGGAACAGTTTATACCTGCGAGCGGTTGCTCTTTAGAAGGCTGCCATTCAAAAAGTATTAGAGATACGGCCTTGAAAATTTCACAGGATATTCTTGAAAGTATAAAGTGTCGAATAAGATAAAAAAAAATATCGATTTTTTAAAAGTTTCACACTGGTATAGGCCCTTAAGTAAATTGAGCCACGCCTTGATGGTTATCGTCAGTTTTAATCCATTTTATATAATTTTTCTATAATATAATAGCGCCGAAAATACGCGTTAATTAGATTATTTTTTGTTAATTAAACGAGCGTAGTAACAAATAAAATTGTGACTTAATAGTGCCCCATGTGCTATTCCGGACGTCACAATATTTTGAGCTGATACTTGGCAGAAAATCTTATTTCGATATAAATTAAAAAATGACAAATTTTCAACAAAAAAAAATAAATAAATAAAACTCGATTCCGAAATATACTAAAAATTTATTGGAACGTCCCATATACCAGGCTGTTCAATAAGTTTTGCGGTTCGATAAGAAAAACACAATTTTATGGTTTGAAATACACTTTATTATTCAGTATAGTCTCCCTGAACATCAATACACTTGTTCCAACGAGATTCCAATTTATGAATTCCATCCCTGAAGTGTGAATCTGGAAGGGCTGCAAATACGCTTCCGCATCTGTTATGACCTCATAATTTTAAGAAAAACGGTTTCCCCGCATAAATTTTTTTAGGTCTGGAAACAGATGGAAGTCGCTAGCGGCCAAATCTGAAGAATACGGTGGATGCTCCAACAATTCGAACTTTTATTCAAGGATTTTAGCCATTGTCAAAATGCTCTTGTGACACGGTGCATTGTCCTGATGAAAAAGGATTTTTTTCTTCTGCAAACCGGGTCTTTTTTCACAAATTTTTTCCTTCAGCTGGTCTAAAAGGTTACAATAATATTCAGAATTTATTGTTTCACCAGTTTGCAAGTAATCCACAAATGACATTTCTTTCGCATCCCAAAAAATTGATGCTAACACCTTCTTGGCCGATTTCTGGACACAAACTCGTTTCGGAGCCGAAGAAACAGGTTCAAACCACTCTTTAGCCTCTTGTTTTGATTCAGGATCATGGTAATAGACCTAAGTCTCATCCATAATGATGACACGACGCAGAAAATCCACTTTATCCTTTCGAAAACGCTCTAAATGTTGCTAAGAAAGTCGCATTCGAATGTGTTTTTGTTCCATTGTTAGCGAATGCGGCACCCATTGTGCACACAGCTTTTTGAAACCCAATACTTTAGTCAAAATATTGCTTACACTGCCCAATGAGATGCCTAGGGTTTCTATTAAATCTCTTTCAGTCACTCGACGATTTTCCAATACGATATCTTGTATTTTTTCTACGATTTCTGGTGTTGTTGCTGTTTTTGGACGTCCTTGACGTGGATCGTCTTCAAGGCTTGTACGACCACGTTTAAATTCAGCAATTCATCTTTCTACTGTACTAATTGAAGGCGAAGAGTTTTTATACACTTCTAACATTTGTTCATAAATTTCCTTTGCTTTTAAACCTTCCAAAAATAAAAATTCAATCACGGCACGATACTTGATTTTTTCCATTGTAAAAAAATACTGTGACACGTCGATACCAAATGGCTTGTAAACAAAGAATAATTGACAAATTGAAATGAAACTTCACATACGTTCATATGAAGAGTGTACCAACATAACAAAAAAAAATTTAGGCTTGTAGCAACACCCTCTCTTATCGAACCGCAAAACTTATTGAACAGCCTGGTATGTATGATACAGTTTCTGCCCTACATTGTGTATATAGTATATATACCTATACGCGAATACCTACGCGCATGCATTATACAGCCTGGTCAACTTCCACCAATAGGCTTGTTCAGCGGACCGTAGAACATGGAATAAACGTGCATCTTTGGGGCTGTTTCTCAAAGCAGGGATTCGGCACTTTGCACCTCTTTACTGACAACCTAAATGCCGAGAAAATGATAAAAATCTACAAAAAGGCTTTACTGCCATCTGCCAAACGATGGTTCATCACAAAAAATGAAGATTGGATTCTGCAGGAGGACAACGATCCTAAACACCGCAGCAAGCTCTGTACTCAGTGGAAGACTCAATCTGGCATCGTTACATTGGATTGGCCGTCGCAGTCGCCCGACGCAAACCCTATTGAAAATGTGTGGACATATATTAAACGAAAGCTTCGTGGAAGACGCACATACACTTTGAAGCAGTTGTCTTACGAAATTCGTCGGATCTGGAGATCCTTGCCACTAGAATACGCCGTCAAATTAGTAGAAAGCATGCCTCGGAGATGCCAGGCAATTATCGACGCCGGTGGTGACTGGACACATTATTGACCGAATTGCATCATTGTTTGTAATGTGTACAATGTATATATAAATATGAAAGTTTCATCTAATAAATTTTTTTATAAATTAACACGACCACGCTCTTACTTGACAGACTGTACCATTTTTAAACATACAATTTGAAGTCTGACAAAAAAACGTCACAAAGGTTTCCTTCATGATTTTTTTCGTAAAATCGATTACTACTTGTAGTTTTTTGAAATTACAAATATATCTATTTGTTTGAATAATTTTTCATAAACAATTGCAAATGATAAGAGAAAAAACACGCGTACTTTTTTTTCTGTCACCAATCCAATAGTTAGTTTGATGCTATCAAACCTGGATTCGGCTCAGGATTAAATTGGTTAAAATAAAACCGTCTAGACACTTCAAATGCGTACAATTATAAATTATGATTATTTTTATAATTTAGAATCAAATTTATTCATTACATGTATTTTAGGATACAAAAAATTTTTTAGAAGTTTCTTTTTATATCATGTATTTATGAATGTACTACTACGTTTATGCAATAAGTAATAATTATAAATTAATGTTGTGTGGTTTTTAATAAATTTATAATTAATTTTACTTACCAATTGTGAAATTATTAAAATTTAAAGTTTTTCTTCCATTATTGATTCCTCGACTGCATTTTTATTCCGCATTTACGTACATTTACATTATGATATTACATACAACTATGATCAAAAAGTAAGACCAATTTTCAATTTTAATTTTGCGAGTTTATCGATTTGACAAAACTTTTTTTTAAGTTAGTAGCACTGTGAGAGACATCTGTGTCAAATTTCATGTCAATACATTTATTCGTTTGCAAGTGACGCTCGTTTTTGTGATCATTAAAAAGAGTGATTTCGGCAATTTTTATAATGTCAGATTTTAATGAGCAAAGAAATTGCATTAAATTTTGTCTTCGGAATGAAATTTCTTGTACAGAAACGTTCAGAATGTTGCAGAAGGCCTTCGGTGAGCAGACTTTGTCGGAAAGAAACGTTTACAAGTGGTACAAACAGTTCAAAGAAGGAAGAGACAGCGTCCAGGACAAAGAGAAAACTAAGACAAAGAGCATTCAGTAAGACAATCGACATCAACTGATGAGAAACACATCAAAAAAATCAAAAACCTTGTGCTCAAAGATCGTCGGTTAACAATTAGAGACCTTGTTGATACTGTTAGCATTTCATTTAGATCGATGTAAGCGATTTTGGAAAATCATTTGGTTCTCAAACGCGTCAAATTTCGATTGGTTCCAAAAACACTCAATTTTTTTTAACAAGAGCGTCGTGTTAACCCGTTTTGGCCCAGAATGCCACTCGAAACATATCGCTAGATAATCAAATATGATACATTTAACTATTTACTTTTAAAAAATCGACAAATTTCCAAAAAATTGTCCGCCATGTTGGATCCGTCATTTTGAATTTTGGAAATCTTTTAAAAGATTCGTAATAAGCGATTCCAAAAACGCATACATGCAAATTATCTTAAAAAATCAACGAATTTTAAAAAAATTGTCTGCCATATTGAATCCGCCATTTTGGATTTTGCATATTAGGCAACAGGTTTGTTATTAACGACTTCGAAAACAATATTATACATTTTTTTGCGACTATTCAAGTATTGTACAGTAAATCTAGTAGAATAATCTTAATTTACACATTCATGATGGATAATAAGAAATTTTTTTTGTTTTCGACAAGCCGCCGTATTGAAAAAAAAAACTATCGGGATTTTTTTAAGTATTCGTACCAATAACACGTTTTGTATAGTTTTTCTTGTAAAAAAGCCATTGTAACTATACAAAATTCATAGTTTTCTAGAAAAAAAATAATGAAAAAAATTGTAATTTTTTATGCAAATTTGTAAAAAAAATCAAAAAATTAACATTTTTGATTTTTTTAAATGGTCGGATCGTGTAAACCGGACTCAAAAACGTATAAAAAAGTTGATTCTAAGTGGAATTTATAACGATTTCAGTAAAAGCTGAGAGCTCAAAGTTACAGTAAAAATATTTGTTATTTGGGCGTCAATGGGTGTGACGGAGAGTCCGTCATAGGTCGTCGACGAAGAATGTAAATGTTTACATTCTTGCGCGACCGTCGCCGGGTTGCCGGCTTGTAAAAGTCCGCTTAGCAGCGAAAAGGCGGACTTTTCGAAAAGCCGGCAATGCGTTTTTTTGAACTTGCGGCGACGATCGGCGAGGAATTTTGGGAGCCGCGAGGGAAGTGGAGAGGAGAGCAAGCGCAACGAGCAGTTACGCGGTACGCTCCCGCGAGGATAGTTAAGCTGTGAGCTCCCGCGAGAA
Source organism: Chalcis sispes (assembly GCA_949987625.1). Lineage (NCBI taxonomy): Eukaryota > Metazoa > Arthropoda > Insecta > Hymenoptera > Chalcididae > Chalcis > Chalcis sispes. The sequence goes on from OX465099.1 coordinate 17,261,975, forward strand.
AAGTCACGCTGTGGGCTCCCGTGAGGAAAGTAGAGAGTTTTTCCCGTATTTGGAAAGTGAGTTTCGCGAGTGAATTGCAGCCAGGGTGAAGGAGTGAGAGAGCGAGTGAGGAAGTGAGACGGGGGACGAGCGGGGTAGGTGTCAGCGGGGGGCGACAAGAAGTTACCACCGTTAGACCTGTAGCCGAGGATAAGGCGGAGGCCGCCGGCGAACAGGTGAGCTATTCTCGAGGTCCAGCAGCCCTTCTTCGAGGGGGAAGCAGCCGGAGCCAAACACCGCGACACGGAGGAGAGCAGCCAGGCGTTCAACGGCAAGCGGACGAGTCACTGAGACACCAACAGTAAGTGTCCTTATCTTGTCCGGGAGTAATAAGTGCGAGAGAGAGAGGGAGAGAGAAGAGAGAGAGAGAGATAGATAGATAGAGAGATAATGGTTTTTTTTATGTACATTTTGTTGTACATGGTATAGCAGAAATAATAAAGAACAAAATAACAATTAAAATAATAAAAATAAAATAACTAAAAAACTAGACAGAAACAATATAACAATAAGCAATATAACAATTGAAAAATAATAACTAAACTAAAACTAGAACTTAAAACTAAACTATATTAAAAACAAAGCAAAATATGTAAATATAGAACTAAATAGTAACGCTAATAACAGAAATTATAAAAACTATAAAAGGCTCAAGCCAGAAATCGAAAATATAATAAATTAAATTTTAAATTTTAAATTTTTAAATTTTAAAACGAATATAATAAAATAAAAATATTAATATTACATACTGGCTTGAGGCGCAAGAGGATGCTCTCTCTCAAAAGAAAGTAGGAAAGCAAAGACTGAAGATTTGAAGGAAAAGTAGGAATAGAAGGTAGAAGGGAGGCTGTTCCAGAGTCGAGAGGAGGAAACAGTAAATGACTTGTCGTAGAACACCGTAGCCGAGGGAGGAATGATCAACGGTCTCACATCCCCCCGTGAAGGCCTCCCCACCTGGGACCACTGATATTTCTTAAAAAGATAAGAGGGAGCCGAATCTCTGAACATTAAAAAGAGAGCAGAAGCAGTAAAAAATTGTCTTCGAGCTCCAGTGGTCAGCCAAGCAAGGGAGACTCTATACGAGGAGATGTGCTCACGCCTATTTAAACCATAGATGTAACGTATACCAGAGTTGATAACCCTTTGAAGTTTCAAATCTTGTTCCTGAGAAATATCACTGTAGACTAAACTACAGTAATCCAACAAAGGAAACAGTAGCGTTTGGATGAGGTGTTTCCTTAATAAAAAGTTCGTACTACGACGAAAATAATTGAGGCGATATAACAGCGAGTTGGCTTTACGACACACATGTGACGTGTGAACTTTCCAATTTAATTTAGAGTCAAGATGCACTCCAAGATTACAAACAGAGGATTCAAATTTAACAAGTGAACCTTTAACAATAACTCCATGGACGTTCATACGCATGAGTAAGTTAATGTAATAATAAGATCCAAATACTATAGCTTTAGTTTTACGGACATTCAGACTAAGGTTGTTTGCATCGGCCCATTCAGAGACGAGCTGCGCTTGTCGACTCATTAGTTGAATCGCAGTAGCAATGTCAGACAGAGGAAACGTCAAATAAATCTGGAGGTCATCCGCATAAACGAGATGATTAATCGAGGAGTCAAAGCCGACAGCAACATCATTGATGTAGATAAGAAATAGTAGAGGACCGAGTACAGAACCTTGAGGGACTCCTGTGTTGAGTGGCAGAAATGCGGAAGGGCAGTCATTGGCGCCCAATACTGACTGTTTCCTACCTGACAGGTAGGAGGCAAACCATCTGACAACATCTGGCGATACGTCCAGAGTAAGTAGCTTACGCAGCAATGTAACATGGCAGACTTTTTGAAGGCTTTGCTGAAATCAAACATGAGTAGCAAAGTAACACAGCGCTTATCCATTCCTGCCCTTACATCATCTGTCAATTTAAGAAACACCGTCTGAGTGCTGTGTCCCTTTCGAAAACCAGTTTGAAAAGGATCAAACAACTTTCTGGTTTCCAAATAGTTGTAGAGCTGTTGGTGGACAACGCGCTCAAGAATTTTCGAGAGAAACGACAGCAACGAGATAGGGCGAATGACACTCATATTTTTAGGCGACGCAGTCTTGTTCAGCGGAATTATAAGAGAATTTTTCCAGATGGACGGAAAATTAGAGTCCTTGAAAGAATCGTTTATACCCTCTGACAAAGAAGTATCCGGAAATTTGAAATAAAACGCAAAAATATTAAACTTCTTCAATATTTATTGAAATTCCTTCAAAATATGCTCCATTTGAAGCGATACACATGTGCCAACGTTTTTTTCAATCATGGAAACATTTTTTATAGGCGCTTTCAGGGATGGCCTTCAGCTCCTTCTGCGAATTTTCTTTTATGGCGTCTATGGAGTCAAATCTGGTTCCCCGGAGCGGTAATTTCAGTCTGGAGAAAAAAAAAAGTCACACGGAGCTAGATCAGGCGAATAAGGTGGCTGGTCGATGGTATTTATCGAGTGTTTGGTCTTAAAATCGTTAATAATCGTGGCTCGATGAGATGGTGCGTTATCGTTTTTCCATTGTAACATTCGCAGACTACCACTGAGGTCGACTGGTTTCAACAGCTGTCGTAAACAAACTAGTTGACAGACCGCACTCATGTTTGGCATAGTAATTACGGACAGTCCTACCAACATACAGAAACTTCAAATACTTAAAAATACTCAACGCGGGCAATTTAAATGAGAATTTCCGGATACTTTTTTGTCAGAGTGTAATACTGCATATAGTAGGTCCAAATACGGGGAAGGTGTCAATGATGAACGCTTGTGGAATGCCATCAAATCCTCTAGCTTGGGACGCAGAATAAGAGGCTGCACTACGTACTTCGGCAAGGGTAACAGGGCTAAAACTAAATAGTGGTTTATAGGTAAGTTCGGAGCTGAGAGAAGAAACAAATTCATCAATTGAAAGAGCATTTGGATCATGGGCCACATCCGCAAAGTATTTATTCAGTTCAGAAGCAGAAAAAGGCTGATGGGACGCTGTAGCCGCCGAACAAATACCAAGATGGCGAAGCTCCTTCCAAAGGGCTCTCGAGTCTGAGATATTAGACAGTCTGTCATAATAGTAGCGTTGTTTTGCCGATGTAATCAAGCGGAAAACAGCATCACGAGCCGTCCTGTATTTGTAAAGGTCTGACAATAGTCGAGAGGGTTTAAAACGTCTGTAAAGTCTGTCTCTGTCATCTAGTAGTCTATATATTTCAAGATTGTACCAGGGCCGGTGGGTGCTCCTCTGACAGACGGTTTTAGTAGGAACGAATAATGCAATTGTGTCATTAAGATGTGAATAAAGGCAGGTTAAGCGATCTTCCAAAGGAGCAGCACTAGCACAAATAGAGCAGACGTTTGTACGTAAGTATGTCAGTAAAGCAGTAGTGTCCGTTGAGTTAAAGTCACAAAAGGTAAAATTTTGTAGTGTGGTTTAGTGAGAGAGGAACGTACAGTTGCAGCAATCAAGTCGTGTCCGTCAATGAATGGTGAAACCGTCTTCCAGTAATTAAGGACAACATCGTTGGCATCCACAATGCATAAACCAAGCCAGGTATCTGATGTAGCAGTATGATGAGTATTCCCGTAAGGTACACAGTATAGCGAGTTCTCATTGAATAAGCTCATCAGGAAATTAGCATCATCGCTATGAACAGAGAGATCAGTGTTGAAATCGCCAAGCAATATTTTAGTGCTATAATTGTGTATAACAGAGGTAAGTGTAGGAATAAAATCACTATTTGCTAAAAATGGAGCATGTGGGGGTCGATATACCACTTCCACGAAAATGGCAGGAGCAGTCGACGATCTAGCCTCGCAAAAAAGGTATTGAGGTAGTCCAGGCCGAGCGGTCCAGACATGCGTCGAGAAACATAAAAATGTAGATGAAAGTGAATTATGTATATAAAGCGCAACACTACCACCTCTAGTGTTACGATCACAACGGTACAACGTGAAATCCTCAAGTAATACCAAAGAGTCATCAACAATGGGACCAAGTTTAGTCTCAGTTACAGCAATTACGTGAAAATAAGGGCGAGAAGCCAAGAAGAGCCTGACCAGCTCAATGTGCGCTCGAATCGAGTTGGCATTGAAATGGCAGACTCGAAGAGCATCCTCACTGGGACAATGCCTCGAACCATAAAGAGGAATAGAGAGAGGAGATAAAGTATGAAGAGAGGTAGGGACAGAAGTAGATGAAGAGAGAGAGCATACCTGTACAGTAGTGGCGCTTGGGTTGTCTAGCTGGACGTTGCAGGTTGAGTCACGGCGGTAGTAGGCACAATCATACTTAAAAAATTTACAACGTCTTCTTCAGTATTAATTGGCACAGAGAGGCCTCTCATCTTATGACGAGCAAAGATACGTCCATTCCTTACAAAGACGGAGAAATTCAGCCTCTTGTCCCTTGACTTTTCCAGAAGGCGCACTTTGAGCCGGTAAAGAGCTAGTGGGAGAAACTCGTTTAGGTTGATAAGCGCCGGAGTAATGGTGACTGATGGTTGCATAAAGGATGAGAGTCATGAGGCAATTTGCTCTGTATGCAGCTTTTTTGCACGAATTTTGGAAGCTATTGCACTACGAGCTAGAGCAGCACTCTTCAGAGTTACCAAAAGAGGAAAATGCATGTTCGCTGGTCGAGAAGATTTAGATGTCGATCCAGTAGATGAAGTAGTAGCTGTGCTGTGCTCGCAGCTGCCTAATAGACATAACGTCCTCGGCAGTAATAGTCGGATCAAGTGCAGAAAAAACAGCTCCAACAGCCGCTTTGATGTTTATAAACTCGCGAGGGACCAGACCAGTCAAGACAACATCAGCCGAGTGCTCCAACCTGTGTTGCTGATGAGAAAGCTCATTTAGCTTCTTCGCTAGGGCATTGTTAGCCCGATCTAAGTCGGAGATAGTAGTAGAGCTTACGTCACCAGGTGTGTTGCTTTTAATAATACCACTTGAGAGAGCATCCACTTTTTCGACCAGTAGTTGTTGATCCTGTTGTAATCTTATAATCCTGAGGTCGTTAGAATCAATACGCTGAGAAAGGGTGGAAGTGATGTTCTCCATCTTCGATTCTAGAGCTGCAACAGTCAAAGCCATCGAGTTTATCTGTGAAGCCATAGTGTCAAGCTGATCAAGTTTGTCCATCTTGGATACTAAAACTGAGAGTAGATCTTGTGTTTGCTGCGTTACAGTAGTTGCAGTAGAGAGGGTAGAAGGACGAGACAATGTATCTATTGGAGTTCCAGGATTTGTGGTGCTGGAAGTAGAGCCAAAAGAGCTAGTCCTAGATCGCTCACTCATAGAGTTTGCATCCGCTAGACAAGGGTTGCAAACCTTAATGACAGCACCGGTATCATCTCTTATTTTTAGTAATTTTACACAAGTAGAATGGAAGAGGTTTCCACATTTAGAACATTGCTGAAGTTTAGATGCAGCCGTAAAATCCCTAAGACATGTTGCGCATTTCGACGGCATTGTGAAGTATAAATATAATATAAAACGTAGTTTTGACTTAAAATTATATAAACAAAAATAAACAATAAATAAACAAAAATATAAAGTAAATATAAAAATAAAATAAAAAATATAAAATAAATATAAAAATAAAGGTAAATATAAATATAAAGATAAAATAAAATTGATAAGCTAATATAATTTAATTAAATTAATTAATTAAATGTAATTAATTTAATTAAAAACGCAAACTAATAACAACTAAAATAAAGCAATTATAGATTATCAAGCAATAACAAAAGTAATTTATAACAAGGCACTGTAAGAGATAAAAATAAAAATAAAACAAGAATTACCGCAGAAATACAATAGTCGGTAAATGCGCTAAGTGTCACTAATTAACTATAATTAGAGAAAGTAAATAAAGCAGTGTTATCCAAGGTGTAAGACAGACAGCTTTCTTATCAGCTAAATGTGTAGGTAAGATGTCCAAATTAAAATGATAAATGGTAGGACTGGTATGGAGTTGTTCCTTATGTGAGCGCCAAAAATTTGTTGCTATCAAGCTAACCTCAAAACTACGGCAGTAGAAAGAAATTTGAATAAGCAGTCTGTAGACAGCAATCAGCAGTATAATAATAAATAAAACAGTAGATTGCAGTGTGGAGCATGCAATAGTCTACAACAGAAAAATGCCCGAAGGCAGAAAACAGCAGAAAAGAGTGCGTAAAAAGGAGCGAAAATTCAAGTGTAAGATCTACTCACCAAAGAGAGAGAGAGAGGAGAGAGACAGAGAGCAAGAGTAAGTGATCGCGAGTGAGGCGACCGATTATCACTTCCCAGCCCTGGAGAAGCGAGAGGCCTCCGCCGGTTATATGTGTAGAAGTAGCCGCGGACGGCTGGCCTGCATTCTTTTCGGAGGTACACGCGTAGATCTCGTTGAGGCGTATCCGTGATTCGCCCCGAGATCTGCTGGTCAGGGTTAGTGTGGAGGATTATAAGTGCGAGAGGGTGGGAGCATATATATTTAATATAATAAAGAATAATTTTTTGTGCGAGGCATACAGGGCGCACATAGCTATTTCGGCTACGACGCGGTGCCTCGTCATAATAGGTTAAAAGTGAATCGCTGCGTCAATTGAAGGCAATTCCGGAAAATGACTTATCTGACTGTTTCGAGAATTGGAAAAAACGTTGGCATAAGTGTATTGTGTCGGGCGGGGACTATTTTGAAGGCAGCGAAATAGATTTAAGAGAATAAATAAAGAATTTAAAGAAAAAAATCGGTCTTATTTTTTGATCATAATAGTATTATTTCCCAACTACAACAAAGCTGAAAAGAAGTTTATGATTTTAACAACATATTTTATATTTTGATTTTATTCTTTTTTTATATTCTATTAGAGTTTTATAGCTTAACCAAATTCAGATATGGATTTAAATATAATATAGTTTGTACACTTTTAGCAGCTTCATTTAAATGTGAAAAATTATTTCGTTGTACTCTAACGTTACAAACTTCAGATCATTTTAATTTATTACCAACAATATTCAATAAAAATCCTATCTGAAAATCTGTCTCATTTCTTATTTTTACCACCTTTATGCGGTCTATTTTTTCCGGCTGGTATGGTATATTGCGGTGGATGACTTATTAATTTTCGTTTTAATCTATTTTTATATCTTGGTAGTAATGGTGATAAGGGACAAGCTCTTTTTTTATGTCTTTTTTTATTTACGGCAGACTATAGCACAAGTTGAGCACAATCCAGCACAACTTTTTTTTTTTCAAAAAAACAAAATGGCGGGGCTAACTTGATGGACATCTTTTTTCCTAAGTCTGCAATATCTCTTCATTAAAAAATAGGAGACGTTTGTATCGTTCAGTTCTCCAGTCAATTTTGGAACTTGCATTTGAAGTAATATCTTTCGCCACATGAAGAATTTTTCAAAATCGATTTTCTTTTTGTAATTTAGTAATATTATAGTTTTAAATAGTCTTTTGCTAATAATTTTGATAAAAAGTAATTTTGAAATTCTCATTTTAAAATTATTTATTAAAAATTGGAGTTCTAAAATATTAAGAAAATTACATTGTGTTTAAATTTTATCTTTTATGTATTTTTACAAAAAACACTAACTGTGTAAAACATAGTCCGAAGAAATGCTGGACTCTTCATTTTAACACAGGGTTATTTGGTTTGCAGCTTATAATTTATTTTATAATTCATAAAAAAGTATTTGCAATTTAGAACTTCCATCTCCAAAGTTTTTGAGTTAAGAGCTCATGGTTTTGTTTTTTTTTTTTATTTATAACAAAGACATTTAAAATTTGAACCTTTTTTCACCAAGCTTTTTATGTTTAACACTCATGGATCGATTACATTATTTATAAAAAAGTATTTGCAATTTAAAACTTTCATCGACAGATTTATTGGGTTTAGAGCTAATGATTACATTTTTTATTCATAAAAAAGACATTTAAATTTTTAAACTTTTTACCGCAGCATTTTCATGTTTAAAGCTTACAAATCGAGTAATTTATTTATAAAAAAGTATTTGCAAATTAAAATTTTCCTTTCTAGGTTTTTTGGGTTTAGAGCTTATGATTTTGTTTTTTTATTTATAATAAAGATATTTAAAATTTGAAACTTTCGCCCTTGAGATTTTTATATTTAATGCTTATGATTCGATTAATTTATTTATAACAAAGTATCGCAATTCACAACTTTTGTTTCCTTGGTAATTGGGTTTAGAGTTTATGGTTTGTGTTTTTTATTCATAATATAGAGAAATAGAAAATTTAAAACTTTCGCTCATATTATCTTATTCTCGGCGTCTCTCTTTCTTCGATTTTTCCGTAAATAACCGCAAATCCGCTACCCCACTCATCGTCAGAGGCCAATTTCTTTATTGCATGTACAGAACACAATCTAAGTAAAATGTAAGTGTATGTGCATCTGAAAAGCGCACAAGTATACAAGCGTATACATGTATGTGTGGGAATAAAGTATGGTGGAAAAACTTAAGGAGAGCGCGTTGATATCTAGTTAGGATTTTCTAGCGGACGGCGTTGGATTATTTACGCGTAGTGGTGGGCCTAACGCATTGAGTATTATCCTCGTAAGCAAATAAACGACGTATATAGTTATCGACGTCGATTTGTTTTTCTGTTTTGCGTTTTAAGTCCGGCCTCTTTTTCTTTTACGCTACAAGCTCGGCGTCCCTGGCCGTCAAGCAATTTGATTGGCTGTTAATTAATTTGTTAAAATAAAGTTTGCTAAAATAAAATTTGCAACTCCAAGCAATAATGAAATACACCAAAATTGTTTCAAAGGTTGCATTTCACAGGGTGGTATGGTTGATCAGGATGAAAATACGCTAACTTTGTATACAGAACTGAAAAACCAACAACTTCCTTGCTAACTTAACTAAACGAAACCTTAGTTTTTCTGCGTCTGGCAACTTGAAATCCACCAACTCCGCGAAATATCCCACCAACAGCATCGTTGGAAAATTAGCTCTTCCTTTTCCTTATAAACTTTTCTTTTAACCTCCCATCTTATTCCTCCATTCCTTTGGTACGTTACTTTTCTTTCTCTCTCATCCGCTCTTACGTTTTTATTAATTCTATACGGGTATATACATGTACATACCTACGAATATGTGGGTTTGTACTATGTTTGAAAATTATCACGTATGAACGGCACTATCGGAAAAAGTTACATAGGCCTTAAAATACTTTTTCCTTAATCCAATATCGTCTCCGACGATAAGCGTAGCTTCCGCGAGCGCCGTTAAATTGACCCGAATTTAAAAAAAATTTTTTTTTTCGCCCTTGTAACTGAAATTGATGCATGAAAACTACGTTTATAACGATTTTCAAACGATAAATTTTATCTAATATCTTAATTTTTTCTTTTTGTTTTACGCCCTTTAAATTGATTAAATTTATAAGTGCGTAGTTTTTTTTTTTTTTTTGTACAAATAACTTATAAATAAATAAGAAATATATCATTTTTGCAAACTATAAATTACATTTGAATGGAATAATTTTATTATGATAAAAATACTTTCATTTGAGTAACGAAACAAATAAATGTTTGGTTTATTAAATCAAAGGTTAAGTAATAGTTAAATATTGTGAGGTGCGAAATGGTATATTGTACCATAGAATTATTTTAGAGTGAGCGATTATAGGTAGCATTTCAATATTTAAAAAGATAATTTGAAGGTAAAAGAGCAATTAACTGAATCAATATACAAATATACGGTATGATTACATTTCCAATGACACATGGAATTATATTCCACACTACTTCTTACAATCGATTAACAGTTAACATCATTTTATTTAGTTTAAAGGCAAACTTTGTACAATTATAAAACTTTTATATCCATAAATTTTTAAGATAACTTATTCTTTTGTCAATAATTTCATTTTTTAAAAATTGTACTTTAAATTGTAACAATTGAATATTTTATATAAGTTTTTTCTTTTCAGTCATTATTTTCTTAAGTTTTTATTTTAAGCTGTAGCATAAAATTAGAAAATAATTTGCATTTTGCAGTTTGAAATACATTAAAATAATTCTAAGACTATATAATTTTAATTGGTTAAAATTAAATTAACATTCGTTTCCTTATCGCGAACACATGTTTTCATAACCGTTTGGGTAATTGAATAATAATTGGATATATCCAATCGTAACCATGTAATTCCAATCGTAAACAGTAATTTTAGTTACTCTGTATGCAAATGATTCCGTTCCCTTAGATGCAATACGTAAGTTACCTTGACAATAATACTTTATACTAAAGAAACTCTACCCCTTTCGTATCGATCAATAATAATATTCAGATATCATTAAACACAATTAAAAAAACAGGAGTTTACATTTTTTGCTGATAAATTTATGTAAGTATAAAATTAATATATGTAATATTTTATGAAAAAAAAAAAAAAAAAAAAAAAAAAGATTATAATTCATTCTCTATTTTAGCATTCTATCGTTAGAAAAAATATAAAAAAATTTTCTTAAGCAATGATATTTCTGAACACTGCAAACTTATATTTATTCAAAAATTCAAGTTCTTTCTATTTTCTAAACTTTTGCACGTATCAAACTTTGTTAATTATTGTAGTAAGCAAACTTTATAAAATGCTAATATTTTCGGAGGGAGAGGGGGGAGTAATAAAATATGTTCTTATGAACCCATATTTGAATATAATTTATGGGTTTGAAGTTTCCAATGTTGGAGTTCAACGAAAATTTTTAAAAACTGTTTTTAGTTAAAATTTATGTTTATATTTGTTTAGTCGTAGTGTTTTATAGCATAACATAATATTCAGATACGGATTTAAATATAATTTGTACATTTTTAGCAGCTTTATTTAAATGTGAAAAATTATTTTGTTATACTCTAACGTTACAAACTTCAGGCCCATTATAATTTTATATTGAAAATGTACTATTAGTTTCTAATTTAATAAACAGAATAAATAATAGTAATTAATTTTGTCAAACAACTTACACAGCGAAGATATATATATATATTGCTTTTAGATTAAAGATCCAAAAATTTGGGAATGTATTACTCACCTGCAACATAAAAAAAAATTAAAATTGATTAATTAAAATTGCGAATAATTTTAAATTAAACATGTTTAAAATTCAGTTTTTATAAAATAATAGTATAAAAGTAGAAAAAAAAAAAAAAATTAATGATATAATGAAGCAAATAATTAAGTTTTCCAAAATTTAAAACAAATTGAAACTAAATTAAAAAGCCAACAAACAGAAAAAATTTTAGCGCGAAAAAAAGTGGGAAAAAAGAAAAGAATAAAATGTTATTTTGCCGAGAGAAAGAGAAAGGTCGATTCAACTTTTCTACTTCTTCATAGATAAATCAACAGATTATATATTAGACAGGGATGAAAGAGGATAAGTCCTTTCGGACGCTTTAACTGTTAAAATAATCAGTAGAGAGAATTCGTCGCTTCGTTCGTTTGAGCAAAGCCGATTCAATTGCGAGGAAGGGTGAGAAAACGAGTAGTTTTTTTTCTTTTATTTTATTTTTTTATATTTTCGGGACCTCCACCCATAAATGGGAAAATCTTTCGGGCGCATTACCATACTCGGGAGATTTCACCTTCCTTTGTCTGCCTAAGAAATGATATGATTACACAAGGGAGAAAGAGAGCCAAACGATAATGGCGACTCTTTGATGAACTATAAAAAATTCATGTATGTGTGTACGCGTGTACGTGCTTATGCGAATGTATGTGTGTATGTATAAAGAAACCGTGGTTTGCTTTTTTGTTTTCTCGTTTTTTGAGAAAAAAAATGCTTTCAAGTGAGAACTTGATGCGTTTGCTCAAAGGGATACGTTAAATTCTTGCTTTTTCTGTAATTATTTTTCATAAACTTATACGAGTGAGTAATTATATTATTGCAATGAGTTTTTCATTTATTATTTGCTGCCAAATTAAATGAAAAAAAAAAAAGAAAAACAAACACATAAGTATGAAAAGTAAGAAAGAGTATGAAAGCTCTCAATTTCCATCAAACTAAATTTCGCTCTTATTTTGTATGCAAATGTAAACAAATATAAAATCAAAAATAAAATAAATAATCATCATCAATAAATAAAATAATTGGTTAAAATATTAATTTAATTTACGAATTTTTAAAGTCGAGTATATAATATTATCGATAAAGATATAATTATATTTTCAACAGTATTCAAAGTTATTTGCATTTTAATTTATATAGAAACAATAATAATCAAAGATAGAAAATTCAAATTATTTTTCTCGATAAATAATACACAAATTGCGCATTAATAAAAGAACAATTTCAATTATACGTATACGCATACGGCATACAAAAATAACAATGCAAGCTAACAATGACAATTAAAAACAAGATAAATCTGTTATTTTACAACTGTTGCTACAAAAATCTGCATTAAACCTGCATACGAATTTAATATTGCATATTTCACGGAAGAAAATTGAAATCGGCTTACTGAGTAAAGCACACTAAATTAAAATTTAATATCTCAAATTCGTTACAAAAATACTATAAATTTTCTTCATTAAAAGAAGTTTAAAAGCTTAATAATAATTAATTAAGACGTTTCTTTTTGCCATAAAAAAAAGAAATACATTCTAACCCTAAAGATCGAACTCAATCATTGAATCTCATTAAATAAAGAAAATTCAAAGTATCAACGGCACATCATATTCGATATTTGTGGTACACTCATACCATTACGTACTCGTAATAATACGTAGTTATGTTACCGGCACTATAAAAGCAAGCGATCAGAGTTTACTTATATTATACTTGACCCAATTTCCGAGCGTGCAAAGTTATAAAATCCAGCGCCTATATATATCGACATCAACTGTAGCCTTAAAAAAAAAAGGAAGAGAGCAAGAGCCTTATATTCGTGGAGAACGAGGGTCCAGAGAGAAAGAGAGCATAGGATTTCTCAACCCGTGGGCGTACAAGCAGAGGTAAAAATAACTAAGCTCAAAGGAGATCTCTCGTCGAGTAAAAAAAAAGCATCCCCCTTTTTCCCTTTTTTCGCGAGGCAAAGAGAGAAAGAGAAAATTTACACGGACAATAAAAGAGCTGCGGGTAAAAGCTTCGAAAAGCTGTCTCTCTCTCGCTCTCTCTCTCTCTCGCTCTCGCTCTCGCTCTCGCTCTCTCTCTCTCTCTCTTTATATCTTCCACTTAATTAGCTTTGAACATAAAGCCGCATCAAAGAATAGCGCCGCACACATATACACGCACAATGGCAGTTGGCCAAACTAGCCGCTGACACTCTCTCTCTTTTTCTTTCTTTTTCTCTTTCTCTCTTTCTCTTTCTCTTTCTCTTTCTCTTTCTCTCTTTCTCTTTCTTTTTCTCTTTCTCTTTCTCTTTCTCTTTCTCTTTCTCTTTCTCTTTCTTTCTCTTTCTATTTCTCTTTCCCTTTCTCTTTCTCTTTCTTTCTTTTTCTCTTTCTTTCTCTTTCTCTTTCTTTCTCTTTCTCTATTTCTCTTTCTCTTTTTCTCTGCATTGGTCAGCAGTGCGATTCTCTTTTCTCCTCTTCCCCTATATGCGGACGAATTATTACTTTCGAAGGTTGCTTCAAGCAACTTGCTTGCACAAGTGTGTTGGATACGAGTATGTGAGATTGTATTATACGTGTGTATGCTTCGTTGACTTTACGAAAGGCCCGCGTAGGATAAAAACGTCGAGGTTGTATTCAAGAACGTTCGCAAGAAAACGATAGCATGACATCGGGAGATAGAGTTTTCGAAGGTTACTTGGCTTATTGTTATTTGTTTGATGTTTTAAAAAAATTTTAATTACTTATGATTTTTAGCAAATTTCGGATATTTATCTAGGTTTTGTATTACGGGCATTCGATAAAATAGCAAAAAATTTCATTTTCAAAATTTATATACTACATATTTGGAACTTTAATATTTTCAATTTTATACGTGATTTGATTTTATATTACAGCTACAATGCCTAAAAACACGTATGAATAACACTCATGAATTCCAAAAATGTTTTTAAAAGATCGATCGATCGAGTGCCAACGGCGATCGTAATTCTTAGATATGTATAACCAAAAAAGAAAACTCTAAGCATATCTGTCAGTCAAACATTTAAACGACATTGTGTCGTTCGGCATCGCTCACGATTTTTCGATACGAATTCCAATTTCCCATGAAGAACCATGTAACGTCGATCGTACAGCCGCGGCTCAATAAACTCCCGCAACACCTTATGTTTTCGCATTCAAACGCGTATCCATAAATACTCTTACTCTATCACGCACCTACATTATCTAACAGCAGTTAATCAAGTAATAGAACGCAAATGTGTCTAATTACGCAGTGTTGCACGGTATAAATGTTTGGTTTGTGTGCGTGTGCGTGTACGTGTGCGTGTGTGTGGTGTGTGGTGTGTGTGTGTGTTAGAGAGAGAGAGAGAGAGAGAGAGAGAGAGAGGGAAACGAGCGAAGCCATTTTCTGAATTTATCGCCACTGTTAAGGCTTTAATTATTCGGGGCTTTTTAGTCGCTTGGATGCGCCGGAGTACGACGAAATTTATTGAATTTAACTCGGAGCTAGCATACTTACCTTCGATTGATCTTTTATCTCGAGGTTTTTTTTCTATCTCTCTCTTTCTCTAGGTAGGTTGTTCGAAAGCTTGTTAAAGAGTTTCGAAAGAAGAGATAAAGAAAGATCTTGAAATCAAACTTTTTAAAATTGGTGATACTTGTTTGGGTGAATTTAGTTCGGGTTTGTTGTTTAGATTATTGGTAACTAATAAAAAGTTTGATAAAGATTTTATTGCAGAGAATTCGATATAGTCGATGGTATGAAGTAAAAATAATTAAAAAATAAAGATAAAAGATGATTTTTATTATACAGTCATTTAAAGTTTTATTTTTGAAATTCATAACGATGTTTATAACCGAAATTTTTATTGAAATGCTATAAATATTTATTGTACGTTAACCCATTAAAGTCCATGGCTACAGCTGTAAAGATGGGGCTTAACTAACGATTGGATGTTTGCCATGGACAAAAATTAAGATAAATATGATTTTTCTTTTAATTTTTTAATCGTTAATTAACAAATTATTCAAACCAATTATAGCAAAAGCGAATTTTGGCAAAATCTGATAACAGCAATCGATTTACGGGAAAAATTACGTAGTAAATATGTATAGTAAATTATGAAAGTGTTAATTGTTTATTAGTAAAACTTGAATAATTATATGAGTTTCATTGAACCCTGGCTCTACAAATGCTATCATTGTAAATTATATTATGTAATTATCAATAAAGAAATTAACCACAATAAAGCTTATTGAAAGTAATCTAAGTTACCTTGATAAAATTGAAAAAAATATTTAAGACTTTGAAGTACACTCTGTCAAAAAAGTATCCGGAAATTCTCATTTAAATTACCCGCGTTGAGTATTTTTAAGTATTTGAAGTTTCTGTATGTTGGTAGGACTGTCCGTAATTACTATGCCAAACATAAGTGCCGTCTGTCAACTAGTTTGTTTACGACAGCTGTTGAAACCAGTCGACCTCAGTGGTAGTCTGCGAATGTTACAATGGAAAAAAATATTGAACAAAGAGTTTGTCTCAAATTTTGTGTTTTGAACGAAATTTCGTGTGCTGACTCGTTGCGAATGCTGGAAAAGGCTTATGGAGACTCTGTTTTATCGAAAACCCAAGTGTACGAATGGTACAAAGCCTTTAAAAACGGTCGAAAGATCGTCGAAGATTTGCCTCGTTCAGGACGACCGTCGACCTCTTCAACCAACGATAACGTCGAAAAAATCAAGGAAATTGTGCTCGAAAATCGTCATGCCAGTGTTAGAGAGATAGCTCGTGATCTCAACATCTCTCGTAAAACCGCTCGTTTGATTTTGGTGAACCAATTGGGCATGCAGCGCGTCGCCGCTCGGCTCGTTCCGTTAGAGCTGAATTTTCTTCAAAAACAGTACCGGATGCAGGTAGCTGCAGACATGCTGGATCGTGCGAATTCTGATCCCACGTTCATGGGACGGATCATAACTGGTGACGAGACATGGGTCTATGAATACGACACACAAACGAGCCAACAATCATCGGAATGGGTGGGAAAAAATGAGCCGAAACCGAAAAAACCTCACAAAAGTCGTTCGAAAATCAAGACGATGCTTATTGTTTTCTTCGATATTCGTGGTGTGGTTCATCATGAATTCGTTCTGCAAGGTCAAACGGTCAATAAGGACTTCTATTTAACTGTTTTGAGACATTTGCGTGAAAATATTCGCCGTAAACGGCCGGATTTGTGGCAAAACAATTCGTGGATTTTGCATGACGATAACGCACCATCTCATCGAGCCACGATTATTAACGATTTTAAGACCAAACACTCGATAAATACCATCGACCAGCCACCTTATTCGCCTGATCTAGCTCCGTGTGACTTTTTTCTTTTCCCCAGACTGAAATTACCGCTCTGGGGAACCAGATTTGACTCCATAGACGCCATAAAAGAAAATTCGCAGGAGCTGAAGGCCATCCCTGAAAGCGCCTATAAAAAATGTTTCCATGATTGGAAAAAACGTTGGCACATGTGTATCGCTTCAAATGGAGCATATTTTGAAGGAGATTCAATAAATATTGAAGAAGTTTAATATTTTTGCGTTTTATTTCAAATTTCCGAATACTTTTTTGTCAGAGTGTAATATAGATCTCCTCAAAAAAACCTTTTACAAAAAGTAGAATGGTGGCAAGTATCAGTTGTTTTATATCCCATTTTAAAATCATTATTTTTCAATTTTTCAAACATACAATTTATAGATAAAAAATTTGTACAATTTTAATACGAGGTCTGTCCGAAAAGTATCCGACCTACCTTCATATCTCAGCGATGGTGTTATTTTTCGTCATCGGGCGAGTGGCATTCTTCAAAGTAGTCCCCACTTGATTGAATAACGCGCTCCTAGCGGTGTTTTCACTTTCCGAATCAGTCCTGAAAGTCAGTTTTTGGGATAGTCTTTAGTGTCCTCGTCGCATTATTTACAATCGTCTTTTTGTCGTCGAACCGGTGTCTTTTAAGCGGTTTTTTCAAATTCGGGAACAACCATAAGTCACAAGGGGTTATGTCGAGACTTTACGGAAGATTGGCGAAGCAGTAGGATATTGTGTTTTGTTAAAATCTGCTACACAAGATTCGATGAATGCACTGGCGCATTATCGTGATGGAGAAGCCAGTCCCCGCTTGACCAAAAATGCGCTCGATTTCTTCTCACCGCATCACGCAATCGTTTCAGAATTTTAACTTAATATTCCTTATTAATCGTCTGAGCTGTCGATGCATATTTGTGGTGCACAACACCTTCATAATAAAAAAAAAAAACAATCAGCATTGACTTGATATTGCTCCGACTTTGTTGTGCTTCTTTCGGCTGTAATTCAGACGAGAGCTTCCACTGTGAAGATTTTTTTTTTGTTTCGGGATCATAATCATAAACCCACGATTGATCACCAGCAATAACCTTTTTAAGCCGAGTTTGAAGCAAAGTTTGATGCAAATTTGTTGATCAGATCTTTCAGTCATTTTTAACAATAGCTAAATCCGACGAACGCAAAAAAGGTATTGTAAACAAATACATGCTGCGCATAAACTATACGTCCTGTAGGTACCGGTGAGCAACCGATAAGTTCGTGAGGCTTTACTGTTGACGTTAAGGCTTCGGAAAGGTCACTTGAACACTCTGGCGCAAAGATATAAAAGCAGGTCGGATACTTTTCGGACAGACCTCGTACAACCATATTTTTAAAATTGCTCTTTATTTTTTACATATCTGTACTATTTCATCTTTCATTAATTAATTGTATATTTACAAACTTAATGTCGTAACATTTTTTATAAAAGATTGATTTTATAAAAAATGTTTAAATAATACAGTTATTCTTTTGACGAATACAGTTTCACAGATCACTTGGATTTATAAAAACTTATATTTTACATTTTTCCTTAATTGATGATAAAATTATGGCTGCTTAGTGAATTTATTTTTAGAGCTTTATGTATAATTTTATAATTTTACCTACAGAAAGTTGTCAAATCAAAAAAAATTGTCAAGTATTTGTTTTCTTTGTTTTACATTTTGCACATTGTACCGTGTATTACGTAACTTTATTTATATGATCTGGCTTCCGAATTTTAATTATAATTAATTAAATAATCTATTTACTATTTATTTACAATAATTTCTAATGTAAGTGAAGCAAAGTAATGAAATTTTACCGTTACCAAAATTCAAATTTCAGCTAAAGAAGGTTGTGAAATCTATAAAAAAAATTGTCAAGTATTTCGATTTGCTTTTTCTTTAGATCGAAAAATTGATGTATGTAATACATTTACTATAGATAAGCTATTTCATTTACTAAAAACATATTTAGACGAAAAGTCTATGCAACATATCAATAATTATATCGATAGCTGATAAATAATTAATAGATACATGTAGATGTTGAGTTTGCATTAAAAAAACATACAATAAATAGTTTGCATACATTACTATTTAAATACATACTTGGCGGACCCGTCGTTAGGTAGTACATCGGTGAAAGTTTTTAACGCACATTTTGCCTCTCATACCATAATCGTAATAAAACAACTTGGTGATTATACTTAATAATTCACAAACAAAAACATCATGAAAATTTTCGTTTCTAATATTATAAATAATATTTAAATAAAATCATTAAAAATAATTCATTTTAACAATGAGAAAAACATTTTAACATTCACATATGAAAACATTAAAAAAAAATTCTTTTTTACTGTATTAAAGAGTTTGACAGTGACATATTCCAATTTTAAAATTTTTTTTTAGTATTTTATAAAACTCAGAAACAAAATTGATTTAATTGACAAAAATTTTTATTAAAAGTTTTATTTGAAATACCTAAGTTATATTATTTAAATACAATTTTATAAAAAAAAAATTATAAATTATATACCAATGCGTGTAAATTATTTAAAACAATTGTAGTCAAAGACTTTCCATATTTTTATATTTATCATTATGCGTCTTAATAATGAAACTGTGATTAAATTCTAATACCAATGCAATTGCATATTTATTTACAAACATTGATTGCAGAAGATATTTATTCACCGATGTACTACCTAACGACGGGTCTGCCAAGTATGTATTTAAATAGTAATGTATTTAAACTCTTTATTGTATGTTTTTTTAATGCAAACTCAACATCTACATGTATCTATTAATTATTTATCAGCTATCGATATAATTATTGATATGTTGCATAGACTTTTCGTCTAAATATGTTTTTAGTAAATGAAATAGCTTATCTATAGTAAATGTATTACATACATCAATTTTTCGATCTAAAGAAAAAGCAAATCAAAATACTTGACAATTTTTTTTATAGATTTCACAACCTTCTTTAGCTAAAATTTGAATTTTGGTAACGGTAAAATTTCATTACTTTGCTTCACTTACATTAGAAATTATTGTAAATAAATAGTAAATAGATTATTTAATTAATTATAATTAAAATTCGGAAGCCAGATCATATAAATAAAGTTACGTAATACACGGTACAATGTGCAAAATGTAAAACAAAGAAAACAAATACTTGACAATTTTTTTTGATTTGACAACTTTCTGTAGGTAAAATTATAAAATTATACATAAAGCTCTAAAAATAAATTCACTAAGCAGCCATAATTTTATCATCAATTAAGGAAAAATGTAAAATATAAATTTTTATAAATCCAAGTGATCTGTGAAACTGTATTCGTCAAAAGAAATAAAAAATGTTACGACATTAAGTTTGTAAATATACAATTAATTAATGAAAGATGAAATAGTACAAATATGTAAAAAACAAAAAGCAGTTTTAAAAATATGGTTATATTAAAATTATACAAATTTTTTATCTATAAATTGTATGTTTGAAAAATTGAAAAATAATGATTTTCAAATGGGATGTAAAACAACTGCTACGTGCTACCATTCTACCTTGTAGAAGATTTTTTTTAAGGAGATTTCATAACTTTTGAAGAGCCTGCAATGCATAATTAAAATATTATATCTGTATAATTGTTTTTGTATAAATTGAATATTTTTTGTCTGAACAACTAATATTTTTGAAGAAATATGAAAATTATCTTGCAAACTTAAACAACCTTATTACCAATGCAATGACAGAAACTTCCATAATTAATTTTTTGTAATTATTTCTAGTACAAGTAAATACACGTCTTTGGCACTACGTGGCCACTTTTTTCTTTGTATGTGTGTATCATTTACTTGTATCCACTGATTATTTTGACAAATGAGGGTTGTATAGTGTCCTAACTGAGGACTGTTACCATTACGAACGATAGCACTTACAACTTTATAACGTTTATTTTTTATGCATATTATTGCTTTTGGTACATCATGTATTACAAAATAATGTTTTAAAGAAGAACTTCCTTCAATTTCAAATATCTCTAATTGTAGGATTAAAATTGTATTTTGAAGAAGCACATTAATTTTTCGAAGTCTCTTACATGTACCACAATTGCTACAATATTCTTTAATTTCTTGCCAATTTTCTAAGTTATAATTTATAATGTCCCGCAGATAACATTTTTTTTAGGCTCAGGTAAAGAAAGTGAAAGAATGTAATTAGAGGTAGGCACTTCAATTCTTTCATCACAATTCAGGAATCTTATGACAGTAGTTACTTTGTGTTCAATAGCGGTTTTTAATAATTGAGAAGCATTAAAAAGATGTTTAAAAAATTCCGCTACATCTTGCTGCTGAGATAAAATATACTTTGTATCTACAAATTGTCTCAAGGATTTCACGTCTACTGAAGTTTTTGAAATGTATTGATTAAATATTATTTTTAACATGTCAGTTTCTTTACATTGAATTAAAATTCTCCTAGTAGTCGAAGAATAAAATAAACTTTGCATTGCATTATTATGCAATTGCTATGCAAATGCAAGCATTAACATAGCAAGAAACACCATCTTCATTAGGCAATCCCTTAATATTCCAATTTTCAGAATCATAATCCAATTTTTCATTTTTTACTTTTAATACATTTGGAACAACAGCCCATTGATCATCACGTATGAGTATATTCTTTTGTTTATTTGGTATGTCAAATGGTAGAAGATCTTCACGGTAATTTTTTCGCAATCTATTGTATTCCAAAATAGCTGCATCATCGGCAATAATACATGACGGGTCAAAATTAATAAGATGCAAGCCTTCTAATTTAGTTACTCTTGATAATGCCACATAAGTTTGACCAGAACTGAAGATAGAATTTCCAACTTCTACAACTGCGTTATTTAAACTTAACCCTTGACTCTTGTGAATAGTTATTCCGTAACTGTTACATATTGGAAACTGTTTTCGTACTATAAATATTTTATCCATAACAATAAATGTAAACTCTAATCTTGGTATAGAATATATTTCACCATTTAGTACTTGAATACGTACATCAGTGATTTTATTATTTTTATTTTTAGTAACAATAACAACTGTTCCTATAGTCCCATTAATCAATCCAATCGAAACATCGATATTTCTCCTTATCATAACTTTCGAATTAATTTTTATTTTTATTACACGTTCAATCCCACACACATTATTAACATCTTCATTAAGAATTTTAGTAACTTTTTTCTCTAAACTTTTGGCACATTTAAAAGAATCATCGGCAATCAGATTTATTTCGTCAGAAGAAATTTTACTTAACATTGCAGCATTTAAAATATCACACATTTGCCTAGTAGGTAACAAGCATACACTATTATTAGGCAAATTATCTGAATATGTACATAAATGATGCATTACATCAGTACAATTAATACTACTAAATTTTATCTTTCGTTTTTGTATGATTTGAATATCTTGATTTGTTATAAAACCTAAACGAATTCTAGACAAAATATCATTATATTGTTTATCGTTTCTTTACCGCATGTTTATAGTCAATTCGTCATAGTCAAATAAAGTCCATAAATTGAAAGAATTTATTGCCCCTATACACTTACTAATTTGTTCTTTCGTTAACTCTAAAAATACAAACTTTTCATTAACTGGTGGAAGTTGTAATAAATCTCCAAAAACAGTTACATGTATTTTACGAAACCAGCCATCGTCACAATCAGAAGTGTCGAAAATTTCCGTAAGACGCAAATGAATATACTATATATAATGTTAATGAAATACATTAACATTATATTTGATATCATCGATATTTCATCGATTATAATGAGGTCAACATTTTGTAAACTTAGTCGTACTTGTTTTAAGGCAGCACTAGACAGTTCCTTATATTTCGCTGTACATCCATGTTCTACCGGTAAATAAAGTAATCAATGGACAGTAAGACAAAAAATCGATTTTTCTTTTTTTACATTTTTTGTAGTTAATTACGTGTAGAATATATTCCCAAAACGGTTTGGTCGTATATATATATATATTTTGAAAGCTATGGAACAAAAACGAGACCGATCTTAACACAGATTAATCATTAATCAAATCTTTAAACGCGTTTTTCTCGAAACCACGTTTTTCGAATTGTTGGCCGCGATTACTAAAAAACTACTCGATGGATCGCCTTTTTTTTTTTTTTAATTGTTGAAGTATTTATCGGAAAGTGGACTACAATCAAGATGATATATGCATTATTTTTATTTTTAGAGTACTTTAAAGAGTGAAAAAAAACTCAATAATGAAAAAAAAAATTCAAATGCCCGCCATTTTATTAATTTTTGATTTTTAGCGATGATTGTAGGTCAGATGCCGACTACACTCATATATTTTATAAAACTTTTTTGATTTTTAATTTTCGTTTATTTTTGCAGGTGCTAGAGTGGCCAACAGCGGGCCACCTTTTTTGGAGATAGTCACTTTACGGGGTGTGCCATTAATTACCGTCACGATATTTTGTCATAAAAAAAATTTTTTTTTATACTTTTTATTGTATTAAACAAGTAGCAAACAATTTGAGTTGTTTATTAATTTTCTTCTATGAAAAAAAAAATTCCAAAAAAAGTGTTGTTTTGGTCAATAAAAAGGTAAACCTTCCCTTAATATTGTACGCTGCTATTCCAGTAGGTGCAGTTACAGCTGTTTTTTTACCGCGAATCAATTTGTTCCATAAAACAACATTTTCAATAATAAAGCTCTTCCCAGTATCCCCTGGTCCACTTATGAACGTTCTTAAAACTTTTGTATTGGACTCTATCGTTGATATTATTTTTGTAAATACTCTATACTGATCTTCATTAAACTTTTGAATAAAATAGTCAAGATCCGTTTTACATTTGGTAACTTTATTAGCAATATCTTTAAAATCTTTCATAGCATTTTCTAATTTTATAGGAACACAACCTTCAGGTACATTATTTGAAGCAGATTATTTATTTTCTTTATCTTCTTTGGATAATTCATCCTGAATTAATTCATTCATTTTTTCCATAGCTTCCTGTATTACATTACATTTATCTTGATGCTTCATAGCTTCAATTAATTTATATTGATGCTTTAAGAAAGCATTTGCATACGTATCTTCATTTCCCTTTAACTCATTTAAATCTCTCAAAGGTTGAAAAAGTAATAACAAAGCATAATAATATGATTCCGGTTGACTTAGTGGATTATATTTCTAATGATTAATTAAATAAGGTTTCTTTCTTTTTTTACAGTAGACACCACTTTTAATTTCGTAATACTCGGCCTTATAAATTGGTTTCTTTTTTATAATGTCAAACCATTTCGCAAAATCATATAAACACATAGACTCTAATTCTTTAGGTCGATTTAGATAATATGAATCTATAAAAGAGTCATAAAAAATATCTGTCGACGTCGTTGGAAGTTTTTGTATATCTTTAAATGGCTTGAACTTTCTACTTCTAACCATTCTGACATTTAGCCACCTAATATTAGTATCTGGGTCTGTAGCATGAAGAGGATGACCTAATAAAGTATCCACTGCTTCAATCTCGCCACACTCTCTATGATTTAAGGCACGTAATGCAAAAGACCAAAGGCGACTACACAAACTTGTATTTGATTTTATATCACTAAAATCTACAACACTCTTTTCTCCTTTAGTGCCATAACTAGATACATATTTAGTCAAAAGATACGAAGACTCACATATAAATTGAGCATCGTTGTTTCCTTCCCAAAGTACTAAAAGAGTAGGCATATAATCATTAATACATTGCTCTTCTTGCCTTCGAGGTAAATCATAAAATCTACTTTTATTTTTTAACTTTTTACGATTAGTAATAGCTTCTGAAACCGATCTTAGAATCAATCTAGTAGTTACTGGTCGTGGAAAACCAAAACGACAAGCGCTCTTAAAACCTGTTTTAGATTTTTTTTTACGCATACAATTACTGTTGTGCTTATGTTGTTGATAAGCCATAACGCGACGATAAAATTCGGGGAAAATACGTTTATCAGGTATACGGCATGTAATGTTATTTAAAATAAATTTTTGTATTTCTTCATTAGACGCTTTACCGTAAATAGGTGCATTTTCAATCCAAAATAAACAATGATAATGAGGCAAACCTCTTCCCTGATATTCACATGCATAGTAGTAATGAATTACCTTTCCTATTGGATTTTCTGGTGATAAAATATATGCAAGCATTGCTTGGAACCTATTATGAATGTACCTAAAAACGGAGACTGGATTAGCAACTATTAATTCACTAATAGATCTTTTGTCGTTTTCCCAACCATTAACTTCCCGAATATACTCAGCCATTAATGACCACATCTACTCTCCTGGACTAAAAGTAATAAAAAATGTTGCAGGCCCATACTCATTCATCATGCAATTCAAATCATTTCGTGGTTGTTTTCAATATGATTGAGTACCTCGTAGGCGAGAAAATATTGTTTCTAGATAAGAATCAAGTTGATTTTTTTCCAATTGTTGTAAAAATTCTCCAGCTGTATATTTAAAATATGGATTTATAACATTTAATTTGTGGAAAATTCCAGCAGATATTTGTCTAATATTAACACATCGTTCAATAAGTCCCGAGACTAACAACGAAAACAACATTTTTTTTCAAAAATCATTTTTATTCATCAATATAATCTCCTTTTAGAGTGATTCAATCTTTCCAACGCCTTTCCAACATTTCTATACCATGTTTATAGAAGGATTTATCCTTTGCTTCAAAATAGGCTTCAGTTTCGGCAATGACCTCCTCATTCGAGCCAAATTTTTTTCCCTGGAGCATTTTTTTGAGATCAGCAAAGAGCCAGTAGTCGCTGGGGGCTAAATCTGGCGAATACAGGGGGTGGGGAAGCAAATCAAAGCCCAATTCGTTCAATTTTGCCATTGTTCTCATGGACTTGTGGCATGGTGGATTGTCTTGGTGAAAAAGGATTTTTTTCTTTTTCATGTGCGGTCGTTTTGCTGCGATCTCCTCCTTCAAACGTACCAACAAGTCAATATAATAATCAGTGTTGATCGATTTACCTTTTTCCACGTAGTCAATGAAAATCACGCCATGTGTATCCCAAAAAACAGACGCCATGACTTTGCCAGCAGACTACTGCGTTTTTGGACGCTTTGGGCGGCTTTCGCCAGCCATGCGCCACTCAGATGATTGCCGATTCGACTCCGGAGTGAAATGATGTATCCATGTTTCATCCATGGTCACGTAACGACGCAGGAAATCCTTTTTATTGCGAGTAAATAGCGATAAACAGCTCTCTGAATCGTCGACTCGTTGCTGTTTTTATTCCACTGAAAGCAATCGCGGCACCCACTTGGAAAAAACCTTTTTCATGCTCAATTTTTCATGAAGGATTGTAAATACGCTTCCAGATGATATCTGTGTCATTTCTGCAATCTCAAGGACCTTCACTTTGCGATTTTTCATTAAAATTTTTAACACTTCACTCACATTTTCCTGTGTAACGGCTTCCAATGGCCTACCCGAACGTTCCGCATCGTTTGTGTCCGTACGACCACGTTTAAACTCAGCATACCAACGACAAATCGTTGGTTTGGATGGAGAGGAGTCCGGGTAATGTTTTTCAAGCCATTGCTGGGCTTCTACGGTGTTTTTACCCATTAAAAACAATGTTTTATCAACACGCGAAACTCGCTTTTTTCCATTTTTCAAACAAATTACAAAGTGACTTTACTCTAACCTCGATAACTCTGCTGTCTGTGATCCGATCGACGTAAAATTTTTACACGTTTCATGTAAAGGTTCGCACTCTATGGAAACGTGGCTAGTTTGGTACTACTAGCACCATCTCTGGGTTAGTCTCGGGACTTATTGAACGATGTGTTATTATTAAACAATAAATAAAAAAGATATTGTATATTAAGTCGAAATTATGAATGTTTCGACGTTAATCTTAATTTAATATAATCGTAATCTCTTATTTTAACTGGTCTATCCTGATTCTGACCATTCTTTCCAAAAGGATAAAGATCTGGAAAACATTTTAAGTCTAAATCCTTACAGCGAGAGTCTAAAGGCTCAGCGTATATTTGTAGCATTTGATATAATTTCGTATCAGATTGGTTGATTTTTTTATCATATAAGGGATAAATAGTGTATTTGTCATAGTAAGCATCAGATTGCGATTTTTGTGTTACAAAAGCTAAGTGTTGTTTATCATTTGACGAACCATTATCTTCGTTATTATTATCATCATTATTATTATAATTATTATTATTATTATTATAAACATTACAACTATGATTATTTTTAGTAATATTTTCAGAATTATCTTCATATTCTAATCCTGATAGCCGAAGAATACTGAGTAAGTCATCGGGACTAGAAGAAAGATTTATTTCAGAGTATAAAGGATTATTCTGTTTAAGCCAAAGCAGCGCAGACCATACTTTTTTTATGTCAACATAATCTTCCCAAATAACTTTAGCTTTAGTTGGATTACTTCTAATTAAAATAAACAATCCCTAATTAATATTTAAAGATACAGTATCTGGACATATTTTTTTAAACGTTTCTTCTAATGGTAAAGGTAAATGAAAAGTTCTACCATTTACTTTATCTAATTGAACATAATGAGGTAAATTTTTTTTCATGACAGTATTCATTTTAATAATAGTTTGGAAAGCTTTAGCCCGTTGAATTAACATTTTTTAATACCTATTTAATAATTTTATTTCATCTGGAACTGTTTCAACGAATAAATTATTTAAAATACAAGTAGATGGTAAATCACGTTTTTTCAATTTGTTTAAGCAAGTTCGACAGATACAGTCTGTCAAGTAAGAGCGTGGTCGTGTTAATTTATAAAAAAATTTATTTGATGAAACTTTCATATTTATATATACATTGTACACATTACAAACAATGATGCAATTCGGTCAATAATGTGTCCAGTCACCACCGGCGTCAATAATTGCCTGGCATCTCCGAGGCATGCTTTCTACTAATTTGACGGCGTATTCTAGTGGCAAGGATCTCCAGATCCGACGAATTTCGTAAGACAACTGCTTCAAAGTGTATGTGCGTCTTCCACGAAGCTTCCGTTTAATATATGCCCACACATTTTTAATAGGGTTTGCATCGGGCGACTGCGACGGCCAATCTAATGTAACGATGCCAGATTGAGTCTTCCACTGAGTACAGAGCTTGCTGCGGTGTTTAGGATCGTTGTCCTCCTGCAGAATCCAATCTTCATTTTTTGTGATGAACCATCGTTTGGCAGATGGCAGTAAAGCCTTTTTGTAGATTTTTATCATTTTCTCGGCATTTAGGTTGTCAGTAAAGAGGTGCAAAGTGCCGAATCCCTGCTTTGAGAAGCAGCCCCAAAGATGCACCTTTATTCCATGTTTTACGGTCCGCTGAACAAGCCTATTGGTGGAAGTTGACCAGGCTCTCGTGAGGACAGAACGTGCCCATGTAGAACATTCATCAGTAAAAATGACATTTTCAAAATCTCTATCAATATTCTCATGCGCCCAAGCGAGTCGCTTTGTCACATGTTTTTCAGTCAACAGAGGCTTCTTCATTGTGTTGCGCCATTTCAGATGATGAGTACGAAGATGGGTTCGGATAGTTTCGTAGGATATATCTAAACCTTTTGCCATTAATTTTGCTTGTCCTTGCCGCAGTGTAAAAGCAGGATTCCGCGAAAACAGATTCAATATTCTTTTTTCATCTTTTTTGTTCACTTTTCCTATCGAGCCACGTTCTGGTAAATCATCGACATTTTTAGCCAATTTATATCGCTGTATCTACTTCTGTACAAATGCCTTCGACTTTCTCATATATTTAGCAGCCGCTGATTGCGACATTTTGGGACCTTTCGGGTGGATGCAAAGGAACACAGCCTCGTAGCGCGACGCGTACTTAGCACTCATGGCGTTTAACGTGATTCTCTTTTGAAAGATCAACGACAACTGAATCTTTGTTGACAATGCATCAAGGACAAAGCTTCCCTCTATCGGCTCGCGAAGGAATTAGAGCGAAATCTTTTATTACCTGTCGGTGAAGTCGACCACGCTCTTACTTGACAGACTGTAAAACCACTTTCGAAATCTTGAGATTGATATAATTCACGCAATTTTTTTCAATAATTATAATTTTCATCGATTTTGACATCAAGTAATTGTGCAAATAAATCTACATTATTAACATATTTATTTTTATATTCAACAGAACGTTTATAACAAAGTCTTTCACAAAATACACAAGGAATTGACGGTGGATCCATATCTATTCTTGTATATTCTTTTATTGCACTATGAAATTTCTGCTTGATTTCTTTTACAATTAAACATATTTCCTTATTATCAGACCTAAAAGGCAGTGCTAATTTCTCAGCATCGAGTGCAATTTTTCGCAATTGTACAATATCGCAAGTGTTCAGAGCGTTTTTAATATTTTTAATATTTATATATAAATATTTTAATTTATAAATCAATCTTTTTAATGTTCGTAAATTGGGGTAATGTACAGATAAAATATTAAGTTTCAAAAACTTAGAAGTACATGATAGAGGTTGATTATAACAAGTCATAAGATGACCCTGCTTATTTGAAGTTCGGTATTGAACTGAACAGTTATCAATATTTTTAAGAAATCGAAAAGCATTTATAAAAGTAAGGTGTAACAAATCCTCAAATAAATCTTTTAATTCTTTTAATGTGTCAGGATCGACCGTTTTGCAATATTCGTTGCAATACCAAATTTTACTTTTTAATTTTGATGTTTCTGTAGATGATAAAATATTGATTGATTGCCTTTTTTCATTCATAATAATAAATTTTTTTTGAAATTTATTTGAATGTGAACTATTACCAAAATCATACGCAGCTTCTGCAAAGTATGCCTCTGTACTAGAAGTATGTTTAGGTTTGCCACATAACGCTGTAAGGGCGTACTTTTCATTTTTATGAACAGAAAACTTACCTAACTTAGTCAAAGCTATTTCAACCTTATCTTTACAAATTTTCAACGTTCTTTTTACCTCCGAAATAAAATTTTGCTGAGCATAAATAGAAGTAGACACTAAAGTTTCAGCCCGAAACCTGCGCTCTTGTAAACATGGAAAATTAAGTTTTTCCATAACACTTATTATATATTTTTCTTTAGTTTTTAACAAGTCTATTGTGTTTTGCTTTACACTTATAGTCTTGTATTTCTTTTTGATTTGGTTACCTAAGGCTATTTTCTTGAATGTAATATTTTTTTTTGCAATCTAATTGACTATTATCCATGTTTTTAATAAAATGAAGTCTTTCTTTTACCTAGTTGTATATAAACTTTCGTTTAATGTGTTCTTTTTCACAATTTAATTGATAACATGACCACCTTTTTTTTACACAAGATCTCTTTGTTTTGTTTATAATATACTTTATTTTTATTGGATGTCATCTTTCTGTTACATTCTTTCGATTTATTTTTACAACTAATATTTTTATTTGTTTCATAACGTATTTTTCTTTTTCTACAAATATTTTCTTTATGTAATTGATAATAACAAAGTCTTTTGTACATAATGTTTTCTTTATTATGTTCACAATATTTCCGCTTCCGCGTAGCGATTCTTTTATAATACTCTTCATTTTTTGTTACTATTGGTTGGCGTATATCAATGATGGGCAAAGCAGTCGAGTTACTTGTATTAAGAATATTTTTTATTTCATTATTAGCAATTATCATGTCAGACCATAAATAACTTTTGGAAGACAATTTCGAAAAATTTGTATGTGGATTTGTAAATGGTAATTGATGTGAATGTTGTCTAATATTAAGAGAATTATGATTTTGATGCTGGTGTAATGTTAATTTTTTAACGATACTAAGTGTTTCAGTTTGTTCACATTTTACCTTAACAATTGGTACATTTATTTCTTTAATTGATGAATCGCAGAACTGTTGTTGATCTATTTCTTCTAAAAAAAATATGTATGCATTTTTACTATATTTTGGCCAATTCCCTGATTTGACACTTAAATCGTCAATTTGCAACGATTGATTATATTTATTTATCAAGTTCGTGTAGTGACCATTAGAAACACTATTCCCATGATGAAATATAACACTACTTACTTTATAGAATTTATCATGTATTTTAATTTTTTCATTTCTTACATCACTGATTTTAAAATTAATTATTTTTTAAATTGTAAAATCGTCATTGACATAAAATAACTGTAATTGTAATATTATAGTTTTATTATAAGTATATAAGTCAATTTTTTCGAGTTTTTTACATTGACATCCATTTGCGCAATTAATATCGGTGTGTTTCCATTTTGATCTATTATAATTTATTATATTTTGCGAATTATAAACTTCTTTATTATTTGGTAAAGCTATAAGTAGTACATAATTAAGAGTAGGGTTCAAAGTAGTCGTTTCTTTACAATTTGGACATTCAATCTTAGTAATTAAATCATGTCTTAGAATATTTAAATTATTAGATTTATTATAAAGATATCTTGTTGCTGCTGTACTATACACTGATTATGAGGAAAAGCTCTTAACTCTTTAATATTTACATCGCGTTTGGAAATATGATTGTTTATTGCATCGTTTAAAGGATTTTTTTCTATTGTATTAATAAATTGCTCCCGTACTAATTTACAATGCACCAAAATTTGTAATGATGCATTTGCATAACAAGATACATGGTCTTTATTTGGTGAACCAAGAACATCCCCAAATATTTCCATATCATTTTTGTAAAATACATTTTGCATGTTCACCAAGTTATGATCATCTACATTTTAACTACAATGTAATACATTAGTTAATGCATATTGCTTTTAATTTGATGATTAGTTTTTAATAAAGAAACTTGTTCTCTATTTCGGAATTTATTTGGATATGTATTGCAATGTGGTATCTAAAAAGTAATGTTAACATCACAACTTACAGGAAAATGAATCAATTTATTGCACTCTAACATATGATTAAGATATTTGCGAAGATTATTGTAGTCATACGTTATCTTAGCTGGATCCCGTTTAGTAAATAATAAAGTAACATATGTCATAGCAAGAACTGCACAATCTGTAAAATTTTTCTGGTATTGTACAGTTAGATAACAAATCTAAATTTCATTTAAATTAGGAATTAATTCCTTTAATAATACATTATGACATTCATGTAAACGTTTTTAATTCAACAAATTGTAACGTCGGTAACGCTACTTTCTGACTGAATTTAAGTCAATACTGCAATTTTGCCTTTTAGAGCCTAAGCAGTCAAGCTTATGGGCTCAAGTTGGCCGAGGATGTTCGTGAGAGTTCTTAGAAAAGGTGTGACGTGCGGGATTAAGCAGATGCAAGAGCCTCGGTACCTGAATCGGAATCAGGCTTGAGCCCTACTCTGTATAAGGTCCTACCAGAGTGAGTGAGGAACAGAATAATCGGCCGCTTTTCGGCCAAAAACTCTGTTGGAGAATTTAAATAGAGATGGTGAAAAAAAAATAGGTAACAGTTTGAAAACAAAAACTTACTCTCTTTATTTGATGTATTGGTCGGGGTGTCAAATCCTTCCCCCCCCCCCTCTCTCTCTCTCTCTCTCTCTCTCTCTCTCTCTCTCTCTCTCTCTCTCTCTCTCTCTCTCTCTCTCTCTCTCTCTCTCCATCTCTCCATCTCTCCATCTCTCCATCTCTCCATCTCTCCATCTCTCCATCTCTCCATCTCTCCATCTCTCCATCTCTCCATCTCTCCATCTCTCCATCTCTCCATCTCTCCATCTCTCCATCTCTCCATCTCTCCATCTCTCCATCTCTCCATCTCTCCATCTCTCCATCTCTCCATCTCTCCATCTCTCCATCTCTCCATCTCTCCATCTCTCCATCTCTCCATCTCTCCATCTCTCCATCTCTCCATCTCTCCATCTCTCCATCTCTCCATCTCTCCATCTCTCCATCTCTCCATCTCTCCATCTCTCCATCTCTCCATCTCTCCATCTCTCCATCTCTCCATCTCTCCATCTCTCCATCTCTCCATCTCTCCATCTCTCCATCTCTCCATCTCTCCATCTCTCCATCTCTCCATCTCTCCATCTCTCCATCTCTCCATCTCTCCATCTCTCCATCTCTCCATCTCTCCATCTCTCCATCTCTCCATCTCTCCATCTCTCCATCTCTCCATCTCTCCATCTCTCCATCTCTCCATCTCTCCATCTCTCCATCTCTCCATCTCTCCATCTCTCCATCTCTCCATCTCTCCATCTCTCCATCTCTCCATCTCTCCATCTCTCCATCTCTCCATCTCTCCATCTCTCCATCTCTCCATCTCTCCATCTCTCCATCTCTCCATCTCTCCATCTCTCCATCTCTCCATCTCTCCATCTCTCCATCTCTCCATCTCTCCATCTCTCCATCTCTCCATCTCTCCATCTCTCCATCTCTCCATCTCTCCATCTCTCCATCTCTCCATCTCTCCATCTCTCCATCTCTCCATCTCTCCATCTCTCCATCTCTCCATCTCTCCATCTCTCCATCTCTCCATCTCTCCATCTCTCCATCTCTCCATCTCTCCATCTCTCCATCTCTCCATCTCTCCATCTCTCCATCTCTCCATCTCTCCATCTCTCCATCTCTCCATCTCTCCATCTCTCCATCTCTCCATCTCTCCATCTCTCCATCTCTCCATCTCTCCATCTCTCCATCTCTCCATCTCTCCATCTCTCCATCTCTCCATCTCTCCATCTCTCCATCTCTCCATCTCTCCATCTCTCCATCTCTCCATCTCTCCATCTCTCCATCTCTCCATCTCTCCATCTCTCCATCTCTCCATCTCTCCATCTCTCCATCTCTCCATCTCTCCATCTCTCCATCTCTCCATCTCTCCATCTCTCCATCTCTCCATCTCTCCATCTCTCCATCTCTCCATCTCTCCATCTCTCCATCTCTCCATCTCTCCATCTCTCCATCTCTCCATCTCTCCATCTCTCCATCTCTCCATCTCTCCATCTCTCCATCTCTCCATCTCTCCATCTCTCCATCTCTCCATCTCTCCATCTCTCCATCTCTCCATCTCTCCATCTCTCCATCTCTCCATCTCTCCATCTCTCCATCTCTCCATCTCTCCATCTCTCCATCTCTCCATCTCTCCATCTCTCCATCTCTCCATCTCTCCATCTCTCCATCTCTCCATCTCTCCATCTCTCCATCTCTCCATCTCTCCATCTCTCCATCTCTCCATCTCTCCATCTCTCCATCTCTCCATCTCTCCATCTCTCCATCTCTCCATCTCTCCATCTCTCCATCTCTCCATCTCTCCATCTCTCCATCTCTCCATCTCTCCATCTCTCCATCTCTCCATCTCTCCATCTCTCCATCTCTCCATCTCTCCATCTCTCCATCTCTCCATCTCTCCATCTCTCCATCTCTCCATCTCTCCATCTCTCCATCTCTCCATCTCTCCATCTCTCCATCTCTCCATCTCTCCATCTCTCCATCTCTCCATCTCTCCATCTCTCCATCTCTCCATCTCTCCATCTCTCCATCTCTCCATCTCTCCATCTCTCCATCTCTCCATCTCTCCATCTCTCCATCTCTCCATCTCTCCATCTCTCCATCTCTCCATCTCTCCATCTCTCCATCTCTCCATCTCTCCATCTCTCCATCTCTCCATCTCTCCATCTCTCCATCTCTCCATCTCTCCATCTCTCCATCTCTCCATCTCTCCATCTCTCCATCTCTCCATCTCTCCATCTCTCCATCTCTCCATCTCTCCATCTCTCCATCTCTCCATCTCTCCATCTCTCCATCTCTCCCTCTCTCCCTCTCTCCCTCTCTCCCTCTCTCCCTCTCTCCCTCTCTCCCTCTCTCCCTCTCTCCCTCTCTCCCTCTCTCCCTCTCTCCCTCTCTCCCTCTCTCCCTCTCTCCCTCTCTCCCTCTCTCCCTCTCTCCCTCTCTCCCTCTCTCCCTCTCTCCCTCTCTCCCTCTCTCCCTCTCTCCCTCTCTCCCTCTCTCCCTCTCTCCCTCTCTCCCTCTCTCCCTCTCTCCCTCTCTCCCTCTCTCCCTCTCTCCCTCTCTCCCTCTCTCCCTCTCTCCCTCTCTCCCTCTCTCCCTCTCTCCCTCTCTCCCTCTCTCCCTCTCTCCCTCTCTCCCTCTCTCCCTCTCTCCCTCTCTCCCTCTCTCCCTCTCTCCCTCTCTCCCTCTCTCCCTCTCTCCCTCTCTCCCTCTCTCCCTCTCTCCCTCTCTCCCTCACTCCCTCACTCCCTCACTCCCTCTCTCCCTCTCTCCCTCTCTCCCTCTCTCCCTCTCTCCCTCTCTCCCTCTCTCCCTCTCTCCCTCACTCCCTCTCTCCCTCTCTCCCTCTCTCCCTCTCTCCCTCTCTCCCTCTCTCCCTCTCTCCCTCTCTCTCTCTCTCTAGACTGGTAATCGGCCCTTCCTCTTTGTGCGTATCTTCGTCACGCGAGTGGGACGACTGTTTCTCTCCCACTTAAGCCGCTTGAAAAATTACTTTCTCAAATAATACATATTTGAGAAATTGTACATCGGCAAGAAACTAGCGCGCGATGTTTACATCGGCCAGGCTTACCGATGTACACAACGAAGAACTGGAATTACCAAGGTCCTGTCATGGTCGCCGTTTGTGACGAGGCACCGCGTCGTAGCCGAAATAGCTATGTGCGCCCTGTAAGCCTCGCACAAAAATAAATTTAATAAATTATTGTGTGCACTCCTTCGCTCCCTTTCTCTCTCTTCCTTTTCTTTTTCTCGCTTCCCTTTCTTCTCTATGCGCGAGGTTCACCCCGAAAAATGCAGGCCAGCTGCCCGCGACTACTCCTCTAGCCGGCGGAGGCCTCTCGCTTTCCCAGGGCAGGGAAGTGGTAACCGGTCGCCACCCCAAGACGCGAACTTGCGATCACTCACTCTTGCTCTCTCTCTCTCTCTCTCTCTCTCTCTCTTTATCTCTCTCGTACGTATTACCCCCGGATAAGATAAGGACATTTAGCGTTGGTGTCTCTGTATCTCGTCTGTTAGCCGTTGAACGCCAGGCTGCTCTCTTCCGTGCCGTTGTCCTTGGCTCCGGCTGCTTCTACCCCGGAGAAAGGCTGCTGGACTTTGGGAATAGCTCGCCTGTTCGCCGACGGCTTCCGCCTTAACCTCGGCTGCAGATGTAACGGTGGCAACTTCCAGTCGCCACCCGCTAACGCCTGCCCTCCTCGTCCCTCGTCGAACTTCCTCACCGTAACCCCTTGTCGTCGCCCCTGTACTTCCTCACACTGCTCTGTCCTTCCTCACTCTCTCTCTTTCTCTCTCTCTTTCTCTCGCACTCTTTCACCCTGGCTGTAACTCTCTCTCGATGCTGGCTCTCAAAAAAAAGGAAGCTATCGTGAACCGCGAGAGTACTCTCGACCATCCTTGCGGGAGCGCACAGCGTAAGTCTGTTGCGCTCGCTCAGCTCTCCCCTTCCCTCGCGGCTCCCAAAATCCTTCGCCGATCGTCGCCGCAAGTTCGAGAATCGCGTGATTTCCGAACGTTGCCGGCTTTTCGAAAAGTCTGCCCTTTTGCGGCTAAGCGAGCTTTTACAAGCCGGCAACCTGACGACGGTTGCGCAAGAATATAAACACTTACATTCTTCGTCGACGACCTATGACGGGCTCTCCGTCACAATTTCTACCCAATTTGTGAAATCTAAATACAACCTTTTTGAAAAAAAGAAAATTATGGTAAGTATTAATTGTCTTTTAAAAATATTTTTCTGTACTCTCTTCATGTGTTATCAAAATTTTTTATGAATTTTTATTTTTATTTTCATCCTACAAAATTTATTAAATCTAAATACAACCTTTTAAAAAAAAAAGGAATATTATGGCAAATTTTAATTGTAGTTTAAAAAAAAGTTACTTTTCATTCAACTCTTCTAGTACATCCAAAATACTAAAAATTATAATTAATATACTTACTTTGAATGGCTAAGCCCTTTTAATCAAAATTTCTTGGCATTCATATATGCCAGAAACATTTTCACTATATTTGTTTATCGAATATTAGTATGGCACCTGTGAGTAATTTATCAAGAAGAATATTTAAAATCAGCATTTTTTAATCTCGAAAGTTGTTAAATCAAATAATATTGCTAAGTATTTTCTTTTTTATCAACACATTTTTTTTTAACGATAGCTGATCATCAATGCTGTTAACTATTATATGCTAACGAATATCTACATGTAAATACAACAATCTTTTAAATACAAAAAAATTATCGTTTTCGTTGTTATTAAAAAATATGCAAAAATATAATTAATAATTAATTTTGATACACATACTTCCAAATTTTCTTTAATTTTAAAATATTTAAGACTAAAGAAAGCAATAAAATATAATAATATTGCTAAATATCATCTTTCTTTTTATTAATGTATTTTTTGACCGCTACCTAGTCATCATTTACTTATCAAATTAATAAAAAGTCTTTATTTAAATTTCTACGCACGAAAATTGTGAAATCTAATTATTGTTGTTCAGTATTTCAATATTTATGTCGAACACATTTATTTTATAATTTTAGTTAATACTAAAAAATATTATTTTATATTTTTTACAATTTTCTTTTGAAATGTTACTTTGAATTTAAATATCAAAGTATACAATATATCATCAATGATGTGAGATGATTCTTCTTTTTACTCTTACATTTATTTAATTTTTATTTTAATTCAATTCAATAATTTACATATAATTTCATATTATTTTCGTACGATAGTAGGAAGTTGCTTCGAATGAAACAACTGAAATCAAAAAATTCTTTTAATTATATTTTTCTACATCTTTTATGCTATATTCTTTTACAACTTATATATTTCATACAAAGTTACTTGTGACATGTAATTAACACCATACTTTCCGGACACTTGTTGAGTGTAATGGTGGAGAATATAAAGTAAATTATTATTTGATTAAATATTAATATTTTTCTATTTCTATTCAAACTATAAGATGCTTTATTTTTAAAATACAAAATTGTTGAATGTTAAAAAATTGTAATTGACACACTTTAATAATCGTTTATTATATATATATATATATTTAAAATTGTGGAAATATAATATAAGAGGAAATGAAATTATATTAATTATTTTCTCTTGAATTGTTAGTAAGGAAAAAATCTACATATGCAATGTAATTTTTAATAATAAATTTACTCATATACAAAGCATGTACAACTAAACGATTGGAATCTTATTAGTAAATAATACACAATCAGTATGTTGAAGTTTTAACACAGATAAATTATTTCAGTATCTAAAAATATATCTTGATCACATAAATTACCACGAGCATCTCTATACACTTACACACGCGCACACAAATACACGCACGCGAGCACATACACAAAAGATATAAATAAATAAATATATATATATACGAGG
The DNA here is from genome assembly GCA_949987625.1 of Chalcis sispes. Taxonomy (NCBI): domain Eukaryota; kingdom Metazoa; phylum Arthropoda; class Insecta; order Hymenoptera; family Chalcididae; genus Chalcis; species Chalcis sispes. The sequence goes on from OX465099.1 coordinate 17,299,951, forward strand.
GCGGTTCAATAAGTACCCGTGTTTCACGACAGAGGGCGTTCCTGAGGGAAGTTGGTATTATCATCGTGTGCTGCCATCTATCAAACGACGGTAAACCAAATTTTAGACTGTTTGGTAGGTTAGTTTCGATTTGGCAGCCATTTGAGTATACGTGTTTCGTGATTTTCGCTAAGATGGAAAAAGAGCAGTATTGTTCGGAAATTCGCTTTTTATTTTTGAATGGAAAAAAATGCGAGGAGATAAAAGCAAAGTTGGATTCTGTTTATCGGGACACTTCGCCATCTATGACCACAGTTAGATATTGGTTCAACGAATTTAAACGTGGGCGAACATCCGTTTCTGATGAGGAGCGACCAGGACGCCTAGCAGACGTGGTTACCGAGGAAATCATTCGAAAAGTCTACGACATGATTCTCGCTGATCGACGAACGTAAGTGCGCGAAGTAGCAGAGGCCGTACGTGTGTCGACCGGAACGGCAATTAATATTTTACATAAGTTGGCGATGAAAAAATTGTCGGTCCGATGGGTGCCGCGATTGCTCACGGTGGACAACAAGCGGATGCGGCTGTTAACTTCGAAGCAGTGTTTGGAGCAATTTAAGCAAGATCAGAAGGAATTTTTGTGTCGAGTTATCACCGTTGATGAAATTTGGATTTATTATTACACACCAGAAACTAAGCAATAATCAAAACAATGGATTTTTCCCGGTGAATCTGCTCCAAAGAAGGCAAAGACAGTCCCATCGACCGGGAAGGTCATGGCGACGATTTTTTGGGGTGCAAACGGCGTCATCCTCATGGATTTTTTACAAAAAGGAAGAACGATCACTGGACAATACTACAGTGAGTTATTGGACCGCTTCGACAAAAAATTGAAGGAGACACGGCCGCATTTGGCGAAAAAGAAGGTGCTGTTTCACCATGATAACGCACCATTACATTCATCCGGAGTTGTCGCCGCAAAACTGTATGAATTGCGTTATGAATTGCTGCCGCACCCCCCGTATTCACCCGATCTGGCTCCCTGCAACTTTTTCTTGTTCCCTAACATGAATAAATGGCTCGCGGGGAAAAAATTTAGCTCAAACGAGGAAGTCATCGCCTAGACAGAAGCGTATTTTGGAGAGTTCGACAAATCCTATTTTTTGGAGGGGTTAGAAAAATGGCAGAAACGTTAGTAGAAGTGTATCTTTCTAAAAAGGGACTATGTTGAAAAATGAAAAAAATTTTTTTGAAAAAATGGTGTCTTCATTTCCAACACGGGTACTTATTGAACCGTCGTCGTATATATGTATAGATATATATACATATATATTGGGTGTACAACTTTGCTTCCGCCGTTTTTTTCCGAAATTCGAGGCTTTATTGTAAAAAACTGGTTATACATTTATGATTCAAAGTATTGTCCATCGCTGGCCATTACTTTCTCCCATCTTTCGGGCAGCAAACGAATTCCGCGTTGAAAAAACTGGTCTTCTTTTGAATCGATCTACGAATCGATCCAATTTTTTACTTCTTCATAAGACCGGAAGTGCTGGTCAGCCAGGCCTTGTGCCATTGATCGAAACAAGTGATAGTCCGAGGGAGCAACGTCTGGAGAATACGGCGGGTGGGGTAGGACGTCCCATTTCAAAGTTTCCAAGCATGTCTTAACCACTTTCGCAACATGGGGTCAAGCATTGTCATGCTGTAAAATCACTTTATCATGTCTCTCGTTGTATTGCGGTCGTTTGTCTTTCAATGCTCGGCTCAAACGCATTAATTGCGTTCGATAACGATCGCCTGTGATTGTTTCAGTCGGTTTTAACAACTCGTAATACACTACGCCGAGCTGGTCCCACCAAATACTGAGCATGACCTTGGAACCGTGAATATTCAGTTTCGCCGTCGACGCGGAAGCATGGCCGGGATATCCCCATGATTTTCTGCGCTTGGGATTATCGTAGTGAACCCATTTTTCGTCCCCAGTCACAATGCGATGCAGAAATACCTTCCGTCTTTGCCTTGCAAGCAGCTGTTCACAAACACACAAACGCCGTTCAACATCTCTCGGCTTCAACTCGTACGGCACCCAATTTTCTTGTTTCTGAATCATTCCCATGACTCTCAGGCTTTTTGAAATGGCTTGTTGCGTCACTCCCAATAATCCTGCCAATTCTTATTGCGTTAGACGCGAGTCTTGATCAAGTAATGCCTCCAATTCTGCATCTTCGTAAACCTTCTTTCTTCCACCGCCATGCTGGTCTTCGACGTTAAAATCGCCGTTCTTGAAGCATTGAAACTACTCTCGGCACGTCCTTTCACTAATAGCGGCCTCAGTATAGGTATTTGAGAGCATTCGATGAGCCTCAGTCGCAGATTTCTTCATAATAAAGCAGAAAATTAAAACCTCCCGCAAATGACGAGAATTTGGCTCGTAAGCTGACATGTTTAATCGAGAATAACTTTATGATGCAGACACAAATCGACTAATATTTCCATGGCGTTATGTTTAAAAATACCTAAGCTTATTGTATGACATCTATGATCTATTTATTTCAATTACCACTTACCGCTACAGCCATATATTGCAAAACGGCGGAAGCAAAGTTGTACACCCAATATATTAGTTATTTATGTACCTTGGGCGAGCCTCGCGTCATTACAGCTTGAGGCAAATATGTTGTGGATGGATAGTAGAGCCGCAGTCGCGAGCGTAGCGAGCGACTAAGGCACCTCTATCCATTCACAAAATGTGAGCCGAAAGCTTCAATGACGCGAGGTACACTCATGGTGCTTAAAAAATTTTTCAGCCTTGTAACCCGTACAAAGACTCTTACTTAGTTAACAGAATAATTAATTTTATTAGGTTGCATATCAATAAAATGCAATTTCGAACCCATACTGACAGTTCTTAAACTACAGATATCGTCTGCTATCGCATGCGCATTTTGTACACACATGCGTACATGTATATGTAGTGTCAAAAAGTGACAGACAACATAATGTAAATATAAATATAAATTATGAAATTAAAAAAAATAGTAAATGGATTCATATTTAAAAACAAGAATTATTCTTGAACAATGATTATTTATTAAAAAATATAAATTTCTTGACTATATTTATTAACTATTTATATAAACATTTTTAACAAAAGTTTTTTTATAAGATTTTAAGGCTTATAAATAATATTAATACTATTATAACTAATAAAAATACTTTCTTATGTTATTTTTATCATAACAATACTATATTTGTTTAACACATTACTTGTATAATCAATGAATTTGAGTCCCTTATTTAACATGAAAAAACAGTAACTTATTTAAATATTTTAAATTTAATTTCTTCACACAAGAAACTTTTTAATTATTTATTTACATCACAAACAAAATTATAAACTAAAAATTATCACTTTAAAATCTCTTATTGTTTAAGTTTTGAATTTTGCGGGATTATATTAAACTTGACTTTTTCTATTAGTTTATTCAATTCTCGTTTGCATTCTTCATTACTGTCACTATCACTCGTCTTATTTTTATTATTTAATAAATCGTCCATTTTTATTCTTCTTGTCACACATTAAGAACGAACATTACCGGCACAACGATATACTACAAGTACATGTAAATAATGTATACTGAAAGAAAACAAAAGAAAAGCAGAGCCCCGTGGTCGCTTGAATGTATGTTGAGTGAAGGAGAGAGCGAGACAGAGATAGGGTGGTCACGTGGGAGCAATGGTGTGCGCGCTTTTATCACTATCTGGTTTTCTCTCCTTCGCTCAACATACATAAGTCGTATTACGCGTTCCGAAAATATAAGTCTCGATGAAGACTCACATGCTAAGTTATATGAAGCGACAAATACATAGCAGTGGCACTGTTAACGTTTTTTTCTCCTGGGACGTGTAGAATGTCTATACAGCCTAGGAGGACGTATAGAATGTCTATACAGGCTAGGAGGGCGTATGGAATGTCTATGCAGCCTAGGAGGACGTACAGAAAAATGTTAATACGATCGAGGAGGCGCTTGCGCGGATGGAAACCATTTACACGCTGAGGATGCTCCGTAGGTAAGAGTCGCCGTATGGGTTAGTAGGCTGAAAATATATGTATATATTCTTTTTTTTTCAGCCTACTAACCCATACGGCGACTCTTACCTACGGAGCATCCTCAGCGTGTAAATGGTTTCCATCCGCGCAAGCGCCTCCTCGATCGTATTAACATTTTTCTGTACGTCCTTTTAGGCTGTATACGTCCCAGGAGAAAAAAATATTAACAGCGCCACTGCTATGTATTTGTCGCTTCATATAGCCTAGCATATGAGTCTTCATCAAGACTTATATTTTCGGAACGCGTAATACGACTTATGTACGTTGAGCGAAGGAGAGAGAACGAGATAGCGATAAGAGCGCGCGCACCATTGCTCCCACGTGACCACCCTATCTCTGTCTCGCTCTCTCCTTCGCTCAGTATGTACATTCAAGCGACCACGTGGCTCTGCTTTTCTTTTGTTTTCTTTCAGTATAGTGTATCGTTGTGCCGGTAATGTTCGTTCTTAATGTGTGACAAGTAGAATAAAAATGATCTATTCATTAAATAATGAAAATAGGACGAGTGATAGTGTCAGTGATGAAGAATGCAAACGTGAATTAAATAAACTAATAGAAAAAGCCAAGTCTAATATAATCCCGAAAAATTCAAAAATTTAATAATAAGTGATTTTAAAGTGATAATTTTTTAGTTTATAATTTTGTTTGTGATGTAAATAAATAATTAAAAAGTTTCTTGTGTGAAGAAATTAAATTTAAAATATTTAAATAAGTTACTGTTTTTTCATGTTAAATAAGGGACTCAAATTCATTGATTATACAAGTAATGTGTTAAATAAATATAGTATTGTTATGATAAAAATAACATAAGAATGTATTTATATTAATTATAATAGCATTAATATTATTTATAAGCCTTAAAATCTTATAAAAAAAACTTTTGTTAAAAATGCTATTTTATATGAATAGTTTATAAATATACTCAAGAAATTTATATTTTTTAATAAATAATAATTGTTCAAGAATTAATCTTGCTTTCAAATATGAATCCATTTACTATTTTTTTTAATATTATAATTTATATTTATATTTACATTATGTTGTCTGTGACTTTTTGACACTGCTACATGTACATGTACGCGTGTGTGTACAAAATGCGCATGCGTTAGCAGACGATATCTGTAGTTTACGAACTATCAGTATGGGTTCGAAATTGCATTTTATTGATATGCAACAATTTAAAATAATTATGTTGGCTAAGTAAGAGTTTCCGTACAGGTTACAAGGCTGAAAACTTTTTTAAGCACCATGAGTGAACGTCGCGTCATTAAAGCTATCGGCTCATATTTTGTGGTTGGATAGAGGTGCCTTAGTCGCTCGCTGCGCGCGCGACTGCGGCCCTACTATCCTTCCACAACATATTTCACCTCAAGTTGTAATGACGCTCGCCCAAGGTACATAAATAACTAATATATATATATATATATATATATATATTTTCAGCCTACTAACCCGTACGGCAACTCTTACCTACGGAGCATCGTCAGCGTGTAAATGGTTTCCATACGCGCAAGCGCCTTCTCGATCGTATTAACATTTTTCTATACGTCCTCCTAGGCTGTATAGACATTCTATACGTCCTCCTAGGCTGTATATGTGCCAGGAGAAAAAAAAGTTAACAGCGCCACTGCTATGTATTTGTCGCTTCATATAGCCTAGCATGTGAGTCTTCATCGAAACTTATATTTTCGGAACGCGTAATAAGACTTATGTATGTTGAGCGAAGGAGAGAGAACGAGATAGCGATAAGAGCGCGCGCACCATTGCTCCCACGTGACCACCCTATCTCTGTCTCGCTCTCTCCTTCGCTCAGTATGTACATTCAAGCGACCACGGGGCTCTGCTTTTCTTTTGTTTTCTTTCAGTATAGTGTATCGTTGTGTCGGTAATATTCGTTCTTAATATGTGAGAAGAAGAATAAAAATGGACAATTTATTAAATAATGAAAATAAGACGAGTGATAGTGACAGTGATGAAGAATGCAAACGTGAATTAAATAAACTAATAGAAAAAGCAAAATCTAATATAATCCCGCAAAATTAAAAAATTTAATAATAAGTGATTTTAAAGTGATAATTTTTTAGTTTATAATTTTGTTTGTGATTTAGATAAATGATTTAAAAGTTTTTTGTGTGAAGAAATTAAATTTAAAATATTTAAAAAAGTTACTGTTTTTTCATGTTAAATAAGAGACTAAAATTCATTGATTATACAAAAAATGTGTTAAACAAATATAGTATTGTTATGATAAAAATAACATAAGAAAGTATTTATATTAATTATAATAGTATTAATATTATTAATAAGCCTTCAAATCTTATAAAAAAAACTTTTGTTAAAAATATTATTCTGTATAAATATTTAATAAATATACTCAAGAAATTTATATTTTTTAATAAATAATAATTGTTCAAGAATTAATTTTATTTTTAAATATTAATCCATTTACTATTTTTTTTAATTTCATAATTTATATTTATATTTACATTATGTTGTCTGTCACTTTTTGACACACATGTACATGTACGCGTGTGTGTACAAAATGCGCATGCGTTAGCAGACGATATCTGTAGTTTACGAACTGTCAGTATGGGTTCGAAATTGCATTTTATTGATATGCAACAAAATAAAATTAATTATTCTGTTAACTAAGTAAGAGTCTTCGTACGGGTTACAAGGCTGAAAAATTTTTTAAGCACCATGAGTGAACCTCGCGTCATTAAAGCTTTCGGCTCATATTTTGTGGATGGATAGAGGCGCCTTAGTCGCTCGCTGCGCTCGCGACTGCGGCCCTACTATCCATCCACAACATATTTTGCCTCAAGCTGTAATGACGCGAGGCTCGCTTATGGTACATAAATAACTAATACAGCCTGTCCCTCTATCTAGTGAAAATATTGATAACGCCTGATGCAGGGAGAAATTTTATGAATAAAAAACCTTGTTACATAAAAATCGGTGAATTAATTACTATTCAATTAACAATAGATTAACAGCCAATCAGATTTCTTCGCGATCAAGTAGGCGGGCTTTGAGAGAAAAAAACCAAAAAAAAAAAACAAAAATGGGCTTAGCTTTCAATTTTGAACTATATATCGATATGCGGTGATGTGTGCATCGCATTGCTATGTTATTGTTTCTCCCCACTTCGCCGCGAATTTTAATCCTAATCGTCTTATGTCCTCTCATTCATCTTATTCCTCTCATTCAGGCTATAGCACTGACGGTTTGGGTTCTAATCCCCAGTTCCGATTTTTTTTTTTTTTTTAAGCTTCTGTAAGTCTTTTTTAGGTATTTCGATGAAAGCCAATAAATCTAAAAGTTTTTTAATTTTTTTCTATAATTGATGCTTAAGATTATTAATTAACTATGATTTTTCCACCCTTTATTTAATTGAACTTAATCTTTTATTGTAATGTCCATTTATTCATAAAACAAATATTATTAAATAAATGCTGCGTCTTATTATTTTCACGTTGAATGCATAAAAATGCAATATGAGGTAACTGAGTGTGAAAGACTCGAATGTATAATAGACTCAAGGTCGTTTTCCAATTTGTAACATCGATGAATTTTTTTCAAATATTTTTTTTAAAGGCATTTTTCTTTTTAGTGTAACGAATAATGTTATACAGCTTAAAATCTTGTGTGAAAACAAAATTTTAATTATTTTAATATCTTACTTTATGAAAATTTTATTGTATTTATCAAACAGCTGACTGTAATCAAGAATTATAATAATTAGTTCATAATTTTCTTGAACACATATTAAAAGATGCTTACAAACGAATGAAAACTTAATCTCGAAAAACTTTAATATTATTTTTTAAATTTTACAAAGACTTGCAGGAGTTAAAAAAAAAAAAAAATACGGAACTGGGGATTAGAACCCAAACCGTCAGTGCTATAGCCTAAATGAGAGGAATAAGAAGATGAATAAAAAGACAAAAGAAGATAAGAATTAAAATTTGCGTGTGGGGTGAAACAATAACGTAGCAATGCGATGCACACATCGCGGCATATCGATATATAGTTCAAAATAGAAAGCCGCGCCCATTTTTGTTTTTTTGTTTTGGTTTTTTTTCTCTCAAGGCCCGCGTACTTGATCGCGAAGAAATCTGATTGGCTGTTAATCTATTGTTAATTAAATAGTAATTAATTCACCGATTTTAATGTAACAAGGTTTTTTATTTATAAAATTTCTCCCTGCATTAGGCGTTATGAATATTTTCACTAGATAGTGGGACAGGCTGTATATATATATATATATATATATATATATATATATATATATAAACATACAAGGTGACGTACGATGTGAAGGGAAATCATTAAGCAGTAAATTCACAGCGAGCACCGCTTCTAAAGAGAAACCGGAAAAGGAAGAAGATCTGTTCTCTCTCTGTGTCATTTCAAGAATAATCTAACGAATTCAATAAAAAAAGCTGCAACAGCTTTAAAACTGAATCGAGAGACACTAAGATTAATAATAAAAAATTTCATTAAATTAGATCTTTACAAAATTTTTTCCTTTCGCTAAGAAACGTGGATTAGTCAGGAACTATTATTTTATGCAAGATGGTGCTACGCCGCATAGAACTCAAGAGGTATTTAAAGCTATTTACGAAGTTTATGGTGAACGCGTCATCGGTTTAGGATATCCCACGTTTGCACACGCAGGTATAGAATGGCCCCTTTATTCACCGGACTTAAACCCGTGTGATTTCTTCTTATGGGGCTACCTGAAAGATTAATGTTATGCGGAAAAACCCAAGACCAAAGATGATTTGAGAAAAGCTATTAGAAAAGGAATTTCTAGCATTTCTTCATCTGAAATTGAACAAGTTTTTCATCGTTTCCAAAAACGGCTTGATTATTGTGCAAGTTCAGATGGGGATCACGTCGATAATATTTACCATTAATAGTTATTCCCTAGCCAGGTTTTGCCATTTTTTTAAAAACGTAATATGTGTCTGTTGAAAATGTTCGATTAAACTGAAACCTATTTCAAATAAAAATGACCACTTCACTGATTTAATATGTATTTTTATTATTTTTTTCCCTGCACTCATCTCAAAATTATAAGCGATTACTTTCGGCAACTTCCCATTTGTCATCTTGTACATTTCGCTAATTCCATGCACGTAAAACAAATAAAATGTTATTTCACAGCGAAAGCATACATAGACGCAATTTTCGCAGCTGCGCCATTTACCTTTATTTTTTCACGAATTTAAAGCCTCCCTTAAACTAACAACGTTTAAATCTTTTGCTGAATCTTAATGTATGGTACGTTTCATTTCGCAATGAATATTTATCAACTAGAAGAGAAAAAGAGAGAGAGAAGAAAGAGATTCAACGAATATAGCGACATTTACTCGACATGTATATTTAAATCATTTAAAAATATTCAAATAAGCAAACGATTCGAAACGATAATTCATTTGATGATCCCGTTCTGTATGCATAAATTTTTAAAAATCAACTTAAAGATTGCTAATGTTGAATGATTTATTACTTGGAAATGATTTACGTTTTGCAGTAAATTAAGAAAACGTTTAATAATCGTGAAAATAAAACATTTTTTCTTCGTTGATGTCGAAAGCTTGTTGGCGATAGGAACAACAATTAAAATGAAATACGAGGGTGGTCTGAAAAGTTTCCGACCTAACACAGATACAAGACATTTTTTCTTAATTTTTTTTTATTTCTCAACATAGTTTCCTTGCAATTCTACACACTTCTCCCAGCGATGCTCCCATCTCTTTAACCCATCCAAATAGTACTCGGCGTTTTTCTCTGCAAAATGACTGTTCACGAAGGTGATTACCTCTTCATTTGACGAAAGTCTCTGTCCTCCGAGTGCAATTTTCAGATGAGGGAACAAAAAGAAGTCGCTTGGGGCTAGGTCTGGTGAGTAAGGCGGATGGTCAAGCAGCTGAAACCGTAATTCGTGGATTTTCGCCATGGCAACCGCTGAGGTGTGAGACGGCGCATTGTCTTGGTGAAACAGGATTTTTTTTCTGCAAATGTGGACATTTATCCGCAAGTTCTGCCTTCAGCTTGTCAAGTAATGATGCATAGTATGCTCCTTTAATGGTTTTTCCTTTTTGAAGATAATCCCATTCCCAGCCGAGAAAACAGTTTTTGCTTTTTTTGGAGCCGGTTCCCCCTTCGCAGTCCACTGTTTTGACTGTATTTTTGTTCTGGGCGTATAATGGTGTATCCAACTTTCCTCTACAGTAATTAATCGGCGCCAAAACTCGGATTTATTGCGCCTAAACTGCGCCAATAGAGCGTTGGAAATGTTCATTCGAACACGTTTTTGGTCTAACGTGAGCAAATGCGGCACCCCACGTGCGGACAGCTTTCTCATGCCTAAATCTTGATTTAATATGTAGCAAACACGTTCTTTGGACATGTTCATAACCTCTGCTATCTCTCTCACTTTAATTCGGCGGTCGTCTAGCACCATTTGGTGAACTTTGGCGATGTTATCGTCAGTGGTTGCAGTTTTTGGACGTCCCGAACGTTCATCGTCTCCCAAGCTCTCACGGCCACGTTTGAATTCAGCTGCCCAAAATTTCACTGTGGTAAATGATGGTGCAGAGTCCCCATACACAGAGTTCAACTCATTTTTGATTTGCGTAAGCGTATTGCTTTTCAAAAACAAAAATTTAATGACAGCTCGATACTTAATTTTGTCCATTTTCACAACAACACTCACATCGGCTCACTCAAACGACTGTCAACTAAAAGCTGCGCATCCAAAATGGCTGAAACTTTGGTGAGCAACTGTCAACAGATGAACAACGAAATTCGCTAGCTTTTATCGACGAGTGCTGCTATCTTCACGTTGAGGTCGAAAACTTTTCAGACCACCCTCGTATGTATATTTTAATATTGAATTATTACAATTTATTGTAAAAATATGTATATAAATTAATTATAATTTATGGAGAAATATAATCTAGATGTAGCATGAAAATAATAAGATCTTCTAAAAATAAATAAATAAACTAGAAATTAAATAAAAATAATATTATAAATAAAATGCATTTTTAATAATATTGTAAAATATAAAATATTTTTGTAAAATAAATTAAAGTGTAAATGATAAAATGAATAATTTAGCGTAAATTTATCATAATTAAAATGTAAATTGTTAAGCAAAATAATGGATAAAAATGTTGCGCAATAAAAATTAAGTTTACGTTTTTATGTAAAATACTGTATAAAAATTATCTGTACACTGCGAAGGCGAAGGGAGAAAGCAAAGCAGCAGGCAAATACTTAAATATCAAAAATAGAGCAAATTTGTCGTTTTGGAAAACGACAAAGTATTTGCAATAAACTTGAATGTAATTTAAACGTATCAATATTTAAAAATTTTATAATATTAATTGTTTGTTTACAAAATTAATAATTTGTTCAGAAAATCAGATCAATAAGTGAACTGAGAGCGTTTTTTCCGATTGTGAAAACGGATGCTTGCGGGCGACTCGAAGAAAGGCGTTGAATTATCCGGTGTAAGCCTCCAGCTCGGGGTAACTTCGCGTTCCCCGAGGCTGTTTAACTCACTGCGAGGTTAAGCCTCGAGAATGTATGGGCCCTAGCGGTAAGGGGAACCATCAGGTGGAACCAAGTCCGTCGACGAACTAGGCAGCGAACATAACCTCTCCCCCCCCCCCCCAAAAATTTGACGATTAAAAACTTGTTAAATAAAATAATTCTTCGAAATGTTTTTTTACATGCAATTTGCCTTGCTTATCCTTTCGAGAACGCTGATTGCTTCTGAAATTTGTAGTGGGGGAAAGTTAGATATATATTTTTTGTTAAACTTTTTATTAAATAAATTGTTAATTATTTTTTAAAAAGCAAATAATTTCGTCATTCATTTTAACACACCTGATTCTGTTTTATCTTACACAGAGCTCATTGAATTATTTTACTAATGTTTACATATAATTTGAGAAACGAAAATTTCATACAATTATTATGTCTACAAATAAAAATTTTCTATGCGCTAGAAAATTCTTTAAACGAACAACAAAAATAAGACGGAATATTTAATCGATGCGTACGGTATTATTTCCCACAGGTATGCGACACATGTATCCCTATTCTTGACTATTTTTCGGAAGGATTTTTAAACTTCTTTTTCGACAACTCAACATAAATCCGATTTTTCAAACGAATACACCACAAATTTTTACGATACTACGTGTACGCTAACGCGCCTATCTTGTATTTTTTTTTCTTTTTTCACTATATGCCGAATACACTCCCTGTTTTTAACGAACAAGATTCTTGACGCCGAAGGAAAGCTGCCGCGCAAATATTTCATTTCGTTCTGAGTGGTTTAACAATGTTGATTAATCTTATTTCGTGGTAAACATATTGAATATTTTATTTTTCATATACATATACAGGGTGACAAATGGAAAATTGCATAAAGTAACCGCTTATAATTTTGAGACGAGTGCAGGGAAAAAAATAATAAAAATACATATTAAATCAGTGAAGTAGTCATTTTTATTTAAAATAGGTCTCAGTTTAATCGAACATTTTCAACAGACACATATTACGTTTTTAAAAACATGACAAAACCTGGTTAGGGAACTATTAATGGTAAATATTATCGAAGTGATCACCAACTGAACTTGCACAATAATCAAGCCGTTTTTGGAAACGATGAAAAACTTGTTCAATTTTAGATGAAGAAATACTAGAAATTCCTTTTCTAATAACTTCTCTCAAATCATCTTCGGTCTTGGGTTTTTCCGCATAACAGTAATCTTTTAGGTAGCCCCATAAGAAGAAATCACACGGGTTTAAGTCCGGTGAATAAAGGGGCCATTCTATACCTGCGTGTGCAAACGTGGGATATCCTAAACCGATGACGCGTTCACCATAAACTTCGTAAATAGCTTTAAATACCTCTTGAGTTCTATGCGACGTAGCACCATCTTGCATAAAATAATAGTTCCTGACTAATCCACGTTTCTTAGCGAAAGGAAAAAATTTTGTAAAGATCTAATTTAATGAAATTTTTTATTATTAATCTTAGTGTCTCTCGATTCAGTTTTAAAGCTGCTGCAGCTCTTCTTATCGAATCTGTTAGATTATTCTTGAAACGCTCTTCGACTTCGGCAACCTTATCTTCTGTTGTAACTGTGTATAAAGGACCAGGAAGATCATGACGACGATCGTCAAGAGTATAATAATTGATGAAGTTATCAATTACTCTGAGAAAAAAGTAAAAAGAAATTTGAAAACTTTATTAAAAAATGCGGTCATACGATAAAGTCAAATATAATTTTTTTTATTCTCACCTTCTAAGAGTATTTTGACTGGCTACGCTTTTACTTCCAAACTTAGTGCGAAAACCTTTATACGCTTCAGTATAGTTTTTACCTCTAGAATAAAAGCACTCGATGAGATACACCTTTTCTTCGTTTGTAAGGTCACTCATTTTAAAGTACAGATATTGCTCTTTACGGTGTCTCAATAAAAATTGACAACATTCTAGAATGTACCTACGTGGTCCCAGCCTTATACGATATAGTAGAGGGGGAAAGAGATGCATATACTTTAGGCAACTTCCCATTTTTCACCCTGTATGTACTGTCTGTCAAAAAAGTACCGGGAATTTTAAATTAAAACAACATTTTTACGTTTAATAATCAAAATTTATTGGGTCGCCTTCAAAATAGCCTCCATTTGCTCTGATACATCTATGCCAACGGCACTTCCCATCATCGAAACATTTTTTATAGGCGCTTTCCGGGATGGCCTTCAGCTCGCACGCCGAATTTTGTTTTATGGCTTCAATCGACTGAAAACGGGTGCCACGGAGCGGCAATTTAAGTTTTGGGAAGAGGAAGAAGTCACAGGGAGCCAAATCCGGCGAATACGGTGGTTGTTCAAGTGTGTTCGTTGAGTTTTTGGCGAGAAAGTCGGTCACAATCGTAACTCGGTGAGACGGCGCGTTATCGTCGTGCAAAATCCACGAGTTGTTCGCCCACAAATTTGGCCGCTTCTTACGGATACGCTCACGCAAACGTTTCATAACGCCTAGGTAATACCCTTTGTTTACCGTCTGACCCTCTGGAACGAATTCGTAGTGCACCACGCCACGGATATCGAAGAAAACAATGAGCATCACCTTCACTTTTGAGCGGCTTTGGCGTGGTTTTTTCGGTTTCGGCTCGTTTTTTCCCACCCATTCCGATGCTTGCTGGCTTGTTTGCATATCGTACTCGTACACCCACGTTTCTTCACCAGTTATGATGCATTTCATGAATGCGGGATCGGAATTGGCGCGATCCAGCATGTCCAAAGCGACCTGTTCGCGATAGCGTTTTTGAAGAAAATTAAGCTCTTTTGGAACGAGTCTTGCGGCCATCTTTCTCATGCCCAAAATATCAATTAAAATCGTACGTGTGGACTCATGGGATATCTCAAGTTCATGTGCTATCTCTCTCAAGCTGGTATGACGGTTTTCAAGCACCGTTTCCTTAATTTTATCGACGTTATCTGCGGTCGAAGCCGTCGATGGGCGTCCGGAACGAGGCAAGTCTTCGACGACTTCACGACCCTCCTTGGAGGCTTTGTACCACTCATACGCACAGGTTTTCGATAGTGCTTTATCACCAAAAGCCTTTTGCAACATTTTCAATGCATCGGCACACGAAATTTCATTCGCAACACAAAATTTTAGACAAATTCTTTGTTCAACGTAATCACCCATTGTAAAAAATCGGCACGCACTATTGACATCGACTGACTTAACCAGCTACTGTAAACACACTCGTTGACAGATTCCGCTCAAACTTGGCATAGTCATTAAGGACAGTTGTACCAACCTAGAAAAAAAATTTACCTGCCTAAATTGCCCCGCCAGATTTAAATCGACAATTCCCGGTACTTTTTTGACAGAATGTGTATATATATATATATATATATATATATTTAGCAGTAACCGCGCGTTAATGTACTTGAATGATTTTGAAATGTTGCCAAATACGTGTTGTTTTAAACTCTTCTCGTATTAAACGAACAAATTGAAGATTACTTTATGTATAATGCATTTTTTTATTAAAGCATTGTTTACGCGTAAAAAAGTACACTTTTTATTTTATTTAAAAACCTGGTAATAGAATTGAAGAAAATAGATTAATTTTGATGAATTTTTAAAGTGGAATAATTTTTTAAACGATAATACACTGTTTCATTATACCTACATTTTTTAATTATACGCAATAAATGCACAATAACCATATTATTACAATTAAAGAATTAATAAACTAATCAGGCTTACGATAATGTAAAATTAATAATTATAAAAGTCCAATAGTTTGGCAACCGATGTAACGATATAACGAGCCATCAAATCAAATATCTCTTCGGATATATAGGTGATCGGTAATGGTATCGGTTACCATTAAATTAAACACGCACATTACCAAATATTAATCCAGCTAAACTTTCGTCGTGTGCAGCGCGGATTAAAACGAGCCTTAAACCATATAACTGCTTGTTATCTATCGTTTACACTCGCATCGAATTCCAAAAGGTATAAAGACATGTTTTCGTATAAATATATTGTAAGCTACTTTTACGATTTAATACAACCTTAGCAAATCGTCTTCGAAGTGTTTACGTTTATCTAAAGCGATGGAAAGAAAAAGAAAAAGAAAAAAAAAAAAAAAAAAAGAAGAGCTTTGGCTTGAAGACAACGACGACGACGACGGCAAGGACGAGATGGAAATCGTCGATCGTTGTCGAAGGTTCTTTTTGGCTCGTCTTTTATACATTATACTAGTATGTTATACGTGTATATTTTTATACAATGGGTTTACACACGTCGATCGCGTTTCTCCGCCGAATATCACGACAAACTTGACACTCATCGTCGAATAGATCGGATTGAAATGTACTACAGATGTATGTGTGTATATACGTGTGATATGCTTATTGACATGAAATGCACTTTCAGTTTTTCAACCTATGTATCTGCATCTCGATTCCGACCCACATTTTTCTATTTCTTTATTTTTCTTTTTTTTTATTTTTCTTATTTTTTGTAAATATACGAGTGATCGCGGGCTTTAAGATTCCATGACTATGTATGTTTAACTTCGAACTTGCGCTATTGGATTTGAAAATTGACTATTGAATGGCGGATTTTATAATTAAATTTCGATGGAAATATTTAACTCGTATTTATTTATTCGGATACAACGCGTTGTATGTTTCGTTAAAGAAATTATATAATTGTATGCTATCGGTAAATTAATTAATTTTATTATAAAATACAATTTAATATAGGCCGATAATAAAGTTATTAAGTGATATTAATACAAATAATTTTTTTCAAATTTGATCATCTGAGCCGCTTTACTGCATTTATTACAATGATAGCACTTTATTAACTGAAATAAATATTAATTTGTAAATACATGATTTACACTCGGGTTTATCGAATTTTGTCAATATTTGACAAAAATATAATGTTTACAAATTCAATATAAATAGGCTTAATAATTATTAAAGTCTTTTCTAATCCAAGAGATAAAATTTGCCGTTTTTCATCAACCGCAGGAACGATATCGTTCAATTAAATTTTTTTTGACATGTCACTCGATTGCAAAGGTAAGCTTATTCCAAACTTACTTTTCACCCATATTACACGCTTACGAATTCTTAATTCAATTACAGCAGGAAAAGAAAGAAAAAAAAAGAAAGGATATCGGAAAATTTTACGAGTAGAATCCTCAAAAAGAGATAAAATCTTCAAATTGGTTCTAATGTAAGTAAAGTTGAAGCAGTAACATATCCAGGAGGCAACTAAATCGCGATCCGGTAACTTCTTTCTCGGAAAATTCAACGGTCGCATGGTAGCTTTTAACTTCCCGTGAAGCGGGAATGGATTAGGGAAGTTGAAGTTCTTCATTACAGTAAGGAAAATCAATAAATTTGTACTTTCTCTCTCTCTATCCCTTTTTCTTTCTTTCTTTTTTTCTTTCTTAATCTCTTTATTTCCTTTTACATTTTCTTTTTTATTTTCATTCAACAATTAACTATACTAGGTTGTTCAAAAAGTTTTGAAAGCGACATCTATAGAGCAGTAGAAGAACCTAAATTTTTACGCCATTTTAATATTTTATCTTTCATATAAACATACCCAAAGTTTCATTCCACTCTGTCAATTCATTGTTTGTTTACAAGCCATTTGAAGTTGACGTGTCAGTGTATTTTTTTTTTACAATGGAAAAAACCGAATATCGTGCCGTGATAAAATTCTTTGTTTTGAAAGGTTTATCAGCAACGGAAATTCATACAAAAATGGTGAAAGTGTTAAAGGAATCTGCTCCTTCATTTCCAACTGTGCATCGATGGGTTTTAGAGTTTAGACGTGGTCGAAAAAGCGTTGAAGACGATCCACGCTCAGGACGTCCAAAAAGTGCATCAACACCAGCATTCATAGCAAAAGTACAGGATATGGTTTTGGAAAATCGTCGATTGACCGAGAGAGATTTAGCAGAGGCTCTAGACATCTCATTGAAGTGTGAGTCATATTTTAAATGAAGTTTTGGGTTTCAGAAAGCTCTGTGCGCAATGGGTGCCGCATTCGCTCACAATGGAACGAAAACACGTTCGAATGCGACTTTCTGAGCAACATTTGGAGCGTTTTCGAAAGGATAAAAAGGATTTTTTGCGTCGATTCATCACTATGGATGAGGCTTGGGTCTACCATCATGACCCTGAATCAAAACAAGAGGCTAAAGAGTGGTGTCAACCAGGCACTTCGGCACCGAAGCGAGTTCGTGTCCAGAAATCGGCGAAGAAGGTGTTGGCGTCAGTTTTTTGGGATGCAAAAGGGATTTTGTTGGTGGATTATCTTCAAACTGGCAAAACAATAAATTCTGAATATTATTGTAACCTTTTGGACCAATTGGATGAAAAAATTAGTGAAAAAAGACCCGGTTTGCACAAGAAAAAAATCATTTTTCATCAAGACAATGCACCCGCTCACACAGCTCAAAAAACCATCACTAAAATAATCGAATCAAAGTACGAATTGTTGCAGCATCCACCTTATTCGCCCGATTTAGCTCCCTCTGACTTCTGGCTGTTTCCACACCTAAAGAAATTTCTTCGTGGGAAGCATTTTTCATCAAACGAAGAGGTTATAGCCGTCGTAGAGGAGTATTTTGCAGGCCTTGCAGAAAGACACTTCCATGATGGGATAAACAAGTTGGAAGACCGTTGGACCAAGTGTATGGAACTTATGGGAGATTATACTGAGCAATAAAAGTGATTTCACCAACAAAAAAAAGTATCTTCATTTCCGCTTTCAAAACTTTTTGAACAACCTAGTAAGTTATTCTATATTAAAAAAGAAATCGGAAATAACACATCGTTCAATAAGTCCCGAGACTAACGAAGAGATGGTGCTAGTGGTACCAAACTGGCCACGTTTCCATAGAGTGCGAACCTTTACATGAAACGTGTAAAAATTTCACGTCGATCGGATCACAGACAGCAGAGTTATCGAGGTTAAAGTAAAGTCACTTTGTAATTTGTTTGAAAAATGGAAAAAAGCGAGTTTCGCGTGTTGATAAAACATTGTTTTTTAATGGGTAAAAACACCGTAGAAGCCCAGTAATGGCTTGAAAAACATTACCCGGACTCCTCTCCATCCAAACCAACGATTTGTCGTTGGTATGCTGAGTTTAAACGTGGTCGTACGGACACAAACGATGCGGAACGTTCGGGTAAGCAATCGGAAGCCGTTACGCAGGAAAATGTGAGTGAAGTGTTAAAAATTGTAATGAAAAATTGCTAAGTGAAGGTCCGTGAGATTGCAGAAATGACACAGATATCATCTGGAAGCGTATTTACAATCCTTCATGAAAAATTGAGCATGAAAAAGGTTTTTTCTAAGTGGGTGCCGCGATTGCTTTCAGTGGAACAAAAACAGCAACGAGTCGACGATTCAGAGAGCTGTTTATCGCTATTTACTCGCAATAAAAAGGATTTCCTGCGTCGATACGTGACCATGGATGAAACATGGATACATCATTTCACTCCGGAGTCGAATCGGCAATCATCTGAGTGGCGCATGGCTGGCGAAAGCCGCACAAAGCGTCCAAAAACGCAGCAGTCTGCTGGCAAAGTCATGGCGTCTGTTTTTTGGGATACACATGGTGTGATTTTCATTGACTACCTGAAAAAAGGTAAATCGATCAACACTGATTATTATATTGACTTGTTGGTACGTTTGAAGGAGGAGATCGCAGCAAAACGACCGCACATGAAGAAGAAAAAAATCCTTTTTCACCAAGACAATGCACCATGCCACAAGTCCATGAAAACAATGGCAAAATTGAACGAATTGGGCTTTGATTTGCTTCCCCACCCCCCGTATTCGCCAGATTTAGCCCCCAGCGACTACTGGCTCTTTGCTGATCTCAAAAAAATGCTCCAGGGAAAAAAATTTGGCTCGAATGAGGAGGTCATTGCCGAAACTGAAGCCTATTTTGAAGCAAAGGATAAATCCTTCTATAAACATGGTATAGAAATGTTGGAAAAACGTTGGAAAGATTGTATTACTCTAAAAGGAGATTATATTGATGAATAAAAATGATTTTTGAAAAAAAATGTTGTTTTCGTTGTTAGTCTCGGGACTTATTGAACGATGTGTTATGTATATATGCGCGAGTTAGCATGGATTTGTTGCCTCATCCCCCTCTCCTCTCACCGATGATCGTTATTAGTCACCAGGCCAAGAAACTACTTGAGCATTTGATTGAAGTACTTTGTAACGTGTGTTTAACCTATTTGGAGCGAATGTATAAGTGTACGTGTACGTCGATCAGTGAGTTATGTATAGAATGTTTTAAAAAAATTTACAATAATTACAACTTAAATAAAATTATTTGGTACCCTGAATTTATCGAACAATTATTCTCAACCTTTGTTTTTATCAGAAAATAAATTCTTTTAGCCTTTAGTAGCCAGAATTGGACAAAGCGGAAATAAAAGCGAAAATACAGAAATAAAAGTCATAATTAACTGCCCATATAACCGAAAACATTTTATGGAACACGTAATGAGGAAACATGTAAACATGTTTTTAACGAATTAATTTAAAATCATAAAAAACATAACGGTGTACTTAAATGTTTCAAGTAAATTGTAAATAGTTTCGAATTCAAGTACCGTTCTTTTATTAGATGTTTTACAAAATTTATATGCTTTATTTTAAAATTAGATTTTTATAAAAACATAATTAATGTCATAAGATCGGAACAAATATAAATAAAAAAAAATTTTAATTTTATAGTAAATAAAATATACTTTGGACTATCAATTGAAAATTCAATTAATATCGACTGATTGCATTAGTATACGTTTATGCAATAATAGATTAATTTACGAATTTGCAACAAACATCATCGCTAAAACAGTATAAACAAATACGATTGCAGCATCCTATAAATCGTCAAATACACGCATAATGCGATTATATTTCTATTGAAAATTTGCATTCAACATGCGCGGCAAAACAAAATTATTTTGCGTTCAAGCGAATTCCATTTCATTAATCATCGATTAAAAATTAAGACAAAAAAATGAATAAACAAACAAAATTTTTTTTAAATCGACTTTGAATTTCCAGCAAAGCTGAATTGAAGAGTAATTGAAGAGTAACGAGCTTTTGGCCTAGAAATTTTAACGAATGAAATTAGCACGTTGAGAACGTATATCGATCCCTTAAACTCACTAACTAAATGATATTTGATAAACAATGCTTTTTTCATACGATTTCACCCATACACATACACACAAGCTCTGCGCGTATACTCTTCCATCGGTTCGATATTTCCAATTTGAATCAAGAGTACAAAAAAAATGTATGCACATATATATCTTCGTAAAAGGTGAGCTTCGGACATACTCAAATATTTCGCGAGCGAGTAGCAATTCAATTTGAAAGGAAAATTCTCAACGAGAAATAAAAAAATAAAAAGTGCGAGCGACGCCGATTATACGTCAAATAAAAAGCTTATACTTTTCAAGAAAATTAAACAATCGTTTTGCGTTCTATCAAACGACAATTTTTACGTTTTAAAAAAGTTTCATCGTCACCTTTCACCATTTTTATAATATTTTTACTTTTCAATTAAAAATATCCGTAACAATCCAAAGAGAGAGAAAGCGAGAGAAAAAAAGATAAAATAAACCGCACTTCTCAATAATAAGACCATATCAACATACAAGTGCGCAGCGTTAGCTCGCGCATCAATCAATATCCAATTAAAATTCAAATTCTCTTGCGGATATATATTTGCGTATACATATATACATGCATGTGCTCGCAAAGAGAAGAGCTAGAGAGACAGCTATATATAGAATAGCCGCGATCCTTTCAGTAACTGCGTATACAGGGGACGACCAACGACGCGTGTATTTACTGTCGACGACGGCCTCGTTTTCACCACCAGTACTCGGCTCATTACTCCCTCCTCTTACTTCTCTCTCTCTCTCTCTCACTCTCTCTCTCTCTTTTTCTCTCTTGATTATATGTATACAGGGTGTCACAGAAATCCCGGAACAGCTGCATATTTCCTAAGGTGGGGTATTTCGGAAAATGGTCAAGGCAATCCTTAAGTAACTCTCAATGAAGGATTCAATGGTAACCTCTATTTTGACCTTGACGATGTCCTTCAACGTCATTTCAAGCTCAAGTCATGTTTTTTAAATGGGAACTCCCTTTTTTGACATTGGCAATAGAAAGAGCGGGAAATTTTACGTTTAAATATGTACAAAGATCAAAATTTTCCGCTCTTTCGATTGCCAATGTCAAAAAAGCGAATTTTTATTAAAAAATGAGTAGAGCTTGAAATAACCTTGAAGGAATTCAAAAGACATCGTCAAAGTCACGCCTACAGTCAACACTTCATAAACCTTGCTAATTTTAATACAAAAAAATCTGTTGTCCCCGGGTAACGCTTAAAGTAGAATGAACATATTTATCAAAACAGATTTTTTTTAAACGTATTTATCCACAGAATTCTAATTTGCAGAACACGATGTGTATTCCTCGAGAAATTCTAATTCGGTAACGATTTTAGTACGCATTTTTAATTTTGTCGATTACAGCGACATCTGTCACGAATCTAAAAAATGTTCCGAACAAAATTTCCATATTTTTCAACGCAGAATCAGAATCTGCAATATAAAATTGAGGTACCCATTTCAGATTTTTAAATTGAAACAGCTCCATACGGGGGATTAGAGGGGGGAGGGTCAATTGTGATGTCATTGCATGTCCTCTATCCAAATTAACAAATTTTCCTTTTCTACCTTTTCATATGCGTAGTTGTTGAGATATTCGCATCGATAGATTAAAACTGCCGATTACTGCGCCATCTGTCACGCATCGAAAAGAATGTTTGCGACAAAACTTTCATATTTTTCGACGCAGAATCAGAATCTGTAATAAAAAATTAGGATTTCCATTTAAAATTCGCGATTTGACCCTCAAATAACCTTCGAATTCGACCTCAAGGTTAACGCCAAGGTCAGCGTCGAACGACCCTCTTCAACTTCTACAACTTTTGTCTAAACATTTTTTGACATAACCATCTCCCTTTGAAGTTATTTCGACCGATAGATTAAAACGGACTACCCTGTATATATATATATATAAATAAATATATATGGCTCTCCTTCTCTTCTACATGTCCTTTTACACGGCAACGGCTCTCTCTCTCTCTCTCTCTCTCTCTCTCTCTCTCTATGTTGCCGTTTTAATGCACGTCGGGCACATTTGCGTATAAACACATTTATGCGTTATCCGTTAGCGTGTATATGTATATAGAGAGAGAAGAGAGAGAGAGAGAGAGAGAGAGAGAGAGATAGAGAGAATGTATATAATCTCTTTAAAAAATGCAGGGTAAAAGCATAATCGCATGACGCTTGCGAATAAGCCGTCTATAAGAGAGTATGAAAGGATGGTTGTTACTTTTTTTATATTCTTACTATATATAACCCTATTGCGCCGTTTCGTTATATGTACTCTTCCTTAAGCTTCGCGGTATTTAAACGTATCATATTTTTACATCTATATCTACGACAAATGTAATGGAGATGTAAGCGCGCTTCTCAACTTTGCAACGAGAGAACCGAGAAATTAATCCGTTTAAAATCACATTTTAAACGCGAAACTACATCAGCCACTGTGCGCGCGCGTGTGTGTGTATATATAAACGCATGTTTATACGCGTTTCAATATTTGTATACTTGGCTTTTCCCTTTCTCTTTCTCTCATCTTTCTTTCTTTTTGTTTTCTTTACTCTTCCTCCTTTGGTTTCCGCTCGCTTTGTCTCGTTGGGAGAGAATTTTTAGCTAAATTCAAAAGCTTTGTATATACGAGTATATCTATTTTGATGAAAATTCGAACCGTTGAGGTTTGCGCGCGTATAGGCTTTTAAATTGGAATTTTTACGATGAATGATTGTAATTATAATTATCGGTATTTCGTTGAGTAAATTTCTTCTTTTTTTTTTAATTTTACGTCGATCAAACAAATTGAATTTAATTGAATTCTTTAATTTTCATTTAAATCTAAAATAATTTTTTTTTTTTTTTTTTTTAATATGGTATTTAATTTAATTGGAATTGAATTAGTAATACGAATGAGAATTTAATCACGTAATCGATATTAAATAATAAAATAAAGATTCGATTATATTTAATTTTTGTTAAAGAAAAAAACGAAATAGTCAAAAAAAATAGCATTTATTCAATAAAATTTAAAGGGACAGCACAAAGCAATATTATTTAGACGTAAGAGCGTGGATACGTTGTTTTGACGCGCGGAACGAAAGTCGCGTCAATTCTCGGAAATTCGCGCGGCCGAGAAAAATTTTTGGAATCGTTTAAGGGGAGGTTCTCATCTAGCGACCCAAAAATTACGTGATTTTCGCGATTTTTTTTCTCATGGAAGGAAATAAATAAAGTAGTCAAGTTTTTTGGTACTTATTGAGTATGTTATTAAATACTTTTACAAATTTTTTGAACAAAAATACCGAATAGTTTATTAGTTATATGCATTGAAAAATAGTCATCGAAAAAAAAAACACCTCCACGGGCGGCAAGGCAACTCATCCAATTTTTGTCTGAAATCAAAAAATCAAACTTTGTTATAAACTAGAAGACATTTGCTGGATCTTGAACTAAAATCACGAAGAAAAGTTAAAAATTAACAAAATTGCGGAGTTGCAAAAAAAAAAATATTTTTTTGCACTTTTTTTTGCTCTAAAAAGTGCAATAACAATAAAAATAATCATTGTAAAATTATGATTTTAGGTCAAGATCCAGCAAATTTAATTACCTTTGAAATAAAAAAAAATTCATCTCGATATCTATAATAGTTTTTGAGATATCTTGCCGCCCGTCTCAAAAAACACGGTTTCGAGAAAAAAGCGTTTAAAGTTTTAGTACGCGATTTAGTACGTAAAAAGACGACTTCGGTTTTTTGACTATAACTTTAAAAATAAATTGAATTCGGCAAAACGGGTTTCACGAGCGTATTCTACGAGACATTTGCCAACTTCTTAAGCAAAAAAAAAAATCGATTTTTTGGTCGTGCTTGATGAGAACCTCCCCTTAAAGGCAACAAAGAGACCGTAGAAATCAACCACGCATTAATGAATGAACTTTAAAAGGCAATTGAAAAATATCGATTGATATGTAAATTTAAATTTTTAAACCAGCTGTTAAAATATTTATGGAAAATGCGATACGATTTCGTTTATTTTATTTACTAGGTTAAAAAATTTATAAATAATTGAAATACGTTAAAAATTATTATGAGTAATTATAAAATAAACTACTTTTTATACACTTGTGTCAAAATTTAAATGTAATAAATTTAACTATATACTCGCCACCAGCAATGGCGGCTTGGCCCTTCGTACGAGTTTGAGCTCGTCGACAAGATTCCGGCATCGGTCTTCCCTTGCTGAGATAGCTTTTGAAGGGCACACTTTACTCGTACTATCGCCCCTCTCAGTAAGAAAGCTCGCAAGTCATCCTTGATCTCTTACCCGCTTGCCTCTCTTTCTCACTGCTCTGTATCAAGGTTTCTCTATCAGACGATCTCTTAATGCAGCTAGCACTTACTCTTGGCTCGGCATGTCGCTGATATTTATATATGATCCTGCTTGACCATTCACCGTTCTTGCGCCTACCCAGGCACTTTCTCAGGGGGAACTCACTCACTCACTCACTCACGCACACGCACATGCACACGCACACGCACACACACACACGCACACACTGAAAATTATCGCCGCTAAAATTATCGGTCGTAGTGCTCGAGAGAACTAAGCTTTCTCCCCGCGCGCTCGTTATCTCCACTCCGCCCCTCCCTCTAAATGTCTCGAATGTTTCCTTGAAAATCTTTCAATTGTCGCAGAGACTCGATATACTCGAAATTGAACGCTGTAAACAAATATTCAACTGAACGCACATCTTGGCTCAAAGTTAAAGAACGATGTTTACATTGTAAACTCGCTTCGACGATTTGCGAAGGAAATATAAGGGTGCTGCAGATGAAATGGCCGATTTAGTAATGACATAAAGTTGGCTGCAATTTTAGTGTATTATGTTGGCACAAGGCGGCGCAAATGATATGACATATTGAAGTATAAATACTGCTACCTTGGTTTATGGAGTCATTTCTGTTTTGCACTTCATAGTGATCGTAAAAACAAAAAGAGAAAGTGAACATGGAAGTGAATCAAAAACGGCTACTTTTACTATACGAATTTAAATTAGAGCCCAACGCAACGAAAGCAACGAGGAATGTCAACAGCGCATTTGGGCCTGATACAGTTAGCGAACGAACCACTCGGCGGTGGTTCGAAAAATTTTGATCTGGAGATATGGATCTTGGAAATAAGCCACGTGGACACCCAGAACCATCGATCGATAACGACGAGCTGCGTGCATTAGTGGAGTCTGACCCCCGCCAAACCATAAGGGATCTTGCCAAGAAATTAGGCGTTCACAATTCGACAGTTTGCCGCCACTTGCAACAACTTGGAAAAGTGAAAAAGCTTGACAAATGGGTTCCGCATGATCTTACCGAGCAAAACATGACGTGTCGGATGAAGATTTCAAGTTCTCTTCTCTCCCGCAACAAAAAGGAACCGTTCTTGCACCGATTGTGACCTGTGATGAGAAGTGGAATTTATACGATAATCGTCGCCGATCGGCCCAATGGCTAGATGCCGATGAAGCGTCAAGACACATGCCGAAACCAAGCCTTCATCCAAAGAAAATAATGGTGTTTAAATAACTGTTTGGTGGTCTGTAGCTGGAGTTATCCACTATTCGTTCCTGCAACCTGGCGAAACCATCAATGCTGAGAAATACTGTGCTCAACTGGATGAAATGCATCAGAAATTGATAGTTCAACGACCTAGGCTTGTCAACAGGGATAGAGTGATACTGCTTCATGATAACGCACGACCTCATGTATTGAGAACAACGGTCCAAAAATCAAACGAGTTGTGCTATGAGACTCTTCCTCACCCTTCATATTCACCAGACCTCTCACCAACAGATTACCATTTCTTTAAATATTTGGATCACTTTTTGACAGGAAAAAGATTTAATAATGAAGCTGCTGTCAAAAATGCCTTCGAGGAGTTTCTTCGAACCAGAAACTCGGACTTCTACAAAACTGGAATAAATGTACTTGTATCTCGTTGGGAAAAGTATGTTGCATCTATTGGTACCTATTTTGATTGAATAAATTGTCTTTATAAAAAGTTACAGCTGTTTAAAAATTTATTACTAAATCGGCCATTTCATCTGCAGCAATCTAATACATTTACAAATTGAAATATCAAATATGTAATGATTTCTTTATTAAATACAAAAACTTTAGATAACGATAATTTGAAGAATTAAATTTTCAACTATATAAATTTTCAAATTAAAGAAAATTCTTATAGATATTTTATTTATAATATTTTATGATTGTTTTAAATTGGTTTTACTAATTTATTGAAATGTTGAAAAAATGTAATATCTTCTCAAAATATAAAATGTAAACTTTGAGTCAATTTTTTTTATATAACTTTTTTTTCTTTAAGATTATTCTTTTACTATTTGTTTGTTATAATATTATTTATAGCGTTGCTAACATTATAATCAAAAAAAATGTTTTCACTCTAAACTATATTAATTGAAAAAAAAATAACACATTTAAAAAATGATCTAAATTATTGAATGAATCCTTCACTAAGTCTATAGGGCAAATATAAATATGTATTCTAATTAATTAATCATTAGTTACGGTAAAGTTAACAAAATATGAAACTTGAACTTTGAAAAAAGTAATCACCACTGATTGAAAAAAAGATAGAAAAATATTATCCGGCAAATTTAAAAATAATCCATACATGTACATAAATATTTTATCTTTCTCAAATCGATTGATTTTAATATCCTTTGCGTCGCTTTCATTGTAATTACCACAGGCAGTTAAATGAACTCATTAACGTGAATTAAATTTGCTTTCAAGTAAACCTAAGTTCTACTTTTTACACCAGCCTAATTTTTATCATAAGCTCCGAAATTTTTAAAATAGCTATTTAATAATCATATACAATTTTTATATTTTAATAAGTTTATTCAAAGTCATTCAGTATTCGTTAGATATTTCGTTTCTTAAGTTGGATAAACTTCCGAAAAGCGAAATATTTCGAAACCCTGAACACGAATACAATGATGAAAATATCCGCAAATTTTCGTTTTCCGCCGTATTGTCGATTATTTTGAAGCTATGTATACTTCCATATTTTTACACTTTGAGTGTAAAAACAGGACTTAATTAAGAATTTAAGGCTCCAAAAATGTGCTGCAATAAAGATCTGGTCACTTCTAATCTCACTCGAATGTATAATATTACACAAAGCCAAACCAGATAATAAATATTTCCGACGACGATACAAAAAATCAAACCAACGAGGATAAGTCTCGATGTCGGGACACTGGAGATAGCAAAAAGTTCATCTCAAACGAATAATAAAAAAAAAATTGACTTACCAACAAGAAATGAGGCCCCCCCCCCAAACCCCCAAAAAACAACCCAACTCAATAAACACACATATTTGAATACAAGAAAAAATTAAAAATTAAAAAAAAATTATAAAAACATTTAAAAAATACAAAAAACAGAATATTTAAAAATTACAAAAAAAAAATAAAAAAAAACAAAAAAGAAAATAAAAATATAAAAAAGTTAAAAAATTATAAAAAAAAAAATAAATAAAAAAAATGCATTTTAAAAACTAAACTCCAACCTTCCCGCGATAAAATGTGTAAGTAAGCTATTAACCCTTAGAGGGTCGGGATTTTGAAAAATTCGAAAGTTCATTATCTCCATAAAAAAGTGTTCTTAGTTCCCCAAGTTGGAACCAAACCAAGGTTAAACGTTGGCGAGTCACCCATGACGCCATATGGCGTCATACCGGTCCAATACAGTAATGCATACGTTAAATTGAACTGTTTTCAGAAAAAAAATGTTATTATAATATTTTTTATCTCTAATATATTACCAGGAGGTTTTTCGAGTTGCTGATTACTCAGCCGAGGTTGTATTTCGAAAATTCAAGATGGCTGATCCAAGATGACGAGCGAGAAATTTTCGGAAATCGACTGTTGCATCTAAATTTTTGTATATGGGGATTTTAGGAGTCACTGATCACGATTTTGAGGTCATATTGTAATAAAATATTGAAGTTGTGTTTATATATCCAATATAGCAAACCTTTAAAATTTTTGAAAATCGATCAAAAAAATCCTGACTTTTTTGCGTAATGCTTGCTTTCGGCATTACCCAGAATCAACGACGTGGACGTGGTAAACTTATGATTCCATGTGTTTTGGTGTATCTGTAGGTGTATTTTTATGTATGTGAGTATGTCTGTATGTATTTAGGTATATATGTGTATGTGTATGTAAATATGTATGTTACGTAAATTCAGATTCTTTTACTATCAATTTTTCTATTTTCTGATAAAAATATTTTCCAAAAGATGACTTATAGTTTATTACGGTAGATTACTTTCGGTATAGTAAATATAAAAACATGGAATAAAACATAGTGAAACAAAACATCAACTGCATTCGAATCTAGATTCTGATCTCTTTTTTTGCGTGTAACATAAAGTGCATCTTTTCTTTTCTTCTTGTTAGCAGGTAAATGTGTTCCTATCAGACGTCTAGGTTTCAGATTATTTTTTATATTAGGTTCATTTTTCAAATTGAGAATTTCTAAAACCAGTTGTAACCTAAATTCTGGAAATGACAATTGGTCATTTTTCATGTTGTAAAATACATGCGTGTTCACAAGAGCCATATCAAGTAAGTGAAAAAATAATTTTCTATACCACTTCATTGACTTTCTGATCGTCTCAGTCAAGGATAATTGTTTGTCAATTGGATCTATTCTTCCCATATTCTTATTGTAATCGAGTATACGTGATGGTTTTATTTTTTCTCTCGTCTTGCAATCTTTTTTTCCTGTTTTCACTAAATGGAACAGGTGTACTGATGTAATCATCCATATTTCTTTTTTATCTTGCCACTTCAGAGCCATCCAAATCATATTATGAGCAATTTGTACTTCTCCTTTCTCGAGCTTCATAAGTTTAGAAGGTAATCCTCTTCTATTTTTTCGGATGGTACCACATAACCCTGTATCGTTTTCGTGCAAAAATTCTGTCAATAAAGGAGAGGAATACTAATTGTCGACATATATTATGTGACCTTTTCCAAAATAGGGTTCCATCAAACAAGCAACAACATCTCCTGAAACGCCTAAATCAAAACTCTTGCATTCGGTACTCGTACCTGTATAAATGATGAAATCCAAAATCAATCCAGTCTCACAATCAACAAGCATATGTATCTTTAAACCAAAGCGATGGCGCTTCAAAGGTAGGTATCCATTGAAAGCTAATCTTCCTTTCCACTAAACAAGACTTTCGTCAATACATAACTTTTATACTGGATCTATAACATTAGAAAACTTTGATTTAAGATGATCGATTACTGGTTTCAATTTTTTCAATGGATGATTATATGGAATTTCATTATTTTGTAAATATAAAACTCGTAAAATCTGACAAAAACGATTGCGAATAATTGTTTGTGAAAATATGGGAGTGGATAAGATGGGAGAAGTACTCCAAATTAAGTTATCCTTTAAATTACCTTTTCTCACATGTCCCATGAGGATGCATAAGGTTAAAAATTTCAATAGTTCGTCTTTCGTCAAATCATACCATTTACTCATTTTGGCACGTTCTACTTCAGAATTTTGAACTTAATAGTGGTTCGTTTCCTCGTGAATAAGATTGAGAAGGTAATTATCAAAAAATAATTCAAAATAGTGAATTGGATCATTTCCATTCAGTGGAATATTGTCTCACATACCAGATCATGATTCAAATGTTTAGATGGACAAAAAAAAAAGAATTTCCATTAAACATTTCATGACCAGAAACATATTTGATATCCTCATCGTCGATTTCAATATAGTTATCGTCGGAATCATAGTCCGTCTCTGGCTCAGATTCTCCACTGCTGATGAACATATTCAAAAATGTACACCCAAAAATCGAAGCCTGATAAATGGTATTTAGAAATAAATAAATGTTATATTTTTCTTCTACTTGCACAATTAAAAAACACCTTTTTGAGTACTAATGATAGGAAAAAATAGAATATTTAGGTTCCATTCTAATCCGCAACGCAATTGTAATTATATATGTTTTCCTAACACATCGTTCAATAAGTCCCGAGACTAACCCAGAGATGGTGCTAGTAGTACCAAACTGGCCACGTTTCCATAGAGTGCGAACCTTTACATGAAACGTGTAAAAATTTTACGTCGATCGGATCACAGACAGCAGAGTTATCGAGGTTAGAGTTAAGTCACTTTGTAATTTGTTTGAAAAATGGAAAAAAGCGAGTTTCGCGTGTTGATAAAACATTGTTTTTTAATGGGTAAAAACACCGTAGAAGCCCAGCAATGGCTTGATAAACATTACCCGGACTCCTCTCCATCCAAACCAACGATTTGTCGTTGGTATGCTGAGTTTAAACGTGGTCGTACGGACACAAACGATGCGGAACGTTCGGGTAGGCCATTGGAAGCCGTTACACAGGAAAATGTGAGTGAAGTGTTAAAAATTGTAATAAAAAATTGCTAAGTGAAGGTCCGTGAGATTGCAGAAATGACACAGATATCATCTGGAAGCGTATTTACAATCCTTCATGAAAAATTGAGCATGAAAAAGGTTTTTTCCAAGTGGGTGCCGCGATTGCTTTCAGTGGAACAAAAACAGCAACGAGTCGACGATTCAGAGAGCTGTTTATCGCTATTTACTCGCAATAAAAAGGATTTCTTGCGTCGATACGTGACCATGAATGAAACATGGATACATCATTTCACTCCGGAGTCGAATCGGCAATCATCTGAGTGGCGCATGGCTGGCGAAAGCCGCACAAAGCGTCCAAAAACGCAGCAGTCTGCTGGCAAAGTCATGGCGTCTGTTTTTTGGGATACACATTGACTACCTGAAAAAAGGTAAATCGATCAACACTGATTATTAAATTGACTTGTTGGTACGTTTGAAGGAGGAGATCGCAGCAAAACGACCGCACATGAAGAAGAAAAAAATCCTTTTTCACCAAGACAATGCACCATGCCACAAGTCCATGAAAACAATGGCAAAATTGAACGAATTGGGCTTTGATTTGCTTCCCCACCCCCTGTATTCGCCAGATTTAGCCCCCAGCGACTACTGGCTCTTTGTTGATCTCAAAAAAATGCTCAGGGAAAAAAATTTGGCTCGAATGAGGAGGTTATTGCCGAAACTGAAGCCTATTTTGAAGCAAAGGATAAATCCTTCTATAAACATGGTATAGAAATGTTGGAAAGGCGTTGGAAAGATTGTATCACTCTAAAAGGAGTGATTATTATATTGATGAATAAAAATGATTTTTCAAAAAAATGTTGTTTTCGTTGTTAGTCTCGGGACTTATTGAACGATGTGTTAGCTGTTTTAGTTGTAGAAAAGGAAATAATGGGTAGTCGCCACCTAGCGGCGATTAACAGCATCCAACTTCAAACTTGTAGACCAGGGTATATAGTAATCAAATCAGAAATAAAAATCGTAACTCAGGTCTACAAAAAAAAAGTTGTCTATACTTTACATGTGATAGTCTTCATTCTTTTTAAAGATTTTCAGCGATTTTCAGCGATCCTAAAGACTGAAGGATGATGGAGCAAAACTGACCACGGATTCGTATTCAGGAGGCAAAAATGCTTCGGAAACCATATGTAACATTTAAAGTACAGACAATTTTTTTTTGTAGACCTGTGTAATTAATGACTTTGATTTGAAGGCTAGAAAAAGAGGGTCGGGTAATACTTCAATTTCAACCGTAAATTTGGATTCTCTGCGATTTTTTACATACAAAAGTATACTTATAATGAACTTTTCAAAAATACGCCATATGGCGTCATTCCGGCCCTCTAAGGGTTAAAGTTGAAACTAATGGAGTAATGTCGGTATAATGATTATGCATATGATACGTAGCCTCAAAATAATCAAAAATACGTAGAAAAAAAATATTTGCGGTTATTTTTATCGCTATATTCGTGTTCAGGGTGTCGAAATACATATGAATACCAAATTTCAAATGAATTGGAGGTATGTGCTTTTCGGAAATACACCCCTTAAGTTTACTCAGTATTCGTTAGATTTCTCGTTTCTTCTCTTTTTTAGATTATTGAAACTTTTTTTAATTTATATAAATATTATAAGAGTCAAAATAATATGTGTGGTATAAAAGAAATAACACGACTGATTTGAAATTATATGTATAAATAATTTATAAAGAGCTTATTAATTTTGCTGATTAAATGATATTTCATTATTTATATTTTACTTTAAAAATATTATTTATCAAGTACAAGGTATGCAAAGATTAATTATTTTAATTATTATTGATAAATTGGTAATTTATTATATTTACCACTGGATAAATAAAAGCAGTTTACGTACAGCGATAAAACGGAGACGTATTTAAACCACTATTGATCGAAAAACCACCGCGATTTCGTCCTTAAAACGAAGCAGCAACGATTTACCGACACGCAGCAAAGGAATCTACAATATCTACGGCTGCAGCAACCCCAATGTATTACGGCTTACTTACCACCACTAGGATTTTTTAAATCGATTCATCCCCTGTCTCGAGTTCTATCGTTATGTTGAATTTTTCTTTCTTTCTTTTTTTTTTACGATTCCTCGTTAATTTAGAAAGATACGAATTTGTTCATCGCGTTAAAGTCTGAAAATTGTAGAGGTCACTTGGAAAAATAAATAAATAAACGGTATCAAAATAATAATAATAAAAAGAAAAAAAAAAAAAAAAAAAAAAAAAAAAAAAAAATAATAATAATAATAATAATAATAATAATAATAATAATAATAATAATAATAATAATAATAATAATAATAATAATAATAATAATAATAATAATAATAATAATAATAATAATAATAATAATAATAATAATAATAATAATAATAATAATAATAATAATAACAACAATAATAATAATAATAATAATAATAAAAGCACTTTTATATCTAAAAACGATCGAAGGCAAAAGGTTACAGTTGCCTACTTTATCGCTGGCTACAAACTTTGATTTCAAACCGTATATATATATATATATATATAAGCGCGCACACGCATACCGCTGCAACGTTTACCGATGATAATTTAGAAAACTATATACTCGATTGCGTTTCTAACGTACCATGATTATTTTATCACAAAAGAAATTATTTATAAACTTTAGATCTGAATGAACGAGGCTTTTTTATACACGACAATGCGAATAATCAAGTAAATCGAGTGAATGTTGAGTTTATAAAAACGCTTTATTTATCACTTTACTTGTTTCTTTATTTTTTTTATTTTATTCTTTATTTTTTTTATTTTATTCTTTATTTTTTTTATTTCATTCTTTATTTTTTTTTTTTTTTTTTTTTCAAACATCGTTGATAATGAAGTGAAAAATTTTTGCAACTATAGAAACGTAAATGAATTTAACAATAATCTATAGAATATTATCGCAAATATACCGGCGATAGAATAGTCTTATGTAATTTTATAAATAAAACATAAACGTGATTAATTCACGTTTAATGAAATAACATAATTACACCTTACATAATGTTGGTATCTCGGCATTGTAAATTGCAATGAATTTTGACGTAAATTTACTTATCGTATTTAACATATTGAAGTAACGAGTTACGAGATAATTATTTGTATCAGAAATGTAAGTTATCAATACTGCAAATGTAAAAATTGAAATGAAACGCAAATTTACAAATAGAAAAAAATTTTATAAACGTTTTGAAAATTTTATTTTCATTCGAGTATACCTACATTATTCACAAAATAATCATTGGTATAAAATTTTCTTTAATTTCGAACATTCTAATGGATTACTTTTTTAGAAATTTTCATTAAAAAGAAAAGAAAAATTTTCTATTTATATCAACAAAAAACGGGGGAAGAAAAATCATTACAATTTTTTTATCAAAAACTAATGCATAAAAGAATTATCGTAAGTTAATAATAAAATAAAAGAAGTAACAAAGGAGCGATAAAAATCGATTTTAAAAAGAAACTCAATAAAATGTAGTACATCTTTGGCCAATGAAAAAAGTTGTATGTATATTTTCGCGTTGAGTCGAAAAAAAAAGAAAAAAAAATTGTTCAACTATTCGCATCGATGCACGCGCACACATATTACCAATGATTACGATGACGACGATGATCGTACGACAAACTTAACGCATTTTCGTGTAAAACAAGCAAACGAAACGCGGTAAAGATTTCCTTATTTTCCCTGGTTATTTCCTCGCTGGAGTTATATCTCTCCGTTCCGTCGCATTTTAGCACACACACACACACACACGCGCGCGCGCGCATCGCGTTCTCGCACATGCACTTAAAGCTCCTGTGTACATTTAAAGCGGATCACGACATTTAAACGCTTTTCCACTAAATATAATTTAAAGAAGAGTTCTTCATTATTAAGTTGCATCTTCACTGAGAATTTACATTTCTCTTTATTCCTTTTAATTTTTTATTTTCATTTTTTATCATACGCTTGATTACAGAAAGGCGTTCGCGCGCAAACACAAGCGGCCAAAATGCTTTTAATGTGTGTTTTAATTGTTTACGCGGTAATAATAAAGATGCAATATAGATTTTTAAAAATAGATTTTCAAAAAGTTCTGCCAAGTATTTATATACACACACACACACACACACACACACACACACACACACACACACACACACAGAGGGTGACAAAGGGAAGTTGCCTAAAGTATATGCATCTCTTTCCCCCTTTACTGTATCGTATAATATTAGGTGCAGTAAAAAGAAATCCATTATTTTTGCATTAAATTGAAGGTTTTATTTAGCATAGATAGAATGATAAGATTTAGGTCAAATATGCACCGTTTTGTTTGATAACTTGTTGCCATTTTGCAGGTAATTTCATAATGCCTCTCTCGTAGAAACTCTTGTCCCTATTGTCAAAAAACTGGGACTGTCATTTTCACAATCTTCTCTTGAGGCGAATTTTTCACCTGCAAAATCATAAGTCATAGACAGAAACAGGTGGTAATCACTTGGTGCCAGGTCCGGACTATAAGGTGGATGCATAAGAACTTCCCAACCAAGCTCCCGGAGCTTCTGGCGAGTCACTATCGATGTATGCGGCCTGGCGTTGTTCTGATGGAACACAATTCCTCTCCTATTGGCCAAAGCTGGCCACTTCTGGGCGATTGCTTCTTTCAGACAGTCCAATTGTTGACATTACAGGTCCGAATTAAGAGTTCGGCCGTAGAGGAGCAGCTCATAGTAGATGATTCCCTGCCAGTCCCACCAAACACACAGCAAAACCTTCCTGACTGTCAATCCTGGCTTGGCCACCGTTTGCGCCAGCTCACCGCGATTTGACCACGACCGTTGTCGCTTGACGTTGTCGTAAGTGACCCACTTTTTATCACCAGTAACCATCCGCTTCAAAAATGGATCGATATTTTTGCGATTCAGCAGCGATTTGCAGATGAAAATTCGGTCCATGAGGTTTCTTTGCGATAACTCGTGTGGCACCCATACATCGAATTTCTTTTTGTATCCAGCCTTATTTAAGTGATTCCAAACGGTTTTTTGTGCAATGTTTAGCTCCTGGGCAATCGAAAAAGTGCTTACGTGACGGTCGGACTCGAAGATTTCCATTATTTTATCGACATTTTCGACAATTGGCCTTCCAGAGCGTGGTGCATCTTTGACGTCAAAATTACCGGAACGGAATCGACGAAACCAAAATTGCGCGTGATTGGCTGTTACAGTATCAGGACCATAAACACTATTCACATTTTCAGCTGCCTGGCTTGCGTTTTCACCTTTATCGAAGAAAAACTGTAAAATATGGCGTATTTTCTCTTTGTTGGTGTCCATCTTTGACGCGTGCTAAAAAAATACTGAGTCAAGCAATCACAAAACTGTATCAGAAGCTTTTTTAGTACGAAATCTTATCTTCCTAACGCCATCTAGTGTAACCCGATCACACTTTTACAACGGGTGATACAGACTACTAAAGCCATCTATTGGCAAAATAATGGATTACTTTTTACTACACCTAATATAAGGCTGGGCCCACGTAGGTACATTCTAGAATGTTGTCAATTTCTATTGAGACGCCGTAAAGAGCAATACCTGTACTTTAAAATGAGTGACCTTACGAACGAAGAAAAAGTGTATCTCATCGAGCGCTTTTATTCTAGAGGTAAAAACTATACTGAAGCGTATAAAGGTTTTAGTACTAAGTTTAGAAGTAAAAGAGTAGCCAGTCAAAATACTCTTAGAAGGTAAGAATGAAAAAAATTATATTTGACTTTATCGTATCACCTCATTTTTTAATGAAGTTTTCAAATTTTTTTTTACTTCTTTCTCAGAGTAATTGATAACTTCATCGATTATTATACTCTTAATGATCGTCGTCATGATCTTCCTGGTCCCTTATACACAGTTACAACAAAAGATAAGGTTGCCGAAGTCGAAGAACATTTCAAGAATAATCCAACGGATTCAATAAGAAAAGCTGCAGCAACTTTAAAACTGAATCGAGAGACACTAAGATTAATAATACAAAATTTCATTAAGTTTCATCCTTACAAAATTTTTTCCTTTCGCTAGGAAATGTGGATTAGTCAGGAACTATTATTTTATGCAAGATGGTGCTACGCCGCATAGAACTCGAGAGGTATTTAAAGCTATTTACGAAGTTTATGGTGAACGCGTCATCGGTTTAGGATATCCCAAGTTTGCACACGTAGGTATACAATGGCCCCCTTATTCACCGGACTTAAACCCGTGTGATTTCTTCTTATGGGGCTACCTGAAAGATTACTGTTATGCGGAAAAACCCAAGACCAAAAATGATTTGAGAGAAGCTATTAGAAAAGAAATTTCTAGTATTTCTTCATCTAAAATTGAACAAGTTTTTCATAGTTTCCAAAAACGGCTTGATTATTGTGCAAGTTCAGATGAGGATCACTTCGAAAATATTTACCATTAATAGTTATTCCCTAGCCACGTTTTGTCATGTTTTTAAAAACGTAATATGTGTCTGTTGAAAATGTTCGATTAAATTGAAACCTATTTCAAATAAAAATGACCACTTCGCTGATTCAATATGTATTTTTATTATTTTTTTCCCTGCACTTATCTCAAAATTATGAGTGATTACTTTAGGCAACTTCCCATTTGTCACCCTGTATATACATATATATATCAGAGACGTACTAATTTACGCATTCATTCAGAGTTTATTTTTAGATTGATTAAAAAAAAACTTTTTTTCTTTTTTTATTTTTTCATCGTCAAGTAAATAAAATCAAAAGCCTCGACGGTATCGACAAA
Source organism: Chalcis sispes (assembly GCA_949987625.1). Taxonomy (NCBI): domain Eukaryota; kingdom Metazoa; phylum Arthropoda; class Insecta; order Hymenoptera; family Chalcididae; genus Chalcis; species Chalcis sispes. Next base: position 17,338,178 of record OX465099.1, read on the forward strand.
ATATTATTAAAGAGTGTATTATTGCACACTCGATGGGATAACTAAATTACGATGATTGATATGTTGATTTCGAATGATGACGAATAATAATAATGTTTGTAAACTATTCCGTATTGATTTAATTAATATTTTGATTAATCATTGATATTCGAATGGAAAATAAAAATTGAAGTTTTATAAAATCTTATTCGATTTTTAAAATACTCGCAATACTTAATAATTTCAAATTAAATTTCAATTAAATACAACAGCGCATTTTTAATTAAAGCCTATAAAAAGCCTATAAAGCTTATAGTTCCTTAGTAAAACTATATTTTAAAAGCATTTATCGCGAACCATTGTTGTCAGTTTCGAAATCTATAAATGTATTTTAGTAAATCAATTTATTGATACTATTTTAAACATTGCTTTAAATGAAAACAATACACAAAACGTACAAGCATCAAGAGAATTGTTTAAACGTCATCAATGAATTTTTCACGAATGTATGCAGACAAAGATATTACCCATGTGGATAACAAAATTTCGGTATATTCAAATAAAAAAAAATTTGATTTCAATTCCTTGGAGAATTTTTGTCGTATCTATTCGCGAGATAATCTATAAATAAGTTGATTGATATTCGTAATTGTATGAATTCCTTAAAAAGCTTGAGCTTTTATAATAAATTAATTGACGAAATAATAAAAATTATAGTCGTATAAACAATATTACCGCAGTTTAGTAAACCTTTATAAACCGTTTTTAATACTTTCAAACCATTTCATCGATAAATTATTTTATACACATACGCATAATATCAACATTACCGTACACGTGTCATTTTTTTTTTTTTTTTTTTCATAACAATCAATTGACATTCTATTATTAGAATCGAACAAAGAAATTTTAAATCAAAAAACAATTTACATATACTAACACCAACAACCCTCGCTCCTTAAAAAAGATGAAAAAAAAACCGATATCGCGAAATTACTGCAAACATATTCCATACCCAGATGCTATATAGTATACATACACATAATACGCGCTCGATCGGCATCTCGAAATAAAATCGTCGATACTTCCGCCTACATCGATCAACATGCGAGGTGTACATACTATACACACACACACACGCACACACGCACACACGCACGCACACACGCACATACGCGCACACGCGCACACGCGCACACGCGCACACACGCACACACATACACACACACACACACACACACACACACGCGCGCGCGCGCGCGTGTATATATATATATACATATATATGTATATATGCAGAAACTTTGTTGAATCCAGTCGCTAAATTGTACGTAATTTGTTGCCGGTGTATGCGCGAATGTAGAGACATTACATGTATACTGGGACGAATGAAAATTCGAAATTCTCCACTGCGTATGTACCTGCAAACGATTGGTCTTTGATGAATTGTGGCCTTCGTTTTCCGTTGTAAAATTCTTACGTTATTTTGTACACAATTTTTTAAAAGAATTTTTTTTTTGTAAATTTTATTGCATTTTATTTTTAAATTGGTTATTTATTTCAATCTATCATTTAAAAGATTTAAATAAATTCTCAAAAGTACTGTAAACGGTCTCATCGAAAAACAAGTCGAGCAAGTCATCACTCATGGCTTACCAAATCCGACTTGTTCCACTTATCACGTTATAGATATATTAGTATACTATCAATCACATCAGCAGAGATTATCTTCAACATATTTTTTTTTCATGTTACCTTTCTCATCATTCTTCAAATTATAATATAAATTATACGAATGTTATCTGAGAAATAAATTAAATTTACCAAACGTATTAATCTTGCCTATAACTTATTCTATTTTATATATACATAAAGGATGAAAAACGTACGTTTAAATTTTAATTCCGAAATGAAAATATATCAAAATTCTTGAAGTATATATTGATCGGTGTGTAATTAATAAAATTCTTTTTATGAATAGAAATTAAGTAAGAGCTGATAAGAATAATTTGGAAATTATTTTTGATGATTATTATTAGATTTGGATAATTTTTTCATTTCTTCAATTAAAAAATAGTAAAATTATTTTTTTTAATGCACTTTCAAATATTCTTGAGATTCTCACAAAAGAAAAATATTTCACCGAAAAATTTTGTCCAATAATAAACAAAAATTTTTTTTTTATGTAACATTAGTTTTAGTCTTAAGATCTATTCTGCACCATTTAAAGAAGTGAAAAACGTTTAGTTAATTAACTACATTGAAAATTTATAAGGAGGTTATCGTCTTCATTACTAACCATAATGAATCTTTAATTATTGTCTCACTCAATTGTATATGTTATTAAATACTTGGTAACCTTGGTATTATTTCGTTGCTAGACAATTATTTTCCCTTATTTAGTACATGGGTACTTATTATCCATTTTAATTAAATGCGGTATGTCTACGTCATTATTTTTGATCTCTACGAGTAAGGTTACTTATATTGTTTCTCAATTGCGACCGAGTGAATACAGAAATTACTATACATAGTGTGTCCCATGGAAAACGGAACTTTTTCAAAACATCGATTTATATTGGCGCCACCTATTCGTGGATGTTAGCAATGGAAAGGTCCATTCTTAACTGACATCCTGTCAAAATTGTATGACATTTGGTTCAATGGAAACCAAAATATTGCGCTCAAAGTGACAGTGTGTTTGTGGCATCGGTCGAAAAATGAACTTCGAACAAAGAGCAAATATTAAGTTCTGTTTTAAACTCGGTAAATCCTTTACTGAAACGCATAATTTGCTGAAACAAGTTTATGGCGATAATTGTCTATCCCGTACCAGAGTGTATGAGTGGTATAAGCGGTTCCAGGAAGGTCGTGAAGACATTCAGGACGACGAACATCCAGGTCCTTCGAATACCGTGGTTACTCAAAGTAACATTGAAAAAGTGCGTGAATTTATAATAAATGAGCCAAAATCTTCATTGCGATACATGGAAATGGAATTAAATATGCCCAAAAATTCAATTCATCGCATTTTGACCGATCATTTGAATCTACGGATGGTGTGTGCACGCTTTGTTCCACACAAATTGACCGACTACAAAAAATTGCTCCGAATTCAACATTGTGAGGATTTGATTAAAGAGTCAAAAAAGGACCCAAACTTGAAATATTCAACTGGTGACGAGATATGGTGTTTTCAATATGATCCCGAAACCAAGCGTCAAAGTGCTGAATGGAAGCACCCAACCGAGCCCAATCCGAAAAAAAGTCGTCTTGAAAAGTCAAAAGTGAAGACAATGTTGATTTGTTTCTACGATTCGGAGGGTATTATTCATCGTGAATTCGCTCCACCTGGTCGAACGATTACTGCTGTGTTTTATCTTGGTGTTATGAAGCGTTTGCTCAGCCGTATTCGTCGTGTGCGGCCACAATACCGTGAAAAAGGGAGCTGGCGTTTGTTGCATGATTCAGCCCCGTCTCATCGATCGAACTTGATCACGGATTTTTTGTTCAAAAATTCCATTTTAAGGGGTTACCCCCACTTGTAGCTCAACAAAAAGGCCTTTTTCATGAATTTTTTTAAAGAAAACTACAAAACTTTTTTAAACGATTATTATATCATCTTAAAGAATACATCTTGAAGAACTTTCAGTAATTTTTTTATTGCAAAATATTACATTGTTAAGTGGCAAATGGCCGCCAATGAAATAGTGTTTTTATTTATACGGTTTGCGGTGACCAACATTGCGGCGAAGTGGATCATCTGAAACAAAAAATGTGGATAGATTTAGTTAAATGTAAGTATAAACTAGTCTTTAATCGAAGGATTTAAAAAAATATTCATTTTTCACAAAATGGCGGACAGTCAAAGTTAATGGTTTGATTTTAAAGAAAAAATCGAACGATCAAAGACTACATTTTTATGTATTAAATAAGCCTGCGAAATTTCTAAAAGATCGGTTCATTAGTGTTTGAGTAATCTTGGTCACCGACTTCAGAAATGCCATTTCGAGAAAAACGCGTTTAAAGTTTTAATTTCAGTTTACACGAAGAAAGTAATTTTTTTTGTAAACTTACATAGAGTCATCTATTCTGGGTCCATACAGAAGTTCTTCCGCCGACGATGCCGCTTGCAAAACGGTAATTTGGTGTTGCATTCGTAACATTCTTCCTTCACGAGTGCTCTCGGCCGCACGCTCTCTGCCAGTGCAATCCGTGCTTTGTCTATTTTATCAGCATATTCGTGCGCGTTGTGTCCACAGCTCACTCCGATTAAGTTCAAATAAAATAATAATGATTTTGAACCTTCGTTGAATAGTCCAACGGCAATATAAGCTGCTAAATTTACAACGATTGCTCCACTCGAGACGATTTTTGGGCTGATTTTCCAAATAAGTTGATTGAAGCTTTCGTTGTTATTTTGATTGAAGCCACCGACGCATCTTTCAAGTAAAGTTTCTTTACTCAGATCGGTTTTGCATCAGTTGAACTGTAATGATCGAAGGTCGCCCATATTGCCTCATGCATATCGTGAACAGAAGCACAATGGCGTCGAATAGCAAGTCCATAGTACACAGTGAGCTTGTCAATAAATTTTCCTGTCAGCTGTCCTTTACCACCAAGCTTTTTGTTTTTTTTTTACTAAATTACAAAGACGGGATCCCATACGCTTTTGGACGTGTCCGATGCATTCTTTTTTTATAACTTCTACGTCGTCATAAGGATGAGCCTTTAATAGCCCAGTGTACGTCTTCGAATCTCCGTCTCCAATATAGTAACGGTACAGGACATTATATTTTGCTATTGAACGCTTGAAGACTTCGATAATAGAGTCCACCTCCATTTTTCCCGAGGAGCCTTCGTGATTTGCACTGCAGTTATCTTCGTGTGTTTCGTACTATTGTTCGTATTCCGCATCATTTAGTTTATGTTTCCACGATTCACACATTTTACAATACGCACTTTTTACCACGAGATCAAGTACTTTTCCACTGTAGTAGCCTATGACTGATTTAACTCCGAACAACGACGAATATCCTCGTTTCCTCCAGGATCCATCTCCGGAAACTGTTAATTTAGAAGTTGCATCTTCTGCTGCATTAGGTGTATTTTCAATTTCTTCTCGTACGGCTTTTTTAAATATTACATCTGCACATGTTTTCACAGACTCATAAATACTTTTTAAAATTATTGAATATGTATTCTCGGTAAGAAACCTTGGCATGTCCATAAGTCCGCAAAATGTTTGTGCTCCAGCCAATCCTATGCCGAGAACTCTCATAGTGAATATAAATCGACGATTTATTTCATACGAATGTGCCACAAAAGGAGAAGATGGTATCAAATTATCTGCACATGAGTCACATTTCACAACGACTTTGAAGCCTAGTCCTCTTGCATTTGCAGTTTCAAATTTAATATTTCCATTACACGTTTTGCACTTCACTAAACTTGAAATTGCAGCAAACACAACACAAAAGTTTAAAATGCGATATTCAATATTCGGGCTTTGATTCACAGTCATATCAATATTATCTTACAGTTTCTTCGCAGACGTGCTGAAAGTTTCAGTTTCCGATTCGGCCAGGTTCGGGTTAAAAATACCCTTCTTTTTTTTTGGTCGAGATTTCCGTAAATTTTCACTGCTTCTTGTTTCTCGCGAACCTTTTTTTCGATCCATTTTTAAATGTAAAATAAATAAAAACTGCGCTTATAATATTGTGAACGGTGGAAATAAATACGTCTCATATAGTTGAACTTTCAAGCTACACTGACGAATTTAAACGATAAAAGGCAACGAAAATTCGTTTCTACAAATTCCAGTCTATTATATAAACGTTGTAAATACCAGGTATACGACCATTGTCATCGAACAATCGACTGAAACCGTCGAGAGGGTCGAGCGTGCCAGGTGTCAGACTAGCCGGTTGTTTACACAACGGATTCTTCTCTTTCAACGCTCATATCTCAGTCAATTTTGTTCGGATCGACTTGAAATTTCCAGGTCATATTCTCAGATACTTATACTTCAAAAAAATGCAATAAACAAAAAATCGATTTTTTCAAAGTCGCAAGTGGGGGTAACCCCTTAACCATCAACCATTCACCGTACTCGCCGAATTTGGCTCCGTGCGACTTCTACTTGTTCTCCAAATTGCACTTGCCTATGAAAGGAAAACGTTATGCCGACGTAGAGGCCATCCAAAGAGCGACGACCGACATACTAAAGTCGATGGATAAAAATGATCTCAAAGACTCATTCGATATGTTAATTGATCGTGTAAAACGTTGTATTGATGCGGAAGGAGACTATTTTGAATAAAATAAATGAGATTTGCCGGAATATTGAGTTTTTGTCTTTATTTTGAAAAAGTTCCGTTTTCCATGGGACACACTGTGTATATACGTTACAAAACTAAATGTGAAAATTATGCAATACGTTCATTATGAGAAACGATACAATAATTCATACGATTTTATAAATAATAACATAATGGCTGTGACAAATTCGATAACGAATCTTATATTTTTGTCAAAAAACTAATGAATTTCACAATTTTTCAAATTTATTTTTAATAAATGGATTTATTAATGACTATTCGAAACTCTTAAAATGAATATATGAATCATTTATTTTGAAAGTAATGTAAGTCTGTTTAAAAAATAAAAAAGGTGATTTCCCTCGAGAAAAAATGAGATTTGTGATAAATTTAGTGTAAACTTTTTATTTGACCAATATTCAAAATAAACGGACCACACATCTATTGTCATTAAAAGTAAAAAAAATTAATTTTATAAATTTGAATAGTTATTTTACTTTAATGCTAATAAATAAAAAATAAAAATTTTATATTAAATAATTATTAATATAATAAATAAAGAGAAATTAAAAATAAAATTTAACATTAAAAAAACTTTTAGCATGCTAAACAACTTTTTTACGTAAACTTAGCTTGGATGCAGTGTTCAAAGATATAAAATTTGGCTTGGGAACAAAACAATTACGAAATATAACGACTTTTTTATTACACTCTTTAAAGTGGCCTATAAAAAATAGGCCATTGCGTATCAGTTTTTAAATTTTATGAAAAATAAATACAGCAGATTTCAATAACGAAAAGAATGTACGACGAATCCATTTCAAAAGAATAACTTTTTTTATTTAATTTTTCATTTACATAAAAATTGAAAGAATTAATAATTCATGTTTTCATCGCCGTGAATGACGAAAACTCCGCCGATCGATAATCCAAACATCGTACGATCGAAAATTTTTCATCAAAATCCATTCCATATTTATGCCAAAATTTTTGACAATCGATTAATCCGTTCGACGTTTTAAATTGTATTATGAGCGTGAAATGAAAGTACATACGCGATTAAATTAATATTCATGGCATAGGCGCAATATTAACAAAATGGTGGGTCACCGACGTTATTCTATGCGCTGTAGTAATGCGGTCAACAAGTCATCAGTTGCAACCGGATTTAAGTTTAAATTCAATTCACTAGCTCTCAAACGCCAATACATAACCTCATCAAACAATAAGTGATCACGAACGAAAGACTCGAAATGTCGTTATAACTGAGTATCAAAAGGAGGAAGTTGACTAGCCATGAAATTTAAGAATTTCGACGCTACTATATGAAAAGATCTGTTTAAGATTTCCTTGCGAGGCGTTGAGTATAACAGTGGCAAAGACTGATGACGAGTTGAAGTTCGCAACATAAAATCAGATCTAAGAGAAAATAGACTAGCTAAGTACGCAGGCTACCCATTTGCAATACAATTAAATGCTAAAACTGCTATGAATAACAGACGTCTATTCCTCGTATCTAGCCAGCCTAGTAATGGACGATAAGATGTCATTGGCGCTTTCTATGATATAACACCATGTACAAAACGAGCACATGAGTTTAGTAAGCGATAAAGTTTTAATTCTTGCTCCTGAGACAGATCATGATAGATCGCAGAAACATAATCTAAAAAATGGAAAGATTAAAACCTCAACAAGAGGCTGCCTAAGATGACGAGAAAGCGCATGCCTACGGAACCTAAGAGAGTAAAGTGCACCATTTACGCGATTAGATATTTGCCTGACTTAAGATTTCTAGTTTAGAGTAGAACAAAGTTGAATACCTAGGTCAGTGATCCGATCAGCATACTGTGTAACAAAATTATTCACTTTAAAAATTGGGAGATTACCAAAATTAAGGGTAGATATGTAACGCTGACTGCCCAGTATGATCAACTTCGATTAATCAGGGTTCAGTTTGATTTTATTGCACTGTGCTCATTCAAAGACCCTCTCTGCATTCTTATTAAGTAAGCTGAAATAATCAAGTAATTCAGACGGATGGTAATATAAGTATCCAAACAATTTAAAGCACTGAGCTTTTTAAGTACAATAATAGCTTGTCAGGGACTGTGTCAAAAGCTTTTGAGAAGTCAAAGAGAACGAATGGAGTAACTTGATAGCGATCAATAGCAAGTCTTACTTTCTCTTTGAAATAAAGCAACGCTGTTTGCGTAGAATAACAACATCAAAAACCTGATTGAAACGAGTCCAATAGGTTATTTTCATTTATAAAGCTTTATAGATGTTCATTTAATACACGTTCAAATAATTTCGAAAACTCAGACAATAAAGCTATGGGACGTGTATCAGACGGTGACTTAGGCGGGTGAGTTTTAGAAAGAGGTAAAATAGCAGCAAGTTTCTAGCACCCAGGAAAAATACCTTCCCGAATTGAGCTGTTAAAGATAGTAAGAAGATATGGACGAAGTGACGGATAGGCTAGTTTCAACATTTTTGTAGATATAAGGTCGGTGCCAGTGCAGTTCTTAACTATCTTGTTTAGTACACGGTGAAGATCCCGCTTAGATATACATTCTGTCAAAAAAGTACCGGGAATTGTCGATTTAAATCTGACAGGGCAATTTAGGCAGGTAAAATTTTTTTTTAGGTTAGTACAACTGTCCTTAATGACTATGCCAAGTTTGAGCGGAATCTGTCAACGAGTGTGTTTACAGTAGCTGGTTAAGTCAGTCGATGTCAATAGTGCGTGCCGATTTTTTACAATCGGTGATTACGTTGAACAAAGAATTTGTCTAAAATTTTGTGTTGCGAATGAAATTTCGTGTGCCGATGCATTGAAAATGGTGCAAAAGGCTTGTGGTGATAGAGCACTATTGAAAACCCGTGCGTATGAGTGGTACAAGGCCTTCAAGGAGGGTCGTGAAGTCGTCGAAGACTTGCCTCGTTCCGGACGCCCATCAACGGCTTCGACCGCAGATAACATCGATAAAATTAAGGAAATGGTGCTTGAAAACCATCATACCAGCTTGAGAGAGATAGCACATGAACTTGAGATATGCCACGAGTCAACACGTACGATTTTTATTGACATTTTGGGCATGAGAAAGATGGCCGCAAGACTCGTTCCAAAATAGCTTAATTTTCTTCAAAAACGCTATCGCAAACAGGTCGCTTCGGACATGCTGGATCGCGCCAATTCCGATCCCGCATTCATGGAATGCATCATAACTGGTGACGAAACGTGGGTGTACGAGTACGATATGCAAGCAAGTCAGCAAGCATCGAAATGGGTGGGAAAAAACGAGCCGAAACCAAAAAAAACCACGCCAAAGCCGCTCAAAAGTGAAGGTGATGCTCATTGTTTTCTTCGATATCCGTGGCGTGGTGCACTACGAATTCGTTCCAGAGAGTCAGACGGTAAACAAAGAGTATTACCTAGGCGTTATGAAACGTTTACGTGAGCGTATCCGTAAGAAGCGGCCAAATTTGTGGGCGAACAACTCGTAGATTTTGCACGACGATAACGTGCCGTCTCACCGAGCTACGATTGTGACCGACTTTCTCGCCAAAAACTCAACGAACACGCTTGAACAACCACTGTATTCGCCGGATTTGGCTCCCTGTGACTTCTTCCTCTTCCCAAAACTTAAATTGCCGCTCCGTGGCACCCGTTTTCAGTCAATTGAAGCCATAAAACAAAATTCGGCGCGCGAGCTGAAGGCCATCCCGGAAAGCGCCTATAAAAAATGTTTCGATGATTGAAAGTACCGTTGGTATAGATGTATCGGAGCAAATGTAGCCTATTTTGAAGGGGACCCAATAAATTTTGATTATTAAACGTAAAAATGTTGTTTTAATTTAAAATTCATGGTACGTTTTTGACAGACAGTAAAACTAAAATATAATCTGCTTAATTGATCATCAGAGAGCAAATGATTAAGAATATCATCTATGTATGTTTTTTTACAGAGGTTGAGATGAGCATGAAATATTTGCAAAATGTACATTTAATGTGTTAGGCGTAAAATAAGTAAGTGGTGATGAAGTGTCAGCAGCTATGGCACGCATTTTTCTTAGGCGAGACGACAAGGACTTAGGTTCAGTAAATGACTCTAGTAGAGAAGAAAAATATTTATTCTTCGCAGAATCAATATTGTTGTTGACTATCAAACGCAAGTTGATAAATGCTAATCTATCAGCAGGTCTACCGGTCGTTCTGATTTTTCGATATGCTGCATTTTTAGCCTCCATAAGTAAGCAAATATCTTTTGAAATTCAAGGTTTATAACTTGATTTAAGTTTAACATTTCTGTAGGGAGCATGTTTATCAAAAGTCTCAATAACAGCATTAATCAGTGATTGAATAATTTGTAATACACCACCTCTATCAGAGAAAACAAAACGATCGGTAGCAGCCAATGAATAGGTTTGAGGTATGCCACAGAATATAAGCGAGGGCTCATCCGGGAGAGCAAGTTTTAAGCATAAGTGCAAATCTTCAGTAAAAGATTCAATATTTATATTACTTAGACTACGTACTGTTATAGTTTTTGGAGCAACAAAAAGCAACGGAAGACAGTATTCTAATGAAATAAGGTCATGACCGGCAGAAAAAGGGGTGTCAATTTTAAAAGATTTGCAGACTAATTTTATTGAAGATACTACAAACAAGTCGAGCCATGTATCAGATCGAGTACCGTTGTATCTGATTACATGATGAATGGGATCAGATGGTACTAACTCAAAACTGTGCTCTTAGAATATATTTAAAAAATATGTAGAGTCTGGATGTTTCTTATGCAACGGAAAATTAAAGTCGCCCGTCATAATCAAGTCAGTGTATTTTGATAGGATGTCACGTAATTCCTAAAATAATTTTATGGGATAAGCACCGTGTGGACGACGATATTAGACAGCAATAAACACTTTTGAAGAATCAAATTGTACCTCAACAAATATATTCCGGCGCCTTGTCAAACCGGGAATCTGAACAAGTAATTACACTAGTTTTATTGTAACAGTCACGAAAGTAAAGTGCAACACCGCCTTCCTGCTTATCAATTCGATCATGCCTTGAAAAATTATAATCTTTAATTATGTAAGGAGAATCAGGTACATCAGGTTCAAGATACGTTTCGGTAAGAGCAATGACATCATATTTACATACACTGCTTGCAAGAAAAAATTCCAAATCATTAAAGTGGGCAGATAAATGATTAATGCTACTATGACAAATTCTAAAATAACCAGACAAATTAAAAAGACCCGACTGAGCAGCAGTCACTCATTGCGGCTGAGTACGCAGTGCAAGTTTAACAAGATCATCCAAAAATCTAAATGGAATTAACGGTGAGTGATTGTCAATACGCATACACACAATCAAGTTACGCACGGTTGGTCGCAAATATCCAAGATCTTTGTATTTTCGATTTGCGGCACGTAATAATTTATAAACTAGACGAGGCCAAAGAGGTGTCATAAAAACCTTGCTATCACCGCAAACTTCAAAAACTGACAAACATGATTTATCACATAAAAACCGTGATTGACATACAATTTTATTTCTAATATTCGGCGAAGACATGCTAATGACTAGAGTGAAACAATGACGTTTCTCCGCAGTGCCAGAATCAGTAAGGGACGAGGAACGAGATAATTTACGAATCAACGTAACAAAATTTTTATAATTGATACAATTTGCAATCTCAAAAACTCACTGAATTGCCTGTGGAAACTTGTCAATAAATTGAACCGGAATGCCTGATACGCGAATTTCACAAGGATCCGAGAGCAAATTATCACGCTCATGACTCAATGACAGCAATAGTAGCATTTATTTCCTCGCGAAGTTCACTATTTACATACTCAACTTTGGTTTCTAACAAATTTATTCGTTTTGTAAGTACATCCAAACTGTTCTGTACAAATCTTTTATAAGGTTTAAATTGCGTGTTATTCCACGCCGCGAACTACACCGGCGTCTCATTCGACGACATGCTCGAAGACGTGTGCGAATCCAGTAACGAGCACAATACTTTCGACGACTGTTGTTGTGAAGAAGAAGGGGTGAGCACGAGCTGAGCAGACGCTTACGGCTGAGATGCCTATCTAAAGTCGATGTTGTGGGGCTAGCAGGCAGCTGATCGCACTTAGATGCAAGCACTGCAACAGAAATTGCACTCGCTGAGCAGATTTCACTAAGAGGAGCATCTGACAAAACCGAGGCAAACGGCGATCGCAACTGACAGCACAATGCGCAACGATATAATATAAAATTCCAAGTCTACGCACCGTTTAAACGAGCAGTGTGAAATACGCGTTTACAGCCTTTGCATTTACTTATAGATTTTAAACCACGCTTCAAACTTAACTTACTCACTAAGCACATACGCTCACTCATGCCGCACGCACATGATTACAGAGTAACATAAATATAAACAACACACACTAACATACACTATAGTACAGAGTTCGGGCATCTGCGTATAAGTTCGGCCAATTCTTCGTAATATCTAAAGCCATCAACTACAGAGTACACATGTACTTAAGTAACGCCGAAATAATTTCAATTTAAATCCACGCGCGTTCACAACGTGGAAAACTGCTGCCATGCGAAGAAAATAAAACTGACACAGATTAGCTGCTACCAACTTTGAAAAATGAGCCGCCAAACTTCGGAAAAATTGTGTTGCTTTAACCTCAAAACTGTTGTAAGCAGGTTTTTCCAGACTACCCTGGCTCAAAAAGATCGAGCCGAACTGAAATGCTCAAATATGCAGAAGCCAGAAGGTGTCCGGAGAACCTGCAACAAGTTTACTCCGTGTACGCAAATTTTTAAAAAAGTGAAGTTAAAGCGGAACGATGGAAGGTACGAGCTAGACACTTACCAGAGAGAGAGAGAGAGAGAGAGAGAGAGAGACAGAGAGATTCGCGTTAAACTTTACGTTGTGAAAAACGGATGCTGGATATCGTTTAAACGTTTTTTTTAATAAATTCAGAATACTGTATGTACAAATAAAATCTCTATTACAAATGAGCGTCAAGATTATGCGATAAAATATAGTTTCGATGCTTTTTAATAGAGAATTTAATACTCTTTGGGTAAATTATCTCGATGAAAAACAAAAAAAAAGCTTACGGCGTGTATGTTAAATCGAACAACCCTTCGAAACTATTTCTTGGTCTTTAAATATTGGGTTAAATTAAGAACATTAAACCGACGTCTCTATCGTTAAAATATTAAAAAATAGAACGAACGACATTATCTCCATCGATAGAAATATAAATCAACGTACATACGTAAGGGTTGCAACAAGTTATGTAACGGTTTAGAAGTGATTATTTTAAGTGCTCTCAAGTGTGATGCCTTGTTATTGAAATTTTGATTACGCCTATACGACTAATGCATTCTACTTTTTCTTTAATTTACATTCAAATTAAAAACAGTATAATATACACACTTGTAATATTCTTAATTTTTCTGCTACACGTTTAAAAAATTAAAAATGTCTTGTTTGTTTCATAAATTTTCTCTTCTTTCGATATTCCATCTTTTTATAATTTTATTCCTATTGTTTCTATTTTTGTTCGTTTCTATTCCTTTTCCTCAAAATTCTGATCTTTTCTTCTAACCTTTTTACGTATACGTAATTCTATCTTGACCCTTTTACTACTTTTATACCAAAAAGAAAGAGATGAGAAATTCATGTAAAATCGTTCCATGAAAAATTTTCTGCTTTCACAATCAACCGTCGGATAAGAATATTCGAACGTCTCTCATTTTTGACATACATTATGCGATATTAGTAGTTTGGTATAATTATTTTAAAAGTAAAGGCATTAATGATATTATTCTGTACTTTTTAAAATTTGATATTTCGAGGTGACTCATGTGTTGCCGATTATAAAAAAGCAATATTATAGTGATAATTATATAAAAAATAATTTTCAATTAATGATCAGAAGCTCTTAAATATCCGTTAATTCAAGCGCAACGTTAATAAACGTTAATATATAAATATACATATATGTGCGTATGTACAAACGTTTACCCTTTGAGTAAAGCTTGATTAATTCTCAAATTACACGAACCCCTGTAAGGAGAAGCTTTATATGCTTAGCGTCACTCTAAGCTGATTAAAAGCCCGGTAGCTTTGATGAAAATTTAATCGAATATGCACTCAACAAAAAAAAAAAAAAAAAAAAAAAAAATATATATATATATATATAAATGTGAAATAACTAAATATTAATGAATTGAATGAATGACATTAATTTAGTCGATATATTTTTTCTTTCAAAGTTGAAGAGCGTCGATTATTTTTTAAATAAACTGATGACGAATATTAATTTTAAACGTTTAACTAAAAAAATGTATAAAAAAGATTAGGTAGAATATTTAATATATTGGGAGTGTGAATAAGTTCTCGCCTTTTCACCGTCAGATAAGGGTACAAAAATTTTGTGTGTATAATTCAAGATAATGATGCATCTATATTGAAGTTCTATAACCTATGTTTAAAATCAGTGCGTGTTTTTCCATTAACCTATAAAAAACATTTTCTTTTTGTAGCATAAGACATGTCAAATTTCGTGCCAAATAAACCGTTATTGCGGGGAATTTTACTGTACTATTTTATTCAGAAGAAATCTGCAGCTGAAGCACACAAAATTCTTGTAGAAACCTATGGTGATCATTCTGTCGGAAAGAACATGCAGAGATTGGTTTAACCGATTTAAAAATGGTGATTTTGATGTTCAAAATAGAGAACGCAGCGGTGCACTAAAAAAGTTTCAAGACGAAGTGGATACACTACAGTAATCCCAAGCGTAAAAAATTGTGGGTTAAGCCCGGCGAAGCAGTAGCATCAACGCCAAAGCGGAATATCCACGGTTCCAAGCTCATGCTGTGTATTTGGTGGGATCAGCTGAGGGTAGTGTATTACGAGCAGCTCCAATCCAACCAAACCATCACAGGAGATCTCTATCGACGACAATTAATGCATTTGAGTCGAGCATTGAAAGAAAAAAAAAAAAACGGCCGCTATATAAGCAAGACACTATAAGGTGATTTTGCTGCATGATAACGCCCGGCTGCATGTCGCGTCACTGGTGAAAACATACCTGGAAACGCTGAAATGGGAAGTCCTACCCCACCTGCCATACTCTTCAGACATTGCACCTTCTGATTACTATTTATTTCGATCGATAGCTAACGGCCTGGCTGAGCAGTACTTCACTTCGTATGAAGAAACGAAAAAATGGATCGATTCGTGGATAGCCGCAAAAGAAGTGTCGTTTTTTCGACGTGGAATTCAAATGCTGCCAGAAAGATGGAAAAAAGTAATCTCCAGCGATGGGCAATACTTTAATTGACTTGTTTTTTATTATTTATTTTAAATAAAGGATTTATTTTCTCAAAAAATGACGAGAACTTATTCACACTCCCAATATAAGTTTTTTTATAATTCTCTTTATTTTTTTAAATTTGATTGTAGTAACGCAAAATAAATTTCAATTAGCTAAATATGATGTAAAAAATATCAGTATTTTTATGAAAATTTTTAATAACCATATGTAAGAACTTTGTATAAAAATAATTAAAAATATAATATTATCCCCACAGTATTTCTACAACTTTATTGATATTCTTCATAAAAATTAATCAAATCACGTACTTAATACCAGTAAATGATTTGAAGATTGAGAAAATTTTAAGTAATAATTAAAAGTCTATTATAGTTGTTACAAATTAATTTTTCATTGTTCGCTGTGCAATTATATGATATCGATAAATTTTAATGATTCTTGTAATTTTTAAGAAACGAAAATATCTTTTACGGGGATAATATAATATCGCTTACATAAATCCTTGACACTATTAACCAACGCATTAATAAAAAAATCATTCAAATATAAATTCAAATGTAACTTAACAATACGCGAGTCGACGTAATAAAAATAATAAACGTAAAGCGTAATTATAGGAAACCGAGTTTTCATAAAGCTAAAGATCCTCGAAGCGCTTCTGCGATATATCCAACTGAACATTTAAATGTTCACAAATTTATCGACCGTACACAAACATACATATAAGCAGTATAGACAGATAAACGTACACACTAAAGCGTCACAATTTCTTCCAGAAGCATTCCAGTTCGTTTATTTCTCATCTACGAGATCGTAAACTGAATTTTTCACAAGACTCAGCTCTAAATCCATACATTATAGACCGGAGACTAGCGCAAAAAAAAGAAAGAAAAAATCTTTTCGATTGGACGAAATAAAACGTCTCTATACTTACACACGTGGAATAAAAATGAGCACAATTGTGCCGATGAACGGAGAAAAGCAAAAAAAAAAGGAACGATCCGATGTGCAAATGCGCAAAGAATAAAAAACAAAAAAAAAAGAGAAGGCACGAGGGGAGAGAGAAATAGAAAAAAAAAAAGAGAGAGACAAAGAGAGACAGAGAGAGAGAGAGAGAGCAAACGCAGCAAGTTAATACTCGATACGGCATTTTAAGGTTATCTTGACAGTGTATTTGGCACGTGTTTTTGGCAACCATGTGCCGCAACGACGCAACGACTGGCGATTTTGCTACCAAGCTCGGGTATAATTATATTTGCCGAAAGCTCTCTCTCTCTCTCTCTCGCTCTCGCTCTCGCTCTCGCTCTCTCGCTCTCTCGCTCTCTCGCTCTCTCGCTCTCTCGCTCTCTCGCTCTCTCTCTCTCTCTCTCTCTCGGTCTTTATATAAAAACTCTATTTTCGTTGGGAAGTAGTAATACATTAATTTATGATTTTTTCAGTCACTAATGCATTACATGCTTTTTGCATTAAACGTTTTCATAAAAGGAAATATGTGTATTATGTAAAGTAATAATTTTATTAATTTCTTTTTTTAATTTATAAAAAATTATAAAAATTTTCAAAAAGTATGTTAATGTTTAATTCTGGTTGTTGAAATAAAAGTTCAAAAAATCTTACTTCAACGAAAATTAAAAAAAACTTCATGTCGAATTTAAAAAAAAAAATCAAATTTTTTTTTAAATAGATGAATTTAATTTTCATTTTATAATTCTACTCGTCAATATAAAATATTAAATCTCAAGACATTATATGCATAAAGTGTACTTCTATTTTGAATTATGGAATAAATTGAAGATATACATACAAGATAAATTGGAAACACCCGATTTTTATTAGATTAAAAAAAATACTGTAAATAAATCTTTAAATAAACACGTTATTATTGAAGTTTATTCATTATTATGATCGTGCTTATAACAATAATGAACAAAATTACTTATTTCTTACCAGTTATTCCTTATCTTGAAAATAGACCGGCACACGTGTTTTATTACCACAAAGGTAATGAGATATATTATTTTTGCATTTATTTGTACTGAATATTTTTTACTAAATGTGAATCCAACGTTTGATTAAGATTTAAGTGTAATAAAACATGACTTACGTGTTTTATTGTCGTTTTCATTCAAATTACTAAACCGTTACTAAACCGTTACTAAAGTTTTATCGAAATGTAAAAAATTATTTTCGTTTTATTTCAATAATTTTTATCGTTGATGTATCAATAGACTACACGAATGTTTGCATTTTACAAAAAAATCTCTATTCAAAATTCGATAAAAACATTCAATATAATTAGTTTAAAAATATCCACATTTACAAAATAGAAAAAAAAAAAAAATTCATCGCTTTAACAATGGCTAAAAGTTTCTCGCAACGCGCACGAATGTATTTTACAATTGTTTAATCGCAAAAACAGCTTATAACCTCATACCACCATATAGTAGTACACCGTAAAATACGAAAATTCAAATAAAAAGAAAACAAAGAAAAAGAGCTCTAAATTATTCGCGTTTAGCCTCACCCATAAACTCCGACTTTCTAATTTTCACAAAAGCTTCCCACTTGATTTATCCGAGCGTGCAGTTATCCCGACAACCTCTTAACTTATATATATATATATATATATATATATATACATATGTGCTTCGTTTCAGAAAGCAAAATCCCAAGCTCGTTATTACACAGTTTGTAAGACAAAAAATACTTTCTTATCCATATCGAAAACTTTTCTTAATTCCGTTTTCGAAAATAATCCCTCATTTATAAAAAATACTAAAAACGGAACAAATTAGAAGTAAAAGAAATAGAAAATGTATCTCACCGATTTGGTATACTAATACTCGTATATACATCGTGGCTTTCTCGCCTCATCCGCTTGCAATAAATCTCGCGAGGGGCATTAATCGTCGGCAATCCATGTAACGATCTGTGTGTAAGCGGTATAGATTCGGGATACCGCAAACCATCGCGGTGATAAAACAACAAAAAAATGGCAAAAAAAGTAAAGGAAAATAAAACCGGTAAGCGGATTAAAAAAGACAAAGCGATCGAAGAATTTCACGCGAATCCGCGCGAACTTCGTATACCATCTTTATCGTATAATAAAGGTCGAGCTAGGCATGGTTAATCGGAAACACGTATACGAGGTCTGGCTATTAAATAACGAGACTGGTTACGAAAAAGGGTTTTATTATAAAAATTATTCTACATTCGAATGCTCCCCTTCAATATACTCCCCTTCCCTCGCCACACACCTTTCCATACGTTTTTTCCATTGATCGAAGCAGTGCTGGAAGTCGTCTTTGGTGAGGGCCTTTAGGAGCTCTGCCGTTTTTTGCTTTACCGCTTCCATCGACTCAAATCGGGTCCTTTTCAAAGCAGATTTTATCTTCGGAAACAAAAAAACGGTGCCAAATCTGGCGAGTACGGCGCGTGTTCGAGCACTGGAGTGCGCTTACCGGCCAAATACTGCTTCACAGATAGCGGGTTATGGGCAGGTGCATTGTCCTGGTGCGAAATCCACGAGTTGTTCTTCCACAACTCGGGCCGTTTCTTACGAACTCGTTCTCGCAGTGTTGCCAAAACTGACAAATAGTAAGTCTGGTTGACAGTCTGACCCTCTGGAACCCATTCAGTCATCACGATACCGTTAATGTCGAAAAAAACGATCAACATTGCCTTGAATTTTAATTTGGACATCCTTGCTTTTTTGATTCTGGGCGATTCAGGCGTCTTCCAATGCATCGATTGCCGCTTTGTTTCAACATCGTATTGAAAAATCCACGTTTCGTCGCAAGTAATAATGTTTTTCATCAGTCCAGAATCTTTTTTTAACCTTTCAAGGAAATCTGAGCAGACCTGTTGACGCAAGAGCTTTTGGTCAGGAGTCAGGTTTTTTGGCACCAACTTCGCACAGACTTTTTTCATGTGTAATTCCTCGTGTAAAATTTGTCTAACCGTTTTTTTTATCGGCGTTTACAGCCTCGGCAATCATCCGGATGCTCATTCGACGATCTGCACGCACAATTTGGTTGATTTTGGTCACTGTTTCCGGAGTTGAAACAGTGACAGGGCGACCTGGGCGTTGGTCATCTTCAGTGCTCACTCGGCCCTCACTGAAGCGCTTACACCACTCAAAAACACGCGCACGAGATATATAATTGTCCCCATAGGCCTCTTGCAACAATTTACAGCACTCAGTAGGAGTTTTTTTTCAATTTAACAAGAAATTTGAGGTTAATACGTTGCTCCTGTTTTTCGTCACACATAGTTTTCGGCACGAGAAAAAAACACGTTCGTTACAAACCGCTACTGCACAAATACAATAATAGTGACGAGAACGTGTTTTGGTACGTGCATAGACAAGATATCTAGATACCCAACGCCCTACTCGTTTTTTTCCCCACCTCTCTACGGCGCCCTCTAGGCGCGCAGTCTCGTTATTTAATAGCCAGACCTCGTATACATACAGTCTGTCAAGTAAGAGCGTGGTCGATTTCACCGACAGGTAATAAAAGATTTCGCTCTAATTCCATTGCGAGCCAATAGACGGAAGCTTTGTCCTTAATGCATTGTCAACAAAGATTCAGTTGTCGTTGATCTTTTGAAAGAGAATCACGTTAAACTCCATGAGTGCTAAGTACGCGTCGCGCTTACGAGGCTGTGTTCCTTTGCATCCACCTGAAAGGTCCCAAAATGTCGCAATCAGCGGCTGCTAAATATATGAGAAAGTCGAAGGCATTTGTACAGAAGTGGATACATCGATATGAAGTGGCTAAAAATGTCGATGATTTACCAGAACGTGACTCGATAGGAAAAGTGAACAAAAAAGATTAAAAAAGAATAGTGAATCTGTTTTCGCGGAATCCTGCTTTAACACTGCGGCAAGGACAAGCAAAATTAATGGCAAAAGGTTTAGATATATCCTACGAAACTATCCGAACCCATCTTCGTACTCATCATCTGAAATGGCGCAACACAATGAAGAAGCCTCTGTTGACTGAAAAACATGTGACAAAGCGACTCGCTTGGGTGCATGAGAATATTAATAGAGATTTTGAAAATGTCATTTTTACTGATAAATGTTTTATATGGGCACGTTCTGTCCTCACGCGAGCCTGGTCAACTTCCACCAATAGGCTTGTTCAGCGGACCGTAAAACATGGAATAAAGGTGCATCTTTGGGGCTGCTTCTCAAAGCAGGGATTCGGCACTTTGCACCTCTTTACTGACAACCTAAATGCCAAGAAAATGATAAAAATCTACAAAAAGGCTTTATTGCCATCTGCCAAACGATGGTTCATCACAAAAAATGAAGATTGGATTCTGCAGGAGGACAACGATCCTAAACACCGCAGCAAGCTCTGTACTCAGTGGAAGGCTCAATCTGGCATTGTTACATTGGATTGGCCGTCGCAGTCGCCCGATGCAAACCCTATTGAAAATGTGTGGGCATATATTAAACGGAAGCTTTGTGGAAGACGCACATACACTTTGAAGCAGTTGTCTTACGAAATTCGTCGGATCTGGAGATCCTTGCCACTAGAATACGCCGTCAAATTAGTAAAAAGCATGCCTTGGAGATGCCAGGCAATTATCGACGCCGGTAGTGACTGGACACATTATTGGCTGAATTGCATCATTGTTTGTAATGTGTACAATGTATATATAAATATTAAAGTTTCATCAAATAAATTTTTTTATAAATTAACACGACTACGCTCTTACTTGACAGACTGTACGACTAGAAGACATTTTCTGAATCTTGTACTAAAATCACGAAGAAAAGTTAAAAATTAACAAAATGGCGGACTTGCAAAAAAAAAATATTTTTTTGCTCTTTTTTTTGCTCTAAAAAGTGCAATAACAATAAAAATAATCATTGTAAAATTATGATTTTAGGTCAAGATCCAGCAAATTTAAGTACCTTTAAAATTAAAAAAAAATTTATCTCGATATCTATAATAGTTTTTGAGATATCTTGCCACCCGTCTCAAAAAACATGGTTTCGAGAAAAACGCGTTTAAAGTTTTAGTACGCGATTTAGTACGTAAAAAGACGACTTCGGTTTTTTGACTATAACTTTGAAAATAAATTGAATTCGGCAAAACGGGTATCACGAGCGTATTCTACGAGACATTTGTCAACTTTTTAAGCAAAAAAAAAAAAATCGATTTTTTGGTCGTGCTTGATGAGAACCTCCCCTTAAACGAGTAGAGTTGGAACTTGGTATATCTCAGAGATCTTCGCGCTGATTATGTAAGATGGTCTGGATGTTCCATCCTGGTTTTGTACGAGTAATGTATATAACTGCGTCTTATCTATATTTCTCTGTAAAATTATTCTAGCTTTACGTTGATATTATTGTTATTGTGCTTTTTTCTTTCTTTCTTTTTTGTAAGCATTAACGTCACGAATGAATTTTGAATTAATTTTTTATATCTTGAAAATTTTTCACAGTTAATTAAATAAATTACTTATTCTAGAACTAAGATATTTTAACAATAACAACACAAAGAGGCATTTTTTATCATTAAGGAATAATAAAATTTTAATTGAAACGAATGACTTAACTAATGGAAAAACTATCGGCGTTATTTTAAATTATCTCGCTATGGTTAAACATGAATAGAAATAAATTATGCCAGTAATATAAAGTTCAGTATTAAAAATAATTTATTAAAGATACGAGGGGCGTTTGAAAAGTCCGTGCAAAAATAAAAACTGCTTACGTGTTTGGGGTGAACCTTTTTTATTTTTTGACATAGTCTCCCTTTAGGCTTATACACTTTGTCCAACGATGTTCTAGTTTGTTGATCCCTTCCGAATAATAGGATTTGTCGAAGTCTGCAAAATATCCATTAGTGTCTGCAATCACTTCCTCGTTTGAATAAAATCTTTGTCCCGCCAGCCATTTCTTCAAATTGGGGAACAAATAGTAGTTCGAGGAAGCCATGTCTGGAGAATAGGGGGGATGTGAAACGAGTTGTAATCCTATTTCGATTAATTTTGCGACCACAACTGCTGAGGTGTGTGCTGGTGCGTTGTCGTGATGGAAAAGGACTTTCTTGTGGGCCAATCACGAGCGTTTTTCTTGCAGCTCGGTTTTCAAACGGTCCAATAACGATGAATAATATGCACCTGTAATAATTTTACCCTTTTCCAGATAGTCCATCAGGATTATCCCTTGCGAATCCCAAAAGACAGTCGCCATAACCTTTCCAGCCGAAGGAACGGTCTTCGCCTTTTTTGGTGCAGATTCCCCCTTGGTAACCCATTGTTTAGATTGTTGTTTGGTCTCAGGAGTATAGTAATGTATCCATGTTTCATTCACAGTGACGAAACGACGCTTAAAGTCCTCCGGATTTTTCTGGAACAGCTGCAAACCATCCTTGCAACACTTCACACGATTCCGTTTTTAGTCAAGCGTGAGCAATCGCGGCACCCATCTTGCGGATAGCTTTCTCATGTCCAAATGTTTATGCAAAATATTATGTACCCGTTCAGTCGAGATGCCCACAGCACTAGCAATCCCACGCATCTTAACTCTTCTGTCATCCATCACTATATCATGGATTTGATCAATGATTTCTGGAGTCGTAACCTCCACAAGCCGTCCAGAACGTTCAGCGTCACTTGTGCCCATATGGTCAGTCCGAAAATTTTGAAACCACTGATAAACTGTTCTAATCGAAGGTTCAGAGTCACCATAATGTTTATCCAGCTTCTCTTTAGTCTCCTGAGGCGTTTTGCCTTTCATAAAGTAATGTTTAATCACCACACGAAATTCTGTTTCGTCCATTTCTTGAAAATCACTCGACTTCCTTGATTCACACGAATGCCAAACACAAAGAAATAGATCAATATGGCTGCAACTTGGTGTGTGTTCATTTAAGAGATGCTACTAACTAAACATGACCTCGATACGCGCCGGTGGTGCCATCTTTCGGACTTTGCACGGATTTTCCAAACGCCCCTCGTATAATCAAAGATTAATCATTAAGCTTCGGTTTTTGTATTAAAATAGCAATTTATAATATTTAAAAAAAAGTGAGACATTTTTAAATATTTGATATTAGTCGATGCATTATTTATAAAATAAATTTTCGGAAAAATATATCGCATATTTCTTGTGAAAAATAAATTATTGGATATTTGAAAAGTGAAAAGCAAATTGTAATATAAGTTTAATACAATTTGAAATATGTTGCTAATAACATTATAAAAACTGCTAATGGACTATTAATAAATAAAACATTATGATTTCAAGACTTTATTAACTGGATATTTTTACATTCATCAGATATACAGCGTGTTCAAAAAGTCCGAGTACGACTGAATAACTTAAAAAATAATAGTCCTGGAGAAAAATTTTCAACACAAATTTTTTAAGAAATTTTCTTGGCTATCCAGCGGTGACCTTGGCTTCGACCTTAAATCGGACATTCAAGGTCATTTGAAGACCAAAATGATTTTTTTTAATGGGAATCTCTATTTTGCCAGTCAAGGCAAGGAGATGTCATACCCAGCCAGTCAAGGCAAGGAGATATCATACCCAACCAGTTAACACATTGCTGACCGGTCACGAGTTAACTCATGTTCTCGTGGCCAAGCGTTGCTGACCGGTCACGAGTTAACTCGTGATAAGCTTTTTTTCGCATCTTTATTGTTTTCACGGCGCACTGTTGGAAATCTTGTAGTGTAATTATTTGATCTGCATACCTCGAGTTGCGTCTCGCTTATAAGACCGGCCAAGTTTCGTTCTTAGTTGTAAAAAAAAAATTTATTAAAGTTCCACATCGGCTTCCAAAACAATAGCCGGGCACATGAGGTAAATTTTCAGAAAGGTTGCTGGTTAGCAATGTGTTAAGGCAAGGAGATATGGTACCCAGCCAGTCAAGGCAAGGAGATATGGTACCCAGCCAGTCAAGGCAAGGAGATATGGTACCCAGCCAGTCAAGGCAAGGAGATATGGTACCCAGCCAGTCAAGGCAAGGAGATATGGTACCCAGCCAGTCAAGGCAAGGAGATATGGTACCCAGCCAGTCAAGGCAAGGAGATATGGTACCCAGCCAGTCAAGGCGAGGAGATATGGTACCCAGCCAGTCAAGGCAAGGAGATATGGTACCCAGCCAGTCAAGGCGAGGAGATATCATACCCAGCCAGTTAAGGCAAGGAGATATGGCACCCAGCCAGTCAAGGCATGGAGATATCATACCCAACCAGTTAAGGCAAGGTGTTCAAATTGTTCACCACTAACTTGTTGACAATGTGCCAAACAATAATAGAACGCACCAACAACATCTTGAATTTTCGTTGCATCGAGTTGTTCTATTTCGTTTCGAATATTTTGTTTTAGTTCTTCGATATCTGTCGGATTCGTTCGGTGTATTCTATCCTTCAGATATCCCCATAAAAAAAAATCAAGTGGAGTAATATCAGGAGATCTAGGTGGCCATTCAATCGCGCCTCTCCATCCTATCCATCTATGTGGAAACACATTGTTAAGGTATGCTCGAACATTAAGACCGTAATGAGGACCTGCAGCATTCTGCTGGAACCAAATATTTTGGAATTCATTACCAACGATTGCCTGAATTGACGGAATGACATCGTTTCGTAACAAATTTTCATAATTTTCAGTAGTAACATTACCCTCAATAAAAAATGGTCCAACAATCCTGTTGTCAATAATACCTGCCCAGACGTTAATTTTTTGAGGGTATTGAGTCGATCGGCTATCAATCATCCAGCGTGGATTATCAGCACTCCAATACCTCATATTATGTCTATTGACATTACCGTTTAATTCAAACGTAGCTTCATCACAAAAAACTATACGACTTAAAAAACTATCGTCAGCTATGATTCGGTCAATCGTATTTTCACAAAACTCGACACATCTGTCTGGATCATGTTCATTAAACTTATGCACAAGCTTCACTTTGAATGGATAGAATTTGAGTTTTTGTTTTAAAATATTTTGAACTGAACCAATGCTGAAATTATGTTGTTAATGTACTTTTCTAACTGACGTATGAGAATCTTCTATGACTGATAACGCAACATTCATCTGATTGTCTTCATTCGTAGCTGTTGCAGGACAACCAGATCTAGGGAGATCCTTTACACTACCTGTTAAATTATAGCGGTCAATCGTAATCTTGACAGTATTCTTTAAAATTAGTTGGACTCTTAGAAAATCTCTATTAAATATAGTGCAAACTTGTTTTAACGATCTCTCTTGATCACCGTAACCTCTTATCATGAGAATCTTTATTCGCTCTCGCTCAGTTAATTGCATCATCGTGCATTCAGGAAACTATTTAAGTGATTGAATGAAATTTAACCTACCAAGTATAAACTATAGCCTAGACAGAAATCAAAAAATGAAATAACGGGAAATAAAGTATTAAGACAAATTATGTTAATAGAAAATACTCGTAATATGTTTTGATGCAGTGCATCTAATAATTTAAAATATTCTACAGAATATTTCCAACAATCGACAAAACATAGGACTTTCGAAAAAACCTAGAAGAGCATCTTAAAATTGATATTAGTAATTTCATCTAAAATAGAAAAATTTTTATTAACCCATTAAAGACCAAAAGGACACTTATTAGATATTTCTTTCAGCGACATAACTAACTATGAAATCGTTTGTAAAAAACATCAAAAAATATCATTTCCGATGTGAAATTTCCTGATCTTTCCATTAACGGAGTCAGAATTTGAAAAAAATGCATATTAAAGTTGTTATTGTTTATTTAACAAAAAACACGAAATTTCGATAAAAAAAAATGTTTCGTTCTATATTTTCGCATCGAAACTGGAAGCCAATATTTTCAAACTGCATTTTTTGCGTCCATGGACCCTAACCTTCAAAATCCTTCACAAGGTTTTTTAAAATTAAACATGGCGGTATCCAATATGGCGGTTTAAAGATAACATTTTTTTGCTTATTCTAGTATTTTTGAATAAAACAACTTTTTTGTGATGGATATTCGTGAAAATTAGTTTATAGGGGTTTTTTGTGTCACTGATCATGAATCTGCTATTAGTTTTTCCAAATTCAAAATTGCGGATCCAATATGGCGGCTAAAAATGTTCAAAATTATTCAAATTTTATGAAAATTGGTATATAGGGTTTTTTTGGGTCGCTGATTATAAATTTGGTAATTATTTTTCCAAATTGAAAAAGGCAGATCCAATACAGCGATGGTTAATGCTGAAAATCATTCTTATTTTATAAAAATTAGAATGTAGGAGCTTTTACGATCATCAATTCTATGAAAATATCGAATTGTAGCCGTTAATTCACGTTGCTCAGCTCTTACCACGTGGAGGTAAACGACAAAACTAAGAGCCTCTTTTTTCTTTTTTTTTTTAGTTTTTATATTAATTTTTTTTTTTTTTTTTTTTTGTTTCTTTTTTTGTATATTTTATTATTAATGTTATAATTTATTGGTGTCAAAGTAGAAAACATGAGGAATATACATGGACTTTACAGTCTTTACACATTTTTGTTGTTCTGGGAGAGCATTTTTTGAAATTTTGACAATTTTTTTTCTAAGAAACAGTTACAGATGTCTGTGAATTACTTATTTTTGCTTTTGCAAGGTTATACTTTGCAATCTCCATAGCGAGACCTTTTGTACCAAGTTTTTTTTCATGTACGGAATTCCGAAAAACTGTTGCAATAGCCATCGTAGATTGAATGAATCTCATAAATATCATCCAAGTCCATTTCTTTGCTTTTATACTTGGCATCAAATTACTGCAATGTAAATTATGTAAATCAACACCACCCCCCCATAAGTGAATTATAAATTTTAAAGGCATAAGGAAATAATATAGCGATTTCAAAACATGCGCTTCCAGAACAACAAAAATGTGTAAAGACTGCAAAGTCTATGTATGTTCCTCATGTTTTCTACTTTTACACCAATAAATTATAACATAAGTAATATTAAAAAATACAAAAAAAGAAACAAAAAAAAAAAAAAAAAATTAAATATAAAAACTAAAAAAAAAAAAAAGAGGCTCTTAGTTTTGTCGTTTACCACGACATGTGCGTGTCTACTCCACGTGGTAAAAGCTGGGCAACGTGAATTTACGGCTAAAAGACGATATTTTCATAGAATTGGTGATCGTAAAAGCTCCTACATTCTGATTTTTATAAAATATGAATGGTTTTCAGCATTAACCATCGCCGTATTGGATCTGCCTTCTTGAATTTGGAAAAGTAATTACTAAATTCATAATCAGCGACCCAAAAACCCCTATAAACCAATTTTCATAAAATTTGAATAATTTTGAACATTTTTAGCCGCCATATTGGATCCGCCATTTCGAATTTGGAAAAACTAATAGCAGATTCATGATCAGTGACACAAAAAACCCCTATAAACTAATTTTCACGAATACCCATTACAAAAAAGTTGTTTTATTCAAAAATACTAGAAAAAGCAAAAAAATGTTATCTTTAAACCGCCATGTTTAATTTTTAAAAACCTTGTGGAGGATTTTGAAGGTTAGGGTCCATGGACGCAAAAAATGCAGTTTGAAAATATTGGCTTCCAGTTTCGATGCGAAAATATAGAACGAAACATTTTTTTTATCGAAATTTCGTGTTTTTTGTTAAATAAACAATAACAACTTTAATATGAATTTTTTTTTAATTCTGACTCCGTTAATGGAAAGATCAGGAAATTTCACATCGGAAATGATATTTTTCGATGTTTTTCACAAACGATTTCATAGTTAGTTATGTCGCTGAAAGAAATATCTAAAAAGTGTCCTTTTGGTCCTTAATGGGTTAAATAGAAAGATCTGCTAAGGAAAAACGAAGTTTAATTTCGAAGTTTTCTTTTGAATCACTGCATTTCAAATTGTTAGTGAATAGAAATAATATTTCTCGAAAATCGTATCAAGAGGTTTTTAGAATCGTTGATTTTGAATCTGGTGATGAATTTAAGATATTTGAAATGACGAATCATAAGTGTTCAAGATGAAATTTTCTAAATAGACAAGGACATGCTTGTACGTAAAACTATGGCCGCTCAAGGTCAGCTCTTAAAAAGAACATATTGGAACGTAAAATTTTTCACTTTACTCATTTCCGGTCTCAAAAGTATAGGGTCTCATTTGAAAAAATTGACTTGACTTCAAACGACTTTTAAGGTCAGGGTCATGATCAAACCCATGGTTATCATCAGGTCGCTAATAAAAGTTAAGGCATTATTTTTTCGCATTACCGTAACCACCTTTGGAATAGCTCCATTATTTTCACATTTGACCTTCACCATGACCATTCAAAGTCAAATTTTGAAAATGATCAAGGACATATTCGAACGTAAAATTTTCCGCTCTATTCATTTCCGGTGTCAAAAATAGGGGTTCCCGTTTAAAAAAATCATTTTGACCTTCAAATGACCTTGGAGGTCCGATTTAAGGTCGAAGCCAAGGTCACCGCCGGATAGCCAAGTAAATTACTTAAATTTGTATTAGAAGTTTTTCTCCAGAACTATTATTTAAGTTATTTAGCCGTACTAGGACTTTTTGAACACGCTATATAATGTATTATGTATTAAGAATTTAAGAATAATCTGATAATCGTAATCAAAAATAGATTGGAAAACAAAAATTTGATTAAATAATTAGTAATTAATTTATGCAATACAATGATAAATCTTTGCATAACTAAACGTTTATAAAAAGTAAAAACTAAAACAATGAACAGCATAAAAAAAATAATTTTACACGTGATGTTGATATAATTCTCAAATTTCGAAGTAGTTCATACGCATACGCAAACGTTTGCAAACTCGAGGGCAAACGTAGAACAAGACGACAGAAGAGCGCACACCAAAACATTTCTTTGTGTGTGTATGTGCGCGGGAATTTACAGGAAAGTAGTACAGCGGTGTGTCATTGGAGAAAAGAAAGGGGGAAGGAGGGAGAGAGAGAGAGAGAGAGTGTGAGAGAGAGAGTGAGAAAGAGTAAGAGAGAGAGAGAGAGAGTGAGAGAGAGTAAGAGAGAGAGAGAGAGAGAGAGAGAGAAATCGGCAATGGGAAAAGTCAGAAGTAAGAGAATGAAACAAAAGAGGGTTGTTGCAAAAAAAGTCAGATAAAAAAAAGGCAAAATAAATCTTGCATGTCGTTTTCTCCTTTTTTTCTCTCTCTTTTTTTTCATGGATTTGAAGTTTCCAACGTTGGAGTCCAACGAAATTTTTTAAAAACTGTTTTTATTTAAAATTTATATTTATATTTTTTTAGTCTTATTGTTTTATAGCATAACCTAATATTTAGCTACGGATTTAAATATAATTTATACATTTTTAGCAGCTTTATTTAATTGTGAAAAATTATTATAAAGAGATACTATTGAGTAAAAGGATATGATGTCGAGATATATTGATAAGACATTGATGTTTCTTTTATCATATTTCTTTGTTTTTATTGAGAACACGCGAAAAATTTTAGTATATAATAAGTTAATAAAGCATGTAAAATATGATAAAATGGAACAAGTAAAAAATATGCGCTCGTACCTTAAAATTTATGTCACTTTTGTGACACCTTAATACCTTGAAATATTCATCCTGTATTGATAAAATTTTGATATATTTAAAACTATAATTATTGATTTGTTTTGATAAGAAGTAAGAAAATAATAAAAAGTAAAGTTAATAGCAAGAAAATTTTAGATAAAATATATAAGCGTCAATGATTATCGAAAAATATTAGATAAATAAAATTTTATTACTACATGAATATCATTATTTTTCTATTCAAATTTAAATAATGAAAACAATAATAAATTCAAAGTAAAATAAATTCTAAGTTAAACAATACTTATTTAACATTTCAATTAATTTTAAACTGTAATATTACTTTAGTCGCATTTTTGGCTCTTTATTTTAGAATAACCGATTAAATATTTAAAAATATAATTTTGGTACATTTTGTCTATTTTTCATTTTGTCTATTCTATCATCTACTGAATTTGGAGAAATTGTAAGGTAAAAAAATAAAATTAGTTTTCAATGAAAATGGAGCGTATTTTTAAAAATATTACGTGCATCTTGTCCGAGACACAAAAAAAAAAAAAAGATTCAATTAAACCGAAACAGAAAAAAATAATGAAAAAACTGACAGTTAAATTTAAAAGTGTAAAATTCAAATACGTATTTCAATATGGATCAAATGTTTTTAAATTTTTTACGGATAGTTTTACTTCGAATGAATAACAAATCGAATTGCTGTTTATGTAGGTATTATATTTTTTGATTAAATGAATTTAATTTCAAATAAAAAAAAAATGTGTAAGAGAAGTTAAACAACAATGCGAACATAACGCTGATTTGAAGAATGTATCGAACTATTTTTTTTGTTATTTTTGATTATTTCATTTTCAAACGAAATATTTTTTATTCTCAAAACTACTTAAATGTGGTTTTGTAATGAAAATAGAAAATAATTGATAGTTTTTGAAAGTAACAAAATTAAAATTTCGAATAAAAGAAATATTTTAAATTCTTGGCAAATAGAAATGTAAAACTGAAAATGACAACAAAAGTTCTTAGAATTATTTTTAAATTAATTTAAATTAATTTAAAAGACGTATGAAAAAATATGTGCAAATATATAAAAGTTATATAAATATAAAAAATGATGAATATTATTATGTACAGTATTAAAAATGTTCATTATTTTGTCTTTTGACACTTGTATTTTAATATTATAATTTTTAATTTTGTAAAAACAGAATATATAAATTAAAAGTATGACAAATTTAACATCGTATATTATGAAAACCTAGTTTTTAAATATCTCGTTAATAAGCGCTTAAATTAACACAAATAAAATGAATTTTTTTTCTTTGGAATACAAATTTCGATTAATTAAAAAAAAAATAAGAATAGTGACATAACATTATAATTATTTTCAATTACTAAAGTATAATAAATAATATACTAATCTTTAATGTTTAATTTTTTCATTCAAAATAGCAGAATATTGTTTTTAATAACAGTCATAATTTACGATGCGCTTAGATTTTTAATTCCATCGGACGCTAAAATATACCTCAAAAATACGAAAATCAATAGATATACACATTATTTAGAGGCATTGACAAAATTTTACCATCACTGCACATGTGCGCGTGCGTTAAAAAAAGAATGTATACATATATATATATATATATATATATATATATATATATATATATATATATATATATATATATATATACACAGGGTTACAAATGGGAAGTTGCCTAAAGTAATCACTTATAATTTTGAGATGAGTGCAGGGAAAAAAATAATAAAAATACATATTAAATCAGTGAAGTGAGACAGACACATATTACGTTTTTAAAAACATGACAAAATCTGGCTAGGGAATAACTATTAATGGTAAATATTTTCGAAGTGATCCTCATCTGAACTTGCACAACAATCAAGCCGTTTTTGGAAACGATGAAAAACTTGTTCAATTTTAGATGAAGAAATACTAGAAATTCCTTTTCTAATAGCTTCTTTCGAATCATCTTTGGTCTTAGGTTTTTCCGTATAACAGTAATCTTTCAGGTAGCCCCATAAGAAGAAATCACACAGGTTTAAGTCCGGTGAATAAGGGGGCCATTCTATACCTGCATGTGCAAACTTAGGATATCCTTAAACCGATGACGTGTTCACCATAAATTTCGTAAATACAGTCTGTCAAGTAAGAGCGTGGTCGTGTTAATTTATAAAAAAATTTATTTGATGAAACTTTCATATTTATATATACTGTAACGCCACTGGGGATCAGGGTGGCGTACAAATGGAAAAAAAAAGGGGGGAAGCGGGGAAGCGGTTTGCTTGCTTACCAGTAAAATACTTATTTAACAATTTAATACACGGACACATACGTTTATTTAAAACTGATTTAATTAATACAATTATTTATCGCGTTTTTACGCGAGCCCAGGGCGCCAGCTACAATCGTGTAGCGCGGTTTCTTGCGCGGCAAATATTCTGCGCGGCTAACTCACGGTTAGAGCGGTCGCGGGCATACAGTATACAACAAGGCCGAAAATGGCGCGTAACACGCGACGCGGTCGCACACACGCAGTCGGGAAGGATACGGGGACGATTCGGGGAAGCTGTGCCTCCTGGCAGCTGCCACTGCACCTTGGCACTCACCAGATACTCTAACACGCTCACGGTTACTATCCGGACGCTCGCTCGCTCGTTTTCAAGAGTTACTCGTTCGCGACTGCTGGCCTCGGAGTTTTGGCTGCTCGATAATAATGACCGTTTGCTAACACTGACGAGAACGGAGTGAAAGAGAAGCTTCTTGCGTGGCACTTTCGCGAGCGCGGCTTTTTGATGATCGTTCTGCGCCGGCGCAACGTACGTGTAAGTACGTTACGCAACGCAGCCGCCGCTCGCGCTCAGCGCTGGCGGCAGTTGATATTACTGCTCGCCAGCAGCACGCGTTGAGGTTATCCGCTCGCGAGTGCCAGTGTTGTTGTTGTGTATTCCCTGGAGCGGCGAGGATCTACCTCAGATGTACGGAGGATGAAGGTAAGTCGACGCGTTCCATAGCTGGTAGGCGTTGACTAATTTGCCTATCTTCTTTTTTTGTTTCAGGCGCGGCCGTACTGCGGGTCAACAACTGCGGCTCAGACGAAGAGCGGTTGAGAAAGCTAAGCAGCGGTGTCGGTGACAGCTATAGCCTGCTTGCAGCGGTAGCGAGGCAACACTATCAGACACCTCCAGGTGCGTATTTACTTGCACTCATGCTGTGCTGCTATGTTTTGTCTGCCTTCTAACCTCCTCTTCCACTTTCCTTTTGTATTGTGTGGCAGCTTGTACTTCCTTCCAAGGTGCAGCTGCTATTATTATTCTGTTCTTTGTTTAATTACCGTCTGGGAGGTTGCAGGTACAGGGATCACTACGAGGATAGGAAGGAGCATGGAAATGGAACCTGCTGCAGTGTGTGCGAGCACTGCCTCGACTAACCAGGGCTCCTGAGACTAGCTCCTCGCTACCGCTGTTACTTGAGCTGGAAGCCCCTGTACCTGGGGAAGGTACAGTATGTACAGCCTTGCGTGGCTGTTAGTTAGGATAGTGCGTGGCAGTCCTGCGAGGCTGCCTAGATTGTAACAGGGGGGAAATATTTCAGCTACGAGGAGGCGCATAAGCTATGCTTTGGCCTCCTCATGTGACTGGTGCAAAAACACCACGTCACAATACATTGTACACATTACAAACAATGATGCAATTCGGTCAATAATGTGTCCAGTCACCACCGGCGTCGATAATTGCCTGGCATCTCCGAGGCATGCTTTCTACTAATTTGACGGCGTATTCTAGTGGCAAGGATCTCCAGATCCGACGAATTTCGTAAGACAACTGCTTCAAAGTGTATGTGCGTCTTCCACGAAGCTTTCGTTTAATATATGTCCACACATTTTCAAAAGGGTTTGCATCGGGCGACTGCGACGGCCAATCCAATGTAACGATGCCAGATTGAGTCTTCCACTGAGTACACAGCTTGCTGTGGTGTTTAGGATCGTTGTCCTCCTGCAGAATCCAATCTTCATTTTTTGTGATGAACCATCGTTTAGCAGATGGCAGTAAAGCCTTTTTGTAGATTTTTATCATTTTCTCGGCATTTAGGTTGTCAGTAAAGAGGTGCAAAGTGCCGAATCCCTGCTTTGAGAAGCAGCCCCAAAGATGCACCTTTATTCCATGTTTTACGGTCCGCTGAACAAGCCTATTGGTGGAAGTTGACCAGGCTCGCGTGAGGACAGAACGTGCCCATATAGAACATTCATCAGTAAAAATGACATTTTCAAAATCTCTATCAATATTCTCATGCGCCCAAGCGAGTCGCTTTGTCACATGTTTTTCAGTCAACAGAGGCTTCTTCATTGTGTTGCGCCATTTCAGATGATGAGTACGAAGATGGGTTCGGATAGTTTCGTAGGATATATCTAAACCTTTTGCCATTAATTTTGCTTGTCATTGCCGCAGTGTTAAAGCAGGATTCCGCGAAAACAGATTCACTATTCTTTTTTCATCTTTTTTGTTCACTTTTCCTATCGAGCCACGTTCTGGTAAATCATCGACATTTTTAGCCACTTTATATCGCTGTATCCACTTCTGTACAAATGCCTTCGACTTTCTCATATATTTAGCAGCCGCTGATTGCAACATTTTGGGACCTTTCGGGTGGATGCAAAGGAACACAGCCTTGTAGCGCGACGCGTACTTAGCACTCATGGCGTTTAACGTGATTCTCTTTCAAAAGATCAACGACAATTGAATCTTTGTTGACAATGCATCAAGGACAAAGCTTTCCTCTATCGGCTCGCGAAGGAATTAGAGCGAAATCTTTCATTACCTGTCGGTGAAGTCGACCACGCTCTTACTTGACAGACTGTAGCGTTAAATACCTCTTAAGTTCTATGCGACGTAGCACCATCTTGCTTAAAATAATAGTTCCTGACTAATTCACGTTTCTTAACGAAAGGAAAAAATTTTCTAAGGATGTAACTTAATTAAATTTTTTATTATTAATCTTAGTGTCTCTCTTAGATTCAGTTTTAAAGCTGCTGCAGCTTTTCTTATTGAATCCGTTGGATTATTCTTGGAATGTTCTTCGATTTTGGCAACCTTATATTCTGTTGTAACTGTGTATGAAGGTCCAGGAAGATCATGACGACGATCGTCAAGCAAGGGCGTCCGCAGGAGGGGCAAAACCGGCACTTGCCCCCCCCCCTTCCTGGCCGCCTGGCATTGCAGGTTTTCTTTCCACAATTTTAGACAAAACAAAAATTTGCTTAAAATATTTTATAGTGTAACAAGTTTTATATGTATATAAATTATATACATTGATTCAAACCAAAATTTTGGTACACTAAAGGTACAGAAGTTGATGTCACTACAAAATTTTTCACGACCCTCTTTACCCTTAAAGAACCATCCTTTAGAAGTAGGTCTTTAGTAATTTAGTTTTTAGTAATAGTAATTTAGTAATAGTAAAAAAAAATAACCTTTAGTAATAGTAATAAAAAAATAAAAATAGCAATCCTACTTTCTCCCAAGTTGGGACGTACGAAGGAACGGAAAAAGAGAGCGTTAACAGAGTAGTCCAGGAAAACAAGCAGTTGTTTTTTTTTTAAACATTTAGGTGAAAAAATCGTTTTTTTATTTTGGTTTTTTCGATATTCTGATAAAACTACAAGAAATAAACAAAAATGGTTGCCAGACGAATTGTTCGTGAATCAAATACCTACAAAAGTAGAAAATTCCACTCGAATACTACAAATTGTCATTATTTTTACCCTACATCGATTCGATTACAAGTTCACTAAACATAAGATTTTCCGAAGAAAATACTAAAATTTTCAATCTGTTCAGCCTCCATCTATCTTAACTTAAAAAACTAAGCCAGGAGCAGTTCAAAGTGTCGTTAAAAGACATTGAACAAACGCATGAAACAGAAGCCTTACTCCATGAGGGTCTTATATTGTACGACATCGTATCAACATTTGATCTGTCTACTTCTGAAGCAATGTTGAAGAGAGCAGAGTTCTTGCCCAATATTAAAATATTGCTTATTAAATCGCTAACTTTGCCAGTTACCACGGCGAATATAGAAAGATCGTTTAGTACACTAAGACGTGTCAAAACATGGGTTAGATCCACAAGGTCAGAATCTCAAACCAGTGATCTTTGCATGCTTAGTGTACACCGGAAAAAAATCAACGAAGACAAAGACAGTTTCATTCAAAAAGTTATGGATAAATTCGGCGAAGACGAAAGAAGATTGGTTTTTCTATTTTCGCCCGACATTCCTGACAACGATTAAAAATTGAAACCGAAACCGAACAAGAGAAAATTAAAAGTTATACATTAATGATTCCGAATTTCGGAATCATTAATGTATTTTTTATTCGGAATTCGAATTGATGAGATTTAATAGATAACGAGAACGCTTTCTGAGATTTCAAAAGAAAAAATAAAAAAAATTGAAACAAAATAGATAAAAAGAAAAAAAATAAAAAAAAATAACAAAATAAAAAAAAAAAATATATAAATAAAAAAAAAATTAAAACAAAAAATTAAAAAAAATAAATAAAAAAGACCTTTCTCTATTATACATCTACCTTGGCGTGGTGAGAAAGCTTATTACTAAAAAATGTATGAATACACAATAAAAGTCGAGTTATTTACACTACGGGCAAATTGAAAGTTCTAGTGAGTAACATTCTGCCCCCCCCCCTGCATAAAATCCTGTGGACGCCCTTGTCGTCAAGAGTATAATAATTGATAAAGTTATTAATTACTCTGAGAAAAAAGTAAAAAGAAATTTGAAAACTTTATTATAAAAAATGCGGTCATACAATAAAGTCAAATATAATTTTTTTCATTCTTACCTTCTAAGAGTATTTTGACTGGCTACTCTTTTACTTCCAAACTTAGTACGAAAACCTTTATACGCTTCAGTATAGTTTTTACCTCTAGAATAAAAGCACTCGATGAGATACACCTTTTATTCGTTCGTAAGGTCACTCATTTTAAAAAGATTCTAGAATGTATCTACGTGGGCCCAGCCTTATACGATACAGTAGAGGAGGAAAAAGATGCATATACTTTAGGCAACTTCCCATTTGTCACCCTGTATATATAAATGGATAAGATATTGTGATTTATATAGCACCAACGTTGTATGAAACCTAGTTCTACGGCAGTCGTTACTCTATACAGATATAGTAATAACGAGGACTTATGAACGCCCAAACTTATTTGTTGGAAAACTACGAGGACTGACATAAATAATGGTATTACTTTCAGATTATGTGCACGTGTGTATTGCGATAAAAAATTTTATTAAATAATTTTACTTAATGAATTATTAAAATGAAAAAATGAAAAAAAATAAAATTAAATAAATTATATGAGATCAATTGACGTGAATTATTGTATTTATTTAAAAAAAAAAAAAAAAAAAATCGTTCTATTAAAAACAGTTATAATTTTCATGGAAAATTAGGTAAAATATTTTTAATTGAATTCAATTGAAAAAATTAAAAAGTTGTTGTTGTTGTTGTTGTTGTTGTTCTCAGCAGGGGGATCTCCTTCCGGGGAGGTCTTCGTGCTCTGGCCTAGCACGCTGAAACCCCAGGCTCTGACGTGAGCCATGCCTTACGAGCGCTTCGGCGTTCTAGAGGCAAGACGTCAGGCCATCTGGTAAGAAGAATGATTTTCCTACTTAGTGGTAATAAAGTTGGCTCAACAAAACCCCCTTTTAAAAAAAATATGAAAATGTGTGACAATAAAAATGTTATACCCCGGCTGAGTCTTCCTTTATTGGATAATCTCACCTCCGGTTCCGATCGGGTTAAAGCCCTGGTGGCTGGAGCTGGCTCCAAGGATTCTGGGGGGAGCTAATTTTACACAGACCAATCTATTGTGGAGGTGGAAAACCAGGCCTCCGCAATATGCAAGGTTACTGGCATGCTAGAGGAGAAAACCTCGCAAGAAGAACGAAGACGGAAGGCTGCGCCAAGCAAGATCAACATCAGCGCGCAGCAGGTCAGCACAAAGGAAAACGTACTCGTCCTCATTAGGAGAACGCTCCAGCCACTGCTGGACGTTTTCACGAAAATGGACGAAGCTACGAAAAAGCAGCCAAATGTCAGCAGGTTTATTAACACATTGTACGCTGGCCCCGCGAAAACGCAGAATTCGAAGTCTATCGCTCGTGCGCCGGCCCCGCAAAAACGCGGGATTCGAATAAATAAAAATTTTTGATTTTGCTTCTATTTTTCATTATCGTTAAATTGTATATGACGAATATGAAAGCAAAATATAGTGTTTTACGAAAATGTACAAAATTTTAAATATTTTCTTCACAGTCTTTAAATGTCTCAGATGCCACCAGCGTACAATGTGTTAAGGAAAACCTTACCATGGTCGCCGAAGCAGCGGATAAGGTGCTCCACATGGCCGAAGCTTCCTTGACGCAGTCTGCTACAAAAGAACAAATGGACGTTGTGCAAGGCTCGGCCAAGCGCACGAAGTATGATTTGGAGTCTAATCCTGATCAGAGTCCAAACACCCAGAAAAGAAATAAAATGGGTGACTTGGACGGGTCGTTTACGACCGTCGAGAGCCGTAACAAGAGAAAAGCTGCGGCAAAGGCTTCACCGCTGCAAGCCAACAAAAAGGAGCGGCAACAGGAGCCGTTGCTTCGATCAGGAGGCCAGCAGCCGCCTCAACAAAACCAGAGGCAGCAGCAACTCCTAAATAAGGCTGGGCAGCGGCAGAAACAACAGCAGCCGCCACCAAAGGCCAGTTTATCGGCCACGACGAATGGGCAGTCCTCACGAGAGACGCCTAAGAAAAAGAAAAAGAGAAGGGCTCCCAGGAAATGATGCCAGGCTATCATCATCCGGCCGAGCCACGGAGTATCCTACGCGGACGTCCTTAAAGGCATTCGCGAAAACATCTCAAAGGATTCATTCCAGCTACTGACTTCAGAAGCGTCAGAAAGACGCTTTTGATATTAGCAAAATCGACAAAGCGTTTCTAAGCCACACACCCGGCTCCGGAAAGTGTATCACTTTCCGAGAAACGCTGATCAAGACCAAAGCTAGACGCTAATGATGGGCCGTATAACGGTCCTTCAATGCAACCTCCACCGAAGTGACCTAGCAAACAGTCTTTTGTCGCAGATTAAGTGCGAGAAAAAAGCTGATTTGCTACTTATCAGCGAGCAGAACCGAAACTGGGACGAACCAACTTGGTGCCCAGATAAATTTGACACAGCGACAATCTATGTGGATCTACAGTCCATCAGAGTGGATGAACATGGAGCTGGCAACGGCTTCGTGTGGATGAAGTGCGCAAACGTCACGTACGTGAGCTGCTACTATGCCTCGAACGTACCCATAGAAGGCTTTAGAAGAGGTCTGGACGAACTGGAAGATACTGTCCGCGAAATGGAAGGCGACGCAGTCATCGCGGGCGACTTTAACGCCAGAGCGTTAGAGTGGGGTATGCCAGAGCAGGACAGTAGAGGTGAATACATCTTGGAGATGGCAGCCAGACTGAATCTGTTTGTTCTCAACGTCGGGAACAGACCAACGTTCGAAAGACTGGGCTATCGCGGTACCATTCCGGGCATGTCCTTTTTCTTCGAAAATCTTGCGCGTAGAGCACTAGATTGGAGAGTTCTAGAGGATTACAACGGAAACGACCATCGGTACATTGCATTTTAAATCTGTGATGCATCCCAATCGCAGAGAGAAAGCATAGCGAAGTCACCACGTTGGAACTTAACCAAATTGGACGCCGACAAGCTTGTCCAGGCACTGCTCGAGGGAATCAACCGATTACCGGATGTGACACTCGCCGCCAGCATCGGGGACACATCGGAAGCTCTAGTGAGGGGGACGATGAGTCTGCTTCACTGAGCCTGGGATGCAGCCATGCCGCGCAAAAGATCGCCGCGTGGAAAGCGCTTTGCCTATTGGTGGTCTGACAAAATTGCTGATCTGAGGTCGGAAGCGCACCGTCTCAGAAGAAAAGCACAGAGAGCGCACAACAAACCAGAAGCGGCTCTGTTGTCTACGCTTAACCCATTCAATACGATTTTTTTATTTTAATAATTCATGTAATATTTATAGCACAAAATATTTATTGCTAATTTAGTTTGATGGGAAAAACAAATATTTAAATAAATGATCATATTATTTATTGATTATTGCAAAATAATAATTGGGACATAATATCCCAATAATTAACACTGTTGGGACATATAAGTCCCATTTTTATTTTTGGAAATTAAACTCATAAAAACTATTGCTGCACACTAAATAAGTAAAATAAAATTATAAATAGCTTACTTGGCAATTCCGAGCACAGCACATATAAAAACACAGTTAGTAATAAGCGTGACACGTGTCTACTGTTTGCTAGCAAAATCTAGACTGACAAAATTTTATAGAAAAGAAAAAAAGCAGACAGCAAACAGCAACAAAGCAGACAGGTTTGGACTTGTTTACGAGCCTATGACCGTACAGTACTAAAATCCCAGATTCCAATGCAATTGTAAGCATTTAAATTTTTTTAGTAATTATTAGAAATTCTCTGGGACAATATGTCCCTACAGTATTGAAAGGGTTAAGAACGCAGCGCGAAAGAAGCTACGACGTGAGATCAACCGTAGCAAGACACAGGGCTGGAAGGACCTCACCGAGGAGGTTAATCGGGATGTGATCGGCTTGGCATACAAGATCGTGACCAAGAAATTATCCGCACTCCCGACTTGCCTCTTTGACGAAGAGACCATGGCGAAGATCACAAACACTTTGTTCCTAAAGTGCCTGCCGAGACAAGACTCAGAGGACGATGACGTGGGAGAAATCCCATTGTTTACCGTCAACGAACTCGAGCTCGCCGCCAGAACGATGCGGAACAAGAAGGCACCCGGGCCCAATGGAATACCAGCCGAGATACTCAAGATAATTGTGGTGAGAGCACCATCTCTGCTGCTGAACATGTACAACGCGTGCTTCTAGGCGGGCATTTTTGGTACCCCTTGGAAGATGGCGCGACTAGTACTGATCAGCAAAGGAAAGGGAGGTGATCTCCGGCTTCCGTTGTCTAACAGGCTTCTGTGCATGCTGGATGACACAGGGAAGCTCTTCGAGAGGTTGCTAAAACCGCGGCTTCAGGTAGCCGTGCTGGAGTCTGGCGACTTAGCCGACAACCAGTGTGGCTTCAGAAAGCAGCGATCCACGATTGACGCTATACAGGAGGTGGTACAGCTGGCAGGAGCAGCGTGGTCGGGGAATCACTTTTCTCGGAACCTCGTGCTCTTAGTCACGCTGGACGTAAAGAACACCTTCAACTCTGCCAGATGGTCAGACATCTTGGCGGCATTGACGGAGTTCAGAGTCCCAAAGTACCTCATGCGAGTGATACGAGACTACCTTAAGGACCGTATCCTTCGCTACGAAACATCGAAAGGCACCCGTGAGAGGAATCTAACCGCCGGCGTAGCCCAGGGGTCGATCTTTGGCCCAGACTTCTGGAACATCCTGCACGATGCATGTCGCTCTAGTCATCATCACGCGAGACGTGGAGCGAGCACAATACTCACTAAATCAAACAATGCGGAGGATATCCACATGGATGAGGGCCCACGGTCTTGACTTGGCAACCGCCAAGACAGAGATCGTCCCCTTTACAGGAAAACGCATGGAGACCATCTTCCCAATGCGTGTGGACAGCGACGAGGTGTTGACTCAGCGCCAGGCTGTATACCTGGGTATTACCCTGGATACGAGGCTGACGTACTCTGGACACCTAGAACGCGCAGCGACTAAGGCTGCCATTAAGATAGGTCAGCTCAGCCGCCTCATGACAAACACGAACGGTCCAAAATCAAGTAAGCGGCGCCTTCTGATGTCGATCGTGACATCGATCCTGTTGTACGGCTCTGAAATATGGGCTGATGCAATGGAAAAGAAGGTATACCGCAAGACACTTAGCGCCATACAACGTAGAGGAGCTCTTATCAGCACATATCGCACGGTCTCGGAGCCTGCAGTACTCGTTATTGCAGGTATTATTCCGATTGGCCTTCACGCGAAAGAGCGCAAGCGAATCAACTTATCCGTCAAATAGTCCCTTGGTTAGACAGAAAACACGGAAAGGTAAATTATTACCTTACCCAGTTTTTTACCGGACACGCGTACTTCCGCTCCTACCTCAGTAAAATGGGGAAAGCTCGGAACCCAAAATGTGTATTCTGTCCCGCTGATAGCGACGACGCCTATCATACATTCTTCGTGTGCGGAGAATGGAGCGAGGACAGAAAAATTCTGACAGACTCGGTTGGACGATTGGAGCCTGATACCATCATAGGCGACATGATCTCCACTGAGCGCAATTGGACCGCTATGGCGCACTTCGTCGAAGGGGTCCTGAGACGAAAAAAGGCACATCTAGATCGTGTCAATGACGACGCCGACAACGATCAGCCACCCCCTCATTACCAAAGGGCAGCAGACTCCGCCACAGAACCTGCCAATGTCTAGGCACCACGCTTTTCCGTAACGGCGAAAGCAACGAGCCTAGATGTAATAGAAGCGTAATGCAGCAGGACGTCCAAAAATCTTGGACTAAGAACGGCTCCATCCTGACGTAATGTGATAAACAGTTCCGGGATGGTTAAAACCGAAAGAGAAAAAAAGTGGTTTTTTTAGAGGGTCGGGTTGCGTTGCGCCTGTCACATTTCTTTTTAGCTATTAAACCGCGTTTCTGTTCATTTTATTTTCCGTCTTTTTGCTTGCCAGTGACAGAGGTAGCTCCACCCAACCCCACACTGTTGCGCCGTTCGGACGCTGTGCTTCGTACATTTATACATTTTTTCCACTACCCGCAATAAAAAAAAAACAAAAAAAAAATTGTTTTTGTTGTTGTTGTTGTTATTATGCGATTCTTTGAATGATTCAGAGCTACCTGACGGATCGCTACATCGTGAACGAAACATCGGATGGACCGAAAAGAAGGAAGTTCACAACTGGAGCTGCACAAGGCTCAGTGCTGGGACCTAAATTATGAAATATTTCATATGACGGGATTCTGCGCATGGAGATACCGGAGCAGACCTTCCTGATTGGGTACGCAGATGACGTTGCTGCCGTCATCATCGCTCGCGATGGAGGCAGTACAGATGCGTCTTAATCAGGTGATGCGCCGTGTCGTACGATGGATGGATGATCACCGCCTCGAGCTGTTAGCATCAAAAACCGAGATCGTCTTGATTACCAAGAGGCGTATCGATAAGATACGTACTTTCGATGTGGGGTAAGCGTCAGTCCTAACCAAGCCGGCGGTGAAGTACCTGGGCGTAATGCTTGATTCCAAGCTTACCTTCTGGCACCAGATCCAAAGAGCTGCGGACAAAGCGGCCGTCGTGACGGCGTCTCTTAGCAGGGTAATGGCCAACATCGGGGGCCCGAGCCCCTACAAGCAACGCCTGCTCATGCGGACCGTGGAGTCCATAATGCTATATCG
Organism: Chalcis sispes; assembly: GCA_949987625.1. NCBI lineage: Eukaryota > Metazoa > Arthropoda > Insecta > Hymenoptera > Chalcididae > Chalcis > Chalcis sispes. The sequence goes on from OX465099.1 coordinate 17,381,945, forward strand.
GGCTGAAGTATGGGCTGAAGCACTGCGGACGTGGAAGTATCGTCGGAAAATGGCCGCAGAACAGCGAAGAGGGGCCCTTCGCATCACATCTTCGTACCGAACGATCTCGGGGATTGCGGTACTGGTAGTCGCTGGAGTGGTCCCTATCGACCTTCTGGCTCAAGAGCGTAAGTTCGTGCACCAGAACAAAGCTGAACTCGGCAAGGTTGCCGCAACGGAGGAAGCCCAGGCCCAATCCTTGCGGGCCTGGCAACAACGTTAGGAACTGGACCCATGGGGGCGTTGGACGGCTTGGCTGATCCCTCAGCTCGAGCCATGGCTCCGACGCTCCCATGGTGAGGTGGATTACTACCTCACCCAGTTCCTGACAGGGCACGGCCTCTTCCTTAAATACCTTCACCGTATGGGGAAGGTAGAGGCTAGTGGCTGTGCCCTTTGTGACTGTCTCTACGACGACGCTCTTCACACGTTCTTTTATTGCGAGCGCTGAAGCGTCGAGCGGGGAGAGTTATAAAAAGACCTTGGAGCCATCACGCCAGACAATATAGTCTCCGTGATGCTCTAAGGTCAATCGGCGTGGTCTAAGGTCACCTCCTTTGTTAGGAGGGTCCTTCAACAAAAACGGCCTGCGATAGGCCGTCCATAGAGCACGACAATTAGATAAAATGAGGAAGAAGAGGAGGTTAAGCAGGGCTCGAGAAGACAGCGCCTTGCTGGCGAAGGCCTGGTCCCACTCCGACGCAATGTGCAATCAGTTCTGGAGTGGGCATAACGACCAGGCTAGGTGGAGGGGTTTTAGTGGGTAGGGCAACTATTGCGAGTCCCACACACCGGGGGGGCACGGAGCCTCCCTGATGGTCCGTAAAAAGAATTTCCCCTCCCTCAGAAAAAAAAAAAAAAAAATTATTATTATGCGGCAGGTGGACTCTACGCCTCATTCCATGTGTGAGGAAGTAGTTAGAGCGAAGCTATGGAGAGGTTAACTACTACATTACACAATTGCTGTCCGGAAACGGATATTTCTGATCCTTCCTCCATAAACTAGGAAAAGTGACAAACCAAACGTGCTTGGCTTATGGAAGCACACGCAATGATGCGGAGCACACGCTATTCAATTGTGCAAGGTGGAAAGCAGAAAGACAACGGCTAAAAGAGAAGATTGGAGAGTTCACTCCAGACAATATTATCGAACTGATGATAAAAAAAGCGGAAAACTGGGACTCAGTAAATACTTACGTCAAAGCAATACTGCGGACCAAGAAAAACGAAAACTTAGTTGACGCCAACAATGAAATTGGAACCGATAACTAAAATCAACATATTACAAAAAGTAATGAAAGAAGAAACTATACAAGATTAGAAGCAGGCGTGGTTTCCCAGATGATCCAAGAAATCCCTCCTCCAAGAGGGACAAGAACACAACCAAAGGACATGAGCAAGCGCCAAGTTTGACGAAGACAGGCCACCTTTTGTAAAGCTAACGCGGGTCCAGAGTGGTGCCTTCTTAATATTAAGAGAGTATGGTAAAAGAGGTGGGAGTTTAGTGGGTAGTACGGTCAGAACATCGACCAGAAAACCCCACACACAGAGAAGTCCCGCATGACTCTTCTAAGGTTCATTTGTGGATTCTCCAACTCTTCGGATACAAAAAAAAAAAAAAAAAATTATTATTATTATGTACAATACTCATCTAATATAAAATATGAAATAAAATACAATAGAATAATAATATATTATGCTTAAATATTACTTACAATAACGAACCACAGACATTTTTTAATTTGAAATCGCAAATTATACTAACCTGTAACAGAAAAAAATATTTATAAACGTTCAATGTTTAGAACAAAAAATATGAGTGTATGAATTAATAGCGAAAAATTATATAATCGTATAATCTTTATAATATGGATGCATATATAATTAGACCAATTAATAGATTGACGTACGAATAATTATTGATTTTCCTATAATACTTTTTTTTTCAGAACAAGAAAATACATTAAGAATGCATCTAACGAAATTTCCTTTGCTAAAAAAGCATATCTAAACCAATCATATGAACTGATATATACCAATCATATGACTATGCATTCACAGATTTTTTTGTGATAAATAGTTTTAAGGTACAATAGAAAGTCCTATTTTTCATAATCAATCTCAAATAAAATTTCGATAGCATTTACGGTTTATTGAAATAAATATAAATAAATCACACGAATTTAAGTAAATTTGTAATTAAATCAAGAAAGAATTTTCTGATGAAATACGTTATTGATTTATTTTGCTCGAGTTTCTTTTAAATGAAGTACTCGTATAAGTACTAGTATATCGGAAAATAGTATATCGGATAGTATTGAAAACTCATTTTAAGTGAAATATTTTTATGAATGTGAACTACAATAATTTTGCTACTTCTAAATACATAAATTATGCAATTAAGAAATTTTAAATTATTTATTTTTAACCTAAAATTTTATTAATTTCATTATTATCATAGAAAAAAAAATTATTGTGCAGATTATTAATTTTCATTAACATTCATAAATGTAAATTTTTAAAATACATTTTAAAATCCCAATGCTTTTAAAAATAAAAATTTATTTAAATGCAAAAATGTTATGCTTAAATTCATTTTTGCCGTGTGATCTCTGCAAAAAAAAACTTGAAAAAGTTCGAATAAATATGGGTTCCATTTTTTTTCTTGATATTCGAAATTGTGATATAAGTACAACGAAAATTGGATTAAAAATATATAAATAATAATAAATGAAAAAAAAATAAATTTTAATATTTTACGGGTTTAAAGTTTCCAACGTTGGAGTTCAACGAAAATTATTAAAAACTGTTTTTATTTAAAATTTATGTTTATATTTGTTTAGTCGTAGTGTTTTGTAGCATAAAAAAATATTCAGATACGGATTTAAATATAATTTGTACAATTTTAGCAGCTTTATTTAAACGTGAAAAATTGTTTCGTTGTACTCTAACGTTACAAACTTTAAACCAATAATAACAAACAGTCTGGTTGTCTAATTTAATACAAAAAAAAAAAAAAAAAAAAAAAAACTACATGTAAAAAGTAAACAAAACGCGCGTCTACGATGAAGAACGCTATGGATATATAGCTATACATGGGATTCCAATCAACCAGATACACCTGCATATTTTTTTATTTATTTCAAAACAACCCCAATGAAAAAAAGAGCGAGAGAGAAGAGAACGAATAGCGTTGTTCTCTAGCGTCGCGTGAATTTTTTGTGAAAATTAAAGTGCGGAGAGGGCAGAGAGAAAGACTGAGAAAAATAAATGTACACATTCAAAGTTATTGAATATATGAGATCGAGAATCGAGAAGAAGAAAAAAATAAGGGAAAAAAAACAGCTCACTTGTAAGAGATAATGGGAGGAGGAGTAGTGCAAATTTGCATTAACGACTCTACGTCACACACTCGAATTCGACATGTTTATAAGGTCAGTCTGAACAGAGCTGAAGGAAGTAACAGAAAAAGAAGAAGAAGAAGCCAAAAAGAAAAGAGAAAGAAAGAGAAAGAAACTTGGAGGCATCCCGGAACTGGCTGATAACGATTTCGGTGCAATAGACGCGCGCCGCTACCGTCGGTGGAGGCTTCCTCATCGTCTTCGTCGACGGCCAACGGCTGTCGAGGCACTATGTACGTGCCATTATTGGGATTTTGGCAGATTGCCACCGGTCGCCTATCTTTTCTATATGTGTATGTGTATGTATATCTAGATGTATGTGTGCGTGTGCGTGTGCGCGCGCGCGCGCGCGCGTGTGTGTGTGTGTGTGTGTGTGTGTACGTGTGTGTGTGTATGTGCGCGCTTCTCGATTTTTCTCCTCTCTCTCTCTCTCGCTCTCTCTCGCTCTCTCTCGCTCTCTCTCTCGCTCTCTCTCTCTCTAGCTGTCTTTTCCTTCCTCAACCTCGATCTCATTTTCGCCCGACGTTGCTATTCTTTTTCTGAGCGCAAGAGCAAGAGAGACAGAGATGGAAAGTTCAGTATTATCAGCTTACGCGATAAATGCACGCAGATATGTAAAAGTGTGCCTTAGATTTTTCGAAGTAATGCCGCTGCTTCGTACAACGCGGGCATGCATAAGCGCAATTTTCACGAGTACGTTGACTTTAGGTGTAAAAAAGTGAGATGGATAGATAGGAGGAGAATCGAGAGAAAAGATTAAGGTTCACCGGATAAAAGTTAAAGAGAAAGAGAGAATGAAAAAGAGGGAGAGGGAGACAGAGAGAGAGAGAGAGAAGAGAGTGGCAAAAAGGAAAAATACGTCGATCGATCGTGGAATTTCGGAAAATTTTCTTTTTCTCTCCTTCCTTATGTTTCTCTCGCAGAGCCATCTTCTTAATCGACTATAACAAGGACAACGACGAACATTTATTTCTTCCGCTATGGCGAAGATGTCTATAGCTGCTTATATTCTCATGGATTTTATCGTGAAATTGAACGGGACTCATTTGTTTAGTAAGCATTTTTCTTCATCGTTACTTTTTTTTCCTTTTTTCCTTTTCCTTTTTGTTTTTTTTTTTTTTTTTTTGCTTTGATGGAGGAATCGATCATTCAAAGAAGGAAAGTAAGAAAGAGTAGAGAGTCGGAAATTCTCGACGATCAACTCGAGAGATAATTTTTCTATGCCATATTTCTATTCGAGTTTTAACTAAAAAGAAAAATCTCTCATAGTCCAGTCAAATTAGTCCTCAAAATAGAAGTAAGGTTACAAAAATTCCCATAGAGCTAAAAATCTGTATGAGTGTTCAGAATACTATTATAAATGAATTGTGAAAAGTCCCCATCAATCCCCCTTGTGCAAAAAATTTTATTGATGGTGAAAGTTTGCAAAAATGGGTTTCTCGCGTTTTTCAGCTAAACGGTGAGTTTTACAGCAAAAATAGTTAAGACAAAAATTGTAGATCATCCGATTCTCTACAAAAAATGTATCTACACTTTTTTTCATAAGTATTGCCATTTCCGTGATATAGCGGTTAAAAGAATTAAAATATTTTATTCGTAATATGCACGTTAATGTACTTTTATATACATTTTTGAAGCGTTATACGAGTAAAAATATGAGTCCCTATGTCTTATACATACAAATTATAAAATTCTTAGAACATAAATAAACGTCAAAAACTCCGCCCCTATTTTCATTTAGTCGCATGGCCTTGAGTAACATCTGTCTTTCATTCAATTGTCAGCGTGGCGATGCTCGTATACCTGCTCCGTTTCGAGGGTCTCATACTCAACAAAATACTGTTAGTCGTAAGCATTCCTTCGTAGTGACAACTCGTGGCTATCGCTTATATTTTGTAACAAAGTTTGTGCATTTTACTGTTTTTAAAAAAAAATGTCGCAACTCTGCTTTATTTGTAGTCAACCTTTGACTGAAAGTGGAGTTGTTACTGTTGATCGCGGCATGAAAGCATTAATTGATGCAAGTATTGAAAGAGGTGATGAGTTTTCGGAGTATCTGAAAGACCAGACATCTATAAAAATTCATGTGCAGTGTCGAAAAAATTATACTCGAAAAAGTAGCATTGATGCCGGGAAAAGACGGTGCCAAGAAGAAGAAGCTGGTTCATCAAAAATAAGTCCTCCTCGTACTAGAACACGAGTAGGTGAAACTACATTTTGCTTCAATCAGTGTTGTTTATTTTGCGGCAATGAATTAAATGAAGAGTTGGAGAAGAAAAAAGCACTGCAGTACCGACGTAAAATTTTTAAAGTGACTACACTTTCGTTCAAAGACAGTATTCTAACTATAGCTAAAACTCGTTGTGATGATGTAGCCAAAGCTGTTGCTGCTCGAATTGAATTTGAATATGATTTAGTCGCTGCCGAGGCTAAGTATCATAACGATTGCTACAATTCTTTTTTGAAACCGACCACTGGGGGTAAAGTCGGTCGTCCTCAAGATGAAGCTACAAATATTGCGATGAGAGAAATATTTAAGTATATTGAAAATAACGATGATTGTCAATTCACATTAAACGAATTGAAAAGTATTTGTAAAAAATTAATAATAGATAATAGAACCATTAAAATGCGATTGAAGTTGGAGTATGGTGATAAAATTATTATTACAGAAAAATCAGGATCATTAACATTCGTATGTTTTATTGATAGTCACCATGATATTTTAAATCAAGCTTGGTACGAAAAAAAAAAAACAGATAAAAAAGAAGAGCGATTTCGCATCTTAGAAGCTGCAGCAGCAATTATTCGAGAGAATATTCAATGTGCAGTGTTAGATAATTCTAATTATCCTGCACCAGGTCGTATGTTTGAAGATATTGATACAGACATTCCAAAGTCACTGACTTATTTCTTGGAGAAGGTTATTTTAAAAAATAAACGCTTCAATTTAGAACATTTACAATTAGTATGCACGAATATTAGCCATAGTATTATGAGTGCTGTTCGGCCTAGGTCTTTCAAGTCCAAATTAATCGATACTAGATGAGGATAATTACGATATCAGTGATGAGACATATGATGCATCACTTTCAGAACATATTTGTATCCAGGAATATGAAGAAAAAGAAGATGAAGAAATAGAAGAAGAAGAAAACGAAGACAGTACACTAGAAGTTCCATTGGATTATTATGAATCCGATGAATAATTTTTCCAAATTATTTTTTCATTTACATATTACATAATTTACACAATTTTTATCATTTTTAATACTCAATTTGAATTCAATAGGATCACAATAGATCGTGGAATAGGCCTACCGGGGAAACCACGTTAAAAAAAAAGCGCCAAGCACACTACCTCATAGGTGGTGTGGAAACGTGTGCATATTACGAATAAAATATTTTTTTCAATTCTTTTAACCACTATATCACGGAAATGGCAATACTTATGAAAAAAAGTGTAGATACATTTTTTGTAGAGAATCGGATGATCTACAATTTTTGTCTTAACTATTTTTGCTGTAAAACTCACCGTTTAGCTGAAAAACGCGAAAAATCCATTTTTGCAAACTTTCACCATCAATAAAATTTTTTGCACAAGGGGGATTGATGGGGACTTTTCACAATTCATTTATAATAGTATTCTGAACATTCATACAAATTTTTAGCTCTATGGGAATTTTTGTAACCTTCAAAGTCTTATTTGACTGGACTATCACTGGAGAAAAGAGAAAGACTAGACCATAGTATAAGCATATTTTATATTTATATTGATTTTTATTATTATTTCGTTTTTTTTTTTTGTTTTTTCTTTAGTACCTAATATTTTCAAATATTAAGTGGTACGATTGCTAACTACTATGGTAATAAAATGTAATTGATAAAAAAACTTAATAAAAATGATAACATTTGTTTCGAAGAAATAATATTAAAATTATTATTTTTTAATTACTAGAATAATGTCGAGTTCGAAAGATGATACGTTTACTGTTAGTAGGATAGAAGTTGACAACTGTAGTTAATAATTCAGTTTATTCAGATTATATTATATATAGGTGTACAGCATTTATTCCAATAAAATTAAATTTAAATAAACATTTAAAGTTATCATTAACCGATTCATTCACTAAAAACCATTCAAATTTATCGGAGATACGGATAACGATAATTTTTAATAGACTGCAGTAATAATAATTTACCGTTTCGATGATGTTTGATAATATGCACATTTCAACTTTAATTTCAAATTTTGCAGATTAATAATCATTAATCATTACGATATTCATTTATTAATCCAATTACTTAAAATGACATCGATATCGATAAAAGACAATTTTGAATCGAGTTTTTAAAAAACAATACTTTTACGTTTAAGTCATATATACAATTATACATATAATACTGCTGTAATCTTGTACTGAATTATTGATATTCTATTAATATCAAATACAAAGTTTCGTAAATAGTATTATTTTAGATAAAATTATTAAATTGTATTTATGTAAATCCTAAAATATTAACCGTAATATTATATATATATATATATATATATATATATATAAACTTCGATTTCTCTATATTTTTCTTTGAAATAATAAATTTGATAATACAAAATTAAAATCTCTGTAAAAATATTACTTGCGAAAAAAAAAAATTTCTATTATTTTTATTTTTTGTATGCAATTCTAGTATACTATTGAATTAAAGACCGCGCAGTTAGAAAGAAATAAATAAATAATATTCTATACGGAAATAGGGATATACACGTATTTCCGACTAAATTTGAGCTTACTAAATCTAATTCCGACTGTAGAATTGCTCTAAAATATGACTAAAAACTGGAAAACTTGCGCCAATTTTATAATGGTGTACCAACATTGACTTTTTAAATCAATTTTGGTAAGCCTTGATCGGATTTTCAGATTATTATTATTATATTATAAATATAAGTTATCATTGTAAAATGAGGCATTGAAAATGCAAAAGATGTAAAAAAACGAAATATTTTCACAACTTCTATCCTTTATACCTATTGTTATATACATAAACAAAATGTAGATAATTAATTATTATTTATTTTTATTTATTATTATTTATTATTATTAATTTTTATTTATTATTATTTATTTTTATTTATTTTTATTTATTATTATTTATTTTTATTTATTATTATTTATTATTATTTATTTTTATTTATTTATTCAGTTGATTAAACTCAATGAAAGAAAAAACAAAAAAATAAGTAAATTAAAATCGATCAAAAAGTAAATATTAGTTTATCATTAGAAAATCGAAGCGATTGTTGATATAAGAAAGACTTTAAATTTACGGATCATTCGAAATCACTGTAAAATTGGCTTTTTTCGTACAAAATTTCTCCACGTCTTTCAAAATCTCGACTTATAGTATATAGAAAAACCTTACTGGAGCCATATTCAGATTCAGTGGCCTCAAATCTATAAGAAAACATGTGCGCTATTAATGTCGCCCAAACAATCCGAACAAAAGATTGTACGATATACATTAATTGAATCGAAGTTATCGAAAGGTTATCCTTTTTTTTTATTCATTTGGAATGAAATCCGTAAAATTTATCGTAGACTTATTGTATAATAAATGTTACAATACATTATATTTGATATTTATCATTTAATCCATTTATAATTTAATCAAAATCTCATTTACTCGGGGCATCGAAATAATAAAACAATTTATTATCAAACGAAGAAGACTAACAATAGAAAACTATAAGAACAAAAAAATAGTCAACAAAGTAAATTTAATAACAATAAAATTAACAAACGTATATACCGTGCCAATGAAGCCGCACCACTTCGATGAAAATTCCGAGAGCAGTTGGCTAGCACGTTGGCGCGCGCTTTTCCGCCCACGATTTTTCTTTTAAATCGCGCGTAACGACAACTGCGCGCGTGCGCAGTCATGAATCATTAACCCGTAATTTCGCCCGAGAGTATCGCCGGTATATATGTAGAAGTGTATACGCCTTTATATTCGCGCATTAATAATTTAAACGCGCACGGTTTACCTATATATGTTGAGCGAAAGAAAAAAAAATAGGATGAAAATGTTTTTGGTTAAAGGTAACGAGAGAGAAATAAAGTATGTGTATCGAGAATGCGATAAGCTCGTTTTAATTTGTCGTAAACGAGGTGCTTCGAGTGAAAAATTAGCTTCAAAATTAACAAACGAAGAGAAAAAAAGGAGAAAGAGATTGGTATAGACACGTTAAACGATTGTTGCAATTTCTAATCTTCATTTTTTTTTTTTTTTTTTTTTTTTTTCATGCGTGTTCGGTAGCCCGAAATATTATTTGCGACACGCGCGTACGAGTATTTTCGATACGCGAAGACGCGCGTGTTTCGTTCGCGCGTAAAAGGGGGGGAGAACGGGGGAATACAACGCAATTTTGTTCGTTCGCACTGCCTCGAGGCTTACGTGTTTACCGCGGAAATTTTCGTTAAAACAAAAACCGATCGCTGCGGGGCAAGAAGGGGCGCGAGACGCGAGCGGTGGGACAATTTTTCTAATAGACGAATTTTCGCGGACTCGTCAGTCTCCTGCGGTTCACGGTCGAAGGAACTTCTTGCTGATAAAAACGCATCTTACGCAATACGCTACTATTCTTTGTCTACACTTACTCACACACACCTGGAGCTCCGGTCAATTCGTAATACGAGTACGTTACGGTGAGCGTCGCTGCGGCATAACGATACCGCCCCGCAACAATCCATGTTGATTCAATTTGATTGTCCAAACCTAGATGTATCTAGATTCGTTCGTTATCGTTTATTCAACACACACATAATACATGCATACAATCAAACGTGGTTGTAATCTTCGTCTTCGTGGGGTTTTTATGCCTTAGTACTTTTCTCCGAGCCAATAAAGGAACGTTTCCTATTGGCTCAAAATCGTCGTGTTTTTTATTTTACCACGTCATAATCCTCATCCTATGAAGAAAACTTAAACTAGAATAACAGCGCAAAGTAAGCATTGTTTTTCGACGCGACAATGCGGTAGAAGGCAAAAAACGTTGCGAAAAAAAGTTTTGCATTGGAGATTTTTAATAAAGGGAGCGAATTAATTTTGATACTGAACGAATTTTTTGTATAAGAAAGTAAAAGCAATTAATAAACGAAAAAAATAAATAAATAAATAAAATAAAATGTGCTACGTAATATATTTTTTAATCGATTATTTAAAGCTTATAAAAATAAACAAATATTGTATTATGTACGTAATTATTTTTACGTCAACCGTATACAAATTTTATCTACAACAAATTTTCATTGAATAATTTAAATTTTTACTAATAACTGTATTCGGTGTACATTTTTTATATGTGGTATCTCTTTCACAAATAAAATCTACACATTCAAACGATTTTTAAACAGGAATTTTGAAAAACCCGGTGAAATAGACAAATTTTTTTTTAAACCAAATATCAATCAAGTAATTATTGAAAATATAATTATTAATAAAAATAGCTTTTTTCATTATTATCTTATTAAATTTAATTTAGGAGACGTGCTTAATTTAAGTAGGCAAAATTAATTTAGATGTGGAAAAAATTAATTTTTACCTTCACTTATACTTTCGTTTAATTATTTAAGCAGCAATCACTTATATAAATTTTTAAAGAAATCATAAATAAATGTATTAAATGTGATAAAAAGATTTCGAGCGACGCTTTACCTAATGAATTTTTGCAGGAAAATAAAATTTTAACTAAAAAAACTAAAATCTTTTTCCTGTTCATTCTTTTATTTTCTGTATTATATTACTTAAACTATAACTACATCAATTCGTAATTTCATTTAAAATGCATTACACAATTCACAGATAAAAAAATATTAACATATCTTATTTTTTCTGTTTATTGCAATATCTTCTAATTGATATATTACACATATGATTAAAAAAAAAAAAAAAAAATGAATATAAATTAAAAAATATAAAATGCAATAACAAAGCAATGAAATGAAAACATAATTTTTTAAAATAAATACTCGCTTATAAAAATTTGTTTTTTATATTCAAGACCGAAAAACTCCCACGCGAAATTTCATCAGTTTCAAAAAGAATGAATGAAAGTTGCTAGTTAAATATTGCTGCCGCACTGGCGTGTATTGAATTTAAAATGTCAATTGCATTAAACTTAAAATATTCATCTCTTTATCTACCGACGTTGCATTAATGAAAATTTACTTTAAATGTAATTTTTGTAGAACATCGTTATTCGATGATGCGCTAATGTTAAAATTGTACTTTTCAGAGTTTCATGTGCAATTTGAATTTTTCGTTAATAAATAAAAAGTTTCGCAATGTTATGCTTCTTGCTTAAACCTTCAAAATTCTTACTAGTTACTGAAAATTTAGTTTCGAAAATAAAAAAGACTAAAGATAATTTGCAAAAAAAACATTTTTACACATTTTTTAAAAATATTTTTTAACTGTACAAAGAAGTAACATATAACGTTTTACTTTCGATGGCAAGATTTTTAAAAAACTTTTGTTTATTTAATGCCTTTTATCAGCGAGTGTTACTTTACGTAAATTCTAATATAATATTTCAATATCTAAATCACAAAATTTATTGATTATATATAGTTTATCATTGACGCACTATTATAAACCTTTTAAAAATATATTCGCAACCTTAAATGCATCGTCAGAAATATTTGACATACCTTGTCATATATCTTATTGTTTATTTGTTTATTCGCGTCATTAAACTATATACTCGCTTTTCTATATTCGAATAGCGATTTCGGGTATGTAATTGAATAAATTTTAATGCAAAATCCCGTCGCAAAGTTCATTAATTATTATAATATATAATATCAACAATCGAAATAATTTTATTAATTTATTAAAAATAAGTTTATTTTGATTAGAAATGCATACAGAATAATTTAACGGCATAAATTGATTTTTTTAATTGGTTAATGTTATATTAAAGTCATATTTAATTTTACGTAATTTAAAAAGTAATCTATTAAATTATATTTTATTAATCAACTCATTTAATAATTAAAATTTTCAATCGTGAAATAACGATCAAAAGTTTATTTATTTTTTTTTTTTGTTTTTTTAATTTAAAAATAAATTCGTATAAAATGTGAATGAAATCATACACGAGTAATATATTTTTATGTATACTGTAAAAGTATAACTCAATAACCAGATAATTGAGGATTTTAAAATAGTTAATTGATAACGCGTTAATAAAAAAATCGTTTTTCAAATTACAATTTTACACTAATTTTAAATTATATTATACATTATACTTATTTAATATTGAATATTATTAAACGTTGGTTATACATTTTGAATCTTGAAAATTAGTTTTGCTCGAATCTTGATTAAAGATGGAACTTGAAGATTGATTTGGGCTATTATAAAGTTACGTGTGAAGTTTAATATTGAACGGTTAAATGCTCATGCAACCGAAAACTCTAATGCACGAAGGCACGTAAAGCTAGGGATAACGAATTAAAGTAGAAAATAAAAAACTCATTGTTATTGTTTTCTTTATTACAATAAAATTAATAACGAGAAAATGTGAACAAGTTTTTTCTCTTTTTTTTTTTACCGAAGTTTTACAAAAAATAATTTTTAAAAAAGAAAACGTTTGCGATATTTTTCGTTTAATGTTTACCAAATATCGCGTTTAGTTAATATATATATATATATATATATATATATATATATATATATATATATATATATATATATATCCAGTTCATCCTATATATATACAGCCTGTCCCACTATCTAGTGAAAATATTCATAACGCCTGATGCAGGGAAAAATTTTATAAATAAAAAACCTTGTTACATTAAAATCGGTGAATTAATTACTATTTAATTAACAATAGATTAACAGCCAATCAAATTTCTTCGCGATCAAGTGGGCGGGCCTTGAGAGAAAAAAAACCAAAAAAAAAAACAAAAATGGGCGGAGCTTTCAATTTTGAATTATATATTGATATGCGGCGATGTGTGCATCGCATTGCTATGTTATTGTTTCTCCCCACTTCGCCGCGAATTTTAATCCTGATCTTCTTTTGTCTTCTCATTCATCTTCTTATTCCTCTCATTCAGGCTATAGCACTGACGGTTTGGGTTCTAATCCCCAGTTCCGTATTTTTTTTTTTTTTTTTTTTTTTTTAGCTCCTGCAAGTCTTTGTAAAATTCAAAAAATAATATTAAAGTTTTTCTAGATTAAGTTTTCATTCGTTTGTAAGCATCTTTTAATATGTGTTCAAGAAAATTATGAATTAATTACTATAATTCTTGATTACAGTCCGTTGTTTGATAAATACAATAAAATTTTCATAAAGTAAGATATTAAAATAATTAAAATTTTGTTTTCACACGAGATTTTAAGCTGTATAACATTATTAGTTACACCAAAAAAAAAAAAATGCCTCTAAAAAAAATATTTAAAAAAATTCATCGATGTTACAAATTGGAAAACGACCTTGAATCTATTATACATTCGAGTCTTTCACACTCAGTTACCTCATATTGCATTTTTATGCATTTAACGTAAAAATAATAAGACGCAGCATTTTTTTAATAATATTTGTTTTATGAATAAATGGACATTACAATAAAAGATTAAGTTCAATCAAATATAGGGTGGAAAAATCATAGTTAATTAATAATCTTAAGCATCAATTGTAGAAAAAATTAAAAAACTTTTAGATATATTGGCTTTCATCGAAATACCTAAAAAAGACTTACAGAAGCTTAAAAAAAAAAAAAATCGGGACTGGGGATTAGAACCCAAACCGTCAGTGCTATAGTCTGAATGAGAGGAATAAGATGAATGAGAGGACATAAGACGATCAGGATTAAAATTCGCGGCGAAGTGGGGAGAAACAATAACATAGCAATGCGATGCACACATCGCCGCATATCAATATATAATTCAAAATTGAAAGCTCCGCCCATTTTTGTTTTTTTTTTGGTTTTTTTTCTCTCAAGGCCCGCCTATTTAATCGCGAAGAAATCTGATTGGCTGTTAATCTATTGTTAATTAAATAGTAATTAATTCACTGATTTTAATGTAACAAGGTTTTTTATTTATAAAATTTCTCCCTGCATCAGGCGTTATGAATATTTTAACTAGATAGTGGGACAGGCTGTATATATCCAGTGAATCTTACGCGTATTCGAATTAAAATGGTTAACGCACACAAATCAAAGTGTCGATATTATAAGCTTGAAATTACATTTTAATTGAATCGCTAATACAGTTTTGATTAGAAAAGAGCAAATTGGATAAGCTTTTACGGTATTTATGTGTATTAAATTCAACGTATTAAAAAAAAGTAAATAATTTTTACAACGAAACCCAAAAACTTTCTACTGATTGTTATTTCTATTATTGTTGTTATTATTCAGATTGTTTTCTCAAATGAAATTGTTTAGAAGTCATTGGTAAGTCAAACGTGTGTATACTCGAAATAAACTTTTCGAATAAATCATAAGTTAACGGACCTTATGGAAGTAAAAGCTCGAATTTTATGCGTGTTATGTGCAAATGTACTGAAATATTTTCAATTTATTATTTATATTATTATTCTGCGAGTAACGTATGAACTGAGTATTGGACTTTATCAAATATTTTTACTATACGGTCAAGATTCATATTCATTATTAAAACTTGTTAATAAGTTATAGAATAAGTTCAAACAACAAATAAACATTTAATTAATTAAACAATCAACTTAGCTTAATTCACTCTTATTTTTCACATAAAAAGAAATAAGAAAATATCAATTTTTTTCTCCAAATTAACAAAAATTCTGAAACGTAAAAACATTCAAACAATACACGACATCTAAAACGTTTGAGCGTAAAAAAAGGACGGAAGAAAGAAAAAATAAAACAAAAAAACTTGACAACGCTTAACAACCATTCGCTTTCGTAATTTACAAAAGTGTTCTTTCTCTTTTAAAAGTTTATAACAATTCTTTACCCCCCCCTCTCTCTCTCTTTCTCTCTCTCTCTTTCTCTCACTCTCTCTCTGTCTAACTCTCTCTCACTCTCTCTCTCACTCTCTCTCTCACTCTCTAACTCTCTCTCTCTCGCTTCGTACATGGCCATTAAAAGCTTGTCAAAAAATCTCATTGCTGCGGTATACTTCCAAATAGCGCGATAAAAACGAAAAAGAAGAAGGAAGAACAGAAGAAGAAGAAGAACAAAGGCATACGTATAGTACTCAAAGTAAAGTAACTAGGGAATCCAGTCGGTAAATTATAACGAATGCGTGCACGCACGCACACACGCACGCACGCACATATATTAATATATATATATATATATATATATCCCAGTCGTCCATCTTACAGTTCTCATGTTCGAGGCTTCGAAGGATAATGTAATCAAGGTCGGCGATCGAATTTGAATTATGCATCGGACGTAGTGCCCCCCTTCCCCTCCCTCGTCCTAAAAGCATTCATATTCGGGCGCCGAATGTATATACTACTGTGATCAAAAAGTAAGGTGAAATTGTCATTTAAAACTTCCGGGCATTAGAAATGCAGATAAATTTTTTTTGCTAGGTTGGTAAGACTGTCTATAACATTTGCCAAGCGTCTGTTTGTCAAAAGGTTTAATTATCTCCGAGTTACACGTATTTTTGTAAACAACCAAAAGTGAATTTTTCGATTTTTACAATGGGTGATTTTGTTGAGCAAAGAACTTGCATCAAATTTTGTTTGCGGAACGAATATTCTTGTGCGGACACGTTGAAAATGTTGCAGAAGGCCTTTGGTGATCAAACTATGGCATGAAAAAACGTTTATAAGTGGTACAACGAGTTCAAAGCGGGCCGAGAACGCGTTGAAGACGAACCGCGCTCTGGACGACCATCAACGTCTACCGACGAGGGCCACGTCCAAAAAATCAAAGATTTGGTGCTTGAAAATCGTCGATTGACAATTAGAAACCTCGCTGATAGTGTTGGAATGTCATTTTGCTCAGCCCAAACCATTTTGAAGGATGTTTTGTGTCTCAAACGCGTCGAGTCTCGATTGGTGCCAAAATCGCTCAATTTTTTGGAAAAAAAGCGTCGCTTTGATGTGTGTGAAACTTTGCTGTCTGACTATCAGGACCACTTGAAATGCATCATTACTGGAGACGCATTTTGGACTTACGCATACGACCCTGAAACCACCGACCAATCCAGCGATTATCGTGCAAAAGGTGAAGCAAGACCGAAAAGACCACGGCAAAGTCGATCAAAAATCAAGGTCTTGTTGACAGTTTTCTTTGATTATCGTGATGTGGTGCACTATGAATTCCTTCCGCCAGGCCAAACTGTCAACAAAAAATATTATTTGAGCGTTATACGTCGTTTGTGTAAAGCTATTCGTTTGAAACGGCCGGAATTATGGGAGAACAACTCTTGGTTCCTTCACCACGATAATGCACCATGTCATACGGCATTGGTTCTTCGCGACTTTTTTGCCAAAAACTCGACTCATATCGTTCCGCAACCGCCGCATTCGCCTGATTTGGCTCCGTGCGACTTCTGGCTATTCAGTAAACTCAAAAGGCCAATGCGGGGACACCGTTTTGACACGATTGAGAAGGTGAAGAAGGTCTTGAAGGCTATACCGGAAAAAGACTATTCCGACTGTTTCGAGGACTGGAAAAAGCGTTGGCAAAAGTGCGTTTTATCGGACAGGGATTACTTTAAGGGGTTACCCCCACTTGCGACTTTGAAAAAATCGATTTTTTGTTAATTGCATTTTTTTGAAGTATAAGTATCTGAGAATATGACCTGGAAATTTCAAGTCGATCCGAAAAAAATTGACTGAGATATAAGCGTTGAAAGAGAAGAATCCGTTGTGTAAACAACCGGCTAGTCTGACACCTGGCACGCTCGACCCTCTCGACGGTTTCAGTCGATTGTTCGATGACAATGGTCGTATACCTGGCATTTACAACGTTTATATAATAGACTGGAATTTGTAGAAACGAATTTTCTACCCCGGACCCGGAATAGATGACTCTATGTAGGTTTACAAAAAAAATTATTTTCTTCGTGTAAACTGAAATTAAAACTTTAAATGCGTTTTTCTCGAAATGGCATTTCTGAAGTCGGTGACCAAGATTACTCAAACACTAATGAACCGATCTTCTTGAAATTTTTCAGGCTTATGAAATACATAAAAATGTAGTCTTTCATCGTTCGATTTTTTGTTTAAAAAAAAAATAGCCGTTTTATAGCCAAAAAACGGCCGTTTTTTTTCGTTAAAATCAAACCATTAACTTTAACTGTCCACTATTTTGTAAAAAATAAATATTTTTTTAAATCCTTCGATTAAAGACTAGTTTATACTTATATTTAACTAAATCTATTCACATTTTTTGTTTCAGATGATCCACTTCGCCGCAATGTTGGTCACCGCAAACCGTATAAATAAAAACACTATTTCATTGGCAGCCATTTGCCACTTAACAATGTAATATTTTGCAATAAAAAAATTACTGAAAGTTCTTCAAGATGTATTTTTTAAGATGATATAATAATCGTTTAAAAAAGTTTTGTCGTTTTCTTTAAAAAAAATTCATGAAAAAAGTTCTTTTTGTTGAGCTACAAGTGGGGGTAACCCCTTAAAGGAGACGAAATTGATTTAAAAGAATAAATAAAGAATTTACATTTTATAAACAAATTCACCTTAGTTTTTGATCACGTAGTACACGTCGAGCTTACGCTAAGGCGACTCAACGGTTTTAACGACTCTGTTTATATATCAAGGATACTACTCTAACACACAGACACGTGCTCGAGCCAAATACTTTGATAGCGAATATTTTTTTTTCGATGCTCTTTTTTTTCTTTTTATATACATGCATATGTACAAATGTACACCCAGCACGGATGAATCGTCACCTATTTAATTGAAAATAAAAATAAGTTAATTTGGCAACACTGAACGTCATCTATCTGAAGTAGCGGAAAACGAAATTTTGACTGCAGCGTTCGAAAATTATATCGCTATGCTTATCTAATCTCTTAATGTTCTTTATGAGTATATTTGATACAAAGAAGACGAAATTATAATAGAATAATAATAAAATTATAAAAAAGCATTAAAAACATTATTTTACCACAATAAGCTAATATTTTTTTTATTAATTTTAACAATTTAAATAACACACAATTCTGAACACAACCTGAAAATTTGTTTTTTTTGTAATTTTTTTTTGTCGAGTATTAAAAAAATTTTTTTTTTTCTCTCCTTTACCATTTTTTTCAATAGTTTTCGGTATTCTCGAGAAATTATTTTTTTTTGCCTGTGTTTTCGCTTCCGGCAGGGTGCGCCGTCGCCCCTACATCGTCTCGCAAGACGACGAACATCCCGCCGCTCACTCTGACACCACTCATAAAACTATTTTGTGCTGTTTTGTTTCAGTTTTTTTTTCGCACGCTGACCCCGCACCGTGCTGCAAATAGCAGTCACGTATATTTAATTGTATTAAATGTTATGTGGCATGCTGTGAATGTAAATTATATCTAATTTATTTATATATATTTTTTTTAAATATTTTGGCGAAAATCTATTTTTTTGTTGTCTCGTATCCCTCGGAATTATTTTCGGTTATAGCACCGTTTGCTTACATAGTGGCCATTTTTCTGCACCCGGACTTTGCTCGCGCGTATTTTCCCGCTACTTTGCCCGTTTGTTTTTGCATAGCTTGTCGCGGACCACGACTGTCTCCCGCTAGCCTAACCTTCTCCCGCCTAGCACCATACTATAGCGCATTTACTGGATTAAGCACGTTGCATTACGCATCCCGCGCCGACGCATGCGAGCGAATTATTAGTTTTTTTGCAGTTTTCAGCTTCGTGCGAGTTAGTGGACTCAGCCATAGCAGTCAGCAAGCAGTTCGACGTAAGTTTCAGCAACGATTTGCGAGCTAGTGTGCTCGAGTTGATTTTGTATTCGTGTCATTTTTTTTTCGTTTTGCTTAGCAGCAGCTGTTTAGGTGGAAGTTAACTTCCTCAGCAGAGCTAACCGAGCACGTACTCGAGCTATTCGTCCCAGTTTTGGAATTTGCGTTGAGCTGACTATACTAAGCGTGATATTTCGCTCGTTTCGCCGTAACGTCGCGTGTCATTATTGTACGTCGTCGCTCCCGTCGTTGCAACTATTTTGTTTTCTCGTGATTTAGTTTTATTAGTGTCGCAGAATGGAGTCGGATCGTGCCGCCAATCGTGATATGATTTCGCTGGAGCCTGAGATTATCAGGAGTTCCATTCGGTATGCTATTTATACCGCAACCGACGGACGCGTGTTTGAAAACGCACAACGAAGCGGACTCAACATCGATTGCGATACATACGTAGTGCGAGAGCGGCTGGAAAGGTACGAGCTCCGTCGCCTGTTGGGAGCCGATGCCGCTCCATGGAACCCCGCGCAGGATGAGCGCGCGAATCACAGCCGTCTCCCGCCGCTTGAAGCGGAATCAATTATACCGCGCAGTTCAAGTCTGAATTTCGATTCTCCCGTGGGTCCGCAAGCGCCTAATATTTCGGTTTTCTCGCAACTAGCCGCGCGCGCATGGGACAGCACATCGGCGGAAGTGGCACGGACGCCGCAGGGCGAGCCTGATATCCGCGCACCGCGAGTGCGTATCGCCGATACCGAGCCAGAGAGAGCTCGTGCGATGGAGACCCCTCCGCCGCCCCGTGCGCATTCTACGCGGCTACACCAGACGGTTGGCCGGCTTGGCAGGGAATCGCCGATGGAATTAACGGACCCCGTAGAGCGTACGTTCCACGGAGCAGCCTCCAGCTACCGCGTACCACCAGCGGTAGGCCCTGCGGCTGCCCTCGAAGAGTTCGACCCGTTCTGGACGTACGTGGTTGAGAGCCAGCGGCCGACGGAAGACCGAAGGACCGCGGCAACGTATCCGGAGCCAGCCGTAGACGCTCCACGAGAACAGCAAAGGCACGAAGCACCATATTTCAAAGCAGCGCACGCAACCGCCCCGTTCGGCGAGTTAGCTGCGCAGCCGTTGCCACCCGCTTCTCGGCGCGTTACCGTGAATTGGGGAGCGCCCACGAACGAAGAGGCTTACGCGCCGCACCCACAATTACCGGAGGACCGACGGCCGACTCGACTGGCACCGCCGCCGCCTCCGCGTCCCGCAGAGTTTAACCACCAGCAGCCGTACGGAGCGGAGAGGTACGACGCACCTCTAAGACCTCCGCTTGAAGCTGCAGCGCCTCGGCACGCGCAAACGAATGCCACGCAGCTTATTCTCGACAATTCCACGTTTCTGCGCGAAAAGCAAACGTGCGAAATACTGGAGAAGTGGCGCATTTCTTTCAAAGGGAGGCAGAAGCAAGACCCCGAGGGATTCCTGACCAACCTGAATCAGTGTCGGGAGACATACGGCTTGACTCTCGAAGATATTATTAAAGCTCTGCCGGCGGGCCTCGACGAAGAGGCATGGTACTGGTTTCGCCGCGAACACAACCGCTGGCAAACTTACGCTGATTTTGTGGACGCGTTTCGGTTGCAGTATTGCGCCGACAATCTGCAAGACCGCTTGCGCCAGGAGATCGGCAGGCGGACACAAGGCCCGCAGGAAGATATATCTACGTTCCTGCTCAAATTCCGCAATCTGCTAGACCAAGTGCGGCCGCCGATGTCATTATCCGAGCAATTAGATTGCACGTGCCGCAACCTCCATCCAGCGTATAGGCAAGCTGTTTCGCGCGACCGCGTTCGTGATTTTGTAGAGCTGCAGCGTCTGGGGAAAAAGTTCGAGACGAAGAAGTTGCAGGACAAGGCTTATCGTCCTCCTCCGCCACCCGAGGAGTCGTTCTTCCCCAAGGACGCGTACGTGCCGCTGCAACCGGCACGCTCGGTTAAAGCTGCTCCCGTAGAAACGGCGCGACTTATAGATATCGACGACACGAATTATAGCACGGACTTTGTCGCCGCCGCGAGCGCTCCGGAGGAGCGCCTCCAGCAGCCGCAGTCGCAATTTAAGCCGCCGGCCCCGCCGCAAGCTCGAACTCCGCCTAAAAAGCCGCGTCCACTAGCGATTACGCGCACAGCAGCCCCCAGGTCTTCGGCGGGAACGCAGACCGAAATACCGCCGCTTCTGCAACCCGCTGACGTGCCCCCTCAGCGGCAACGTAATTCTAATTTTTACGCGAACAGCAGCACCGCGCCGCCGCGCGCGGTGGTATACGCCGCTAATAACCAGCAAGATAACTCGCCACAAGCTCGGAAGCAGCGAGAGCCGTGCCGGCGATGTAACCAGCTAGGGCATTGGGCTGCGGAATGCCCTAAGTCCCCTAAATGTTATGGATGCGGGCAACCGAACGTACTGCGCAAGGATTGCCATCGATGCCGAGCGTCTCCACGGGCGGGAAACGCACCGCAGGGGACTCGTTAGGAGCTCGCGGGTCCTCGCGCCGCCGAAAGGCAGCTCCACGCTGCGGGCAGCTTCATCCTGACCCGCCACGCCTGTCGCCGCCGCGCGACGCAGTGGAGGTTTCCGCCGCAACGGAATCTCCAGCAGCAGCACCATTGGATCCGCCGCCGTCGCTGATCCAAGGTAAACCGCACCTCCGCGAGGTACGGCTATTTTTTAATATTGAGCTCAATGGTTTGAAGCTCAGAGGCTTACTGGACGATGGCGCCGTCCATTCGTTCCTGGGAAAGGGTTTGAGCACGTTGTTGCAGAACAAGCTCAGCCCTGCGGCTAATACAATTAACGTGGCAGATGGAGGAGCAGTGGCAATCCAGGGAGTGCTGGATGTGACTGTCTCCATCGATGGAGAAAGGCGCACGCTTCCTTTCTTCATGGCAGATGGATTGCAATACGATTGCATCCTGGGCATCGACTTCAAGAGGCTGTTTAAATTGAAGATTGATTATGGCACGGATACCTGGTGGACACCACGGGGCGTGGTGCACCAGTTCTATCCGTACGGGTCCGATCCGGCGACCTTTTCGGCCGTCGCGACTGTCGGCGGACTCGTAGTAGCAACCGACGACGAGCAGGAGCAGCTAAATACTCTGCTCGACCGCTTAATCCCGCCAACACCCGCATCGCTAGGATTAACCAACTTAGCAGTGCATACCATCGACGTGCAAGGAGCCGCGCCAATTCGGCAGCATGTGCGCAGATATTCGCCAAAAATGCTGCAAGTTGCATACGATGAGATCGATCGCATGCTTGCCGAAGGTATCATTGAGCCGTCCGACAGCCCGTGGTGCAGCTGTCCGGTAATCG
This sequence comes from Chalcis sispes, assembly GCA_949987625.1. NCBI lineage: Eukaryota > Metazoa > Arthropoda > Insecta > Hymenoptera > Chalcididae > Chalcis > Chalcis sispes. The sequence continues at coordinate 17,404,692 of OX465099.1, forward strand.
CACCGAAAGCCAATGGAAAGTGGCGTTTCTGCATTGACTACCGGCGCATCAATGCTGTCACTAAACGCTCCGCTTATCCCCTCCGCAACATGGACGATATTTTAGACAAGCTTAGATCGGCTCGCTACATCTCCAAGCTCGATCTCAGTCAAGCGTATCACCAAGTCCCGCTCGACACCGCAAGCAAAGAAATCACCGCTTTCTGCATCCCTGGACGCGGGCTTTATCAATTCACGCGTATGCCGTACGGTTTAACGAACGCCCCCGCAACGTTTCAGCGAATAATGGACCGCCTTATTAAGCCGCAGTGAGAACCGCACGTCTTCCCCTACTTGGACGACGTGATTATCGTCACTTCTACGTTCCAAGAGCACCTGCAGTGGCTGGAACGAGTGCTCGCGGCCTTTAAAGCGGGCAATTTGCAACTCAATCGCGAAAAATCTGAGTTCTGCTGCGCTGAAGTTCGCTACTTAGGTTACGTCGTGAACGCAGAAGGCTTGAAGCCTGACGACGATAAGATAAAGCCGATTGTTGAGTACCCCGCACCTACGAACGTCCGCCAGCTGAGGCGATTTCTAGGCATGGTAGCCTAGTATTCGCGTTTCATCGATAATCTGGCAGCATATAAAGCACCGCTCACCCAATTAATGCGGAAAGGCATTCGTTGGCATTGGAACGAGGAACAACAGCTCGCCTTCGCGCAAATGAAGCAAGCTCTAACGCAAGCGCCTGTGCTAGCTCGCCCGGATCTCACCCGCCCGTTTACGCTGCAAACGGACGCGAGTGATTACGCCATCGCAGGCGTTCTAACACAAGAGGTTGACGGACACGAGCACCCGATCTATTTTGTAAGCCGTGTCCTGTCTAAAGCTGAGCGCAACTATTCCGTAACGGAAAAGGAGTGCTTGGCGGTGCTTTGGTCCGTCGAACGGCTAAAAGGTTACCTCCAAGGGGAGGAATTTACGGTGATTACCGATCACCATAGCCTCTTGTGGTTACATAATTTGAAGGATCCCGCAGGCCGCTTAGGGCGATGGAACACGATGCTGCAGCAATATTCCATCAAATTCGTGCATCGTAAAGGCGCGTTGCATCAAGTGCCAGACGCACTCTCCCGTGCGCTCGAGAATAACGTAGAAGCCGCCGCTGTAGCTCCGTCCGCGCACACGGACGACAAATGGTATCAGCGACGCTTGCTAGCTGTCCGCACCCGCCCGCACATCTTCCCAGATTGGCGTATTGACAACGAGCTGTTATACGTGCACCGGCCGAGTCAGCTGATTGACCCGCTAGTGCCGGATCTCGACGCGTGGAAACTCGTATTACCGCAGGGCGACCGCGCCAAAGCATTGTTTGAAGCGCACGATACACCGCAGGCGGGCCATCTCGGTGTCGAGAAAACGTATGCGCGGCTCGCCACCTACTATTATTGGCCTGGCATTTACTATGATACGTGTCGCTACGTACGCGCTTGCCAAGAGTGCCAAGCGCACAAGGTATCGCAGCAAGCACCAGCTGGCTTGATGGGGGAGCGATACATTGACGGACCGTGGACGGTAGTTGCCGCGGACGTGATCGGGCCGAAACCACCGTCGAAACGAGGGCACCGCTATGCGATAGTGTTTGAGGATCTCTTCACGCGCTATGTCGAAATCCGCGCGTTACGGAAAGCCGACGCGAAGAGCGTAATGCAGGCGTTCGATGACTTGATAATAAACCGATGGGGCTGTCCTAAGGTCCTGCTGACGGACAATGGGACTGAATTTGCTAACAAAATCGTAACCGAGCGGCTGCAGCAGTACGGAGTGACGCAGTCTACCATCCCTCCGTACCATGCGCAGGCCAACCCCGTAGAACGCGTTAATCGAAATTTGCGTACGATGATTAATAGCTTTCTTAGCGAAGACCACCGCGAATGGGATATGCATCTTAATGAATTCGCCTTCGCGCTCAACAGTATGGTGCACTCATCGACCAAATTTTCCCCCGCGTTCCTAAATTTCGGCCGTAACCCGCAACCTTGCATGATCCTCCGCAAACACCTTGAACATCCCGCTCCTGTACAGCCGCCCGATGCAGAACAATGGCTCGAACGTGTAACCCGCTTGCCAGCGGTACATGATCTAGTAAAGCGACACATCGAGCAAGCGACCGCAAAACAATCCGCGCATTACAATCGCCGTCGACGCGACGTTCAATATCAAGTAGGCGATTTAGTGTGCCGCCGCCAACACCACCTGTCCTCTGCCGGAGAAGGATTCGTGGCAAAAATGGCACCGCGGTTCGTAGGGCCAGCGACCATCGTCAAGGTACTCTCACCAGTAGTCTACCTCGTCGAAGACGCCAACTCGAATAAGCGAACCAAAATCCACGTAAGCGACTTGAAACGCTACGTACCACCGCGTTCCCGTTAAGAATTTTTTTTTCTCGTTTTTTGATTTTTTTTTTGTTCTATATAGCACCGCCGCTGCTTATTAAAAATTTTTATATTCAGCAGATTAATGTGCTTCATTACCCCTGTTGCCTATCCCGCTCACCCCGCCAATACACTGCATGCTATTGTTTTTTTTTGTTTCCTTGCTCCCTCTGTTTTTTGGTTTTTTTTTTAATTTGGGTTTTTTGCATTGTTTTGTTTTGTTTCTGTTAGTTGGTTTTGGTTGCCGCCAAGCACCCCAAGCCAGCAGAGCATTATTTTTTTCCATTTTTGCTATTTTTTTTTATTATTTTTCTTATTTTTTTTTGTATTTCGCTCCCGCCCCTTTCAATTTTTTTTTGCTATTATTACCCGCGTTGGCGCGAACCGCTCGTGCCACCAACGAGCCACAGCTGCATGTCGCACTCGCATCCAGCTACGTACCACTCTCCGACGAGGCAACGAGTAAACTCAGCATGTTTACCATAACCGCTCACTGGCAGTGGGCCACCAAGGTAACCAATTGTTTTTTTATTTATCGAACAGCAATGCGGCTGTCGAATAGTACTGCTACTGCACCAGGTAAGCACGGTATGATTAAAGTTATTGGCTATTTTATGTACATGTTTTTTGATGCATATTAATATTAAGTATTTTATTTCTTTCGGTATGAGTGGTATTGAATGTTGGAGCGGGTTATGAAAAACCGCGTCGTTAGGATAATTTGCGTAGCGATAATAGTTTTTTTGTACTTTTATTTTTTTTTTGTATTTCTGCCCAAGGGTCGAGCCAGTCGCGTACATAACCGACAAACTAGATTTTCCGTTCAGACTCGAGTTCGCCTAGTAATTCCGCGTGCACCCGTACACCGCGTACACTTTAGCTGGAACACCAATGCAAATGAGCCACGCGGCAGAAGGCGATGTCCACACCACAACGTTCTGCCGCACACACACACCGTTGCAGGTGAGACCGCTCACCTTAGGCTAAATGCAAGCGCTAGGCGAATGTAACCATGTTCGATCCCAGTTAGGATCAAACAGTGAATATGGAGTCGTTTCACTTCCCCCATATTCACGGTTTGGCGGGGGGGAGTTGTGACGTAGTGTTTTTGGACCAGTCACATGAGGAGGCCAAAGCATAGCTTATGCGCCTCCTCGTAGCTGCAATATTTCCCCCCTGTTACAATCTAGGCAGCCTCGCAGGACTGCCACGCACTATGCTAACTAACAGCCACGCAGGGCTGTACATACGTTACCTTCACCAGGTACATGGGCTTCAAGCTCAAGTAAAGGCTCCAGCGAGGAGCCAGTCTCAGGAGCCCATGAATAAGTCGTAGCAGTGCTCGCACACACTGCGGCAGGTTCCCATTTCCATGCTCCTTCCTATCCTCGTAGTGATCCCTGTACCTGCAACCTCCCAGACGGTAATTAAACAAAGAACAGAATAATAATAGCAGCTGCACCTTGGAAAGAAGTACAAGCTGCCACAAAATACAAAAGGAAAGTGAAAGAGGAGGTTAGAAGGCAGGCAAAACATAGAAGCACAGCATAAGTGCAAGTAAATACGCACCTGGAGGTGTCTGATAGTGTTGCCTCGCTACCGCTGCAAGCAGGCTATAGCTGTCACCGACACCGCTGCTTAGCTTTCTCAACCGCTCTTCGTCTGAGCCGCAGTTGTTGACCCGCAGTACGGCCGCGCCTGAAACAAAAAAAGAAGATAGGCAAATTAGTCGACGCCTACCAGCTATGGAACGCGTCGACTTACCTTCATCCTCCGTACATCTGAGGTAGATCCTCGCCGCTCCAGGGAATACACAACAACAACACTGGCACTCGCGAGCGGATAACCTCAACGCGCGCTGCTGGCGAGCAGTAATATCAACTGCCGCCAGCGCTGAGCGCGCGCGGCGGCTGCGTTGCGTAACGTACTTACACTTACGTTGCGCCGGCGCAGAACAATCATCAAAAAGCCGCGCTCGCGAACGTGCCACGCAAGAAGCTTCTCTTTCACTCCGTTCGGGTCCGCGGTAGCGAAAAGACAAGTAGCGAGCAGTCGACACTCCGTTCTGGTCTGTGTTAGCAAACGGTCGTTATTATCGAGCAGCCAAAACTCCGAGGCCAGAGTCGCGAACGAGTAACTCTTGAAAACGAGCGAGCGAGCGTCCGGATAGTAACCGTGAGCGTGTTAGAGTATCTGGTGAGTGCCAAGGTGCAGTGGCAGCTGCCAGAAGGCACAGCTTCCCCGAATCGTCCCCGTATCCTTCCCGACTGCGTGTGTGCGACCGCGTCGCGTGTTACGCGCCATTTTCGGCCTTGTCGTATACTGTATGCCCGCGACCGCTCTAACCGTGAGTTAGCCGCGCAGAATATTTGCCGCGCAAGAAACCGCGCTACACGATTGTAGCTGGCGCCCTGGGCTCGCGTAAAAACGCGATAAATAATTGTATTAATTAAATCAGTTTTAAATAAACGTATGTGTCCGTGTATTAAATTTTTAAATAAGTATTTTACTGGTAAGCAAGCAAACCGCTTCCCCGCTTCCCCCCCTTTTTCCATTTGTACGCCACCCTGATCCCCAGTGGCGTTACAATGTGCATTGACAATACAGTATATGTACTTACACACATGTATAAAAATGAAAAACATCAACAATTCTTACAAAATAGTTATTTATTCCAATGACTCGCGCATATATCAGTACAAAAGATTAACTTTTTTACTTTTAATTATAATTTAATGAAAATAAAGAATAATAAAAACTTGCTCTACAATATTTATCATGTAAAATTAAATAAAAATTTAAGTAAACTTTTTCACGCTTTCATAATTCTAAATTACATCTTCGAACCGGAGAAACTTCGTCATAAATGACCTACAGAGCGATCAGACGATAATGCAGAGCCATATAGAAAATGAACTTCGATCCTTTCTCGTAATTACGGCAATAATCGAACGCAACGACGGAAAAAAAACAGAACAAAAGAAGAAAGGCTAAAAAAAACCCAGAAAGAAATACCCGATTGCGCAGCTACATCGACGTAATAACACGTGGAAAAAAGAAGAAAGCTCTTCGATTCCGCGAAAGTATAAAAAGAAAGGAACAACGCGCATAAACGCTAAGGGATGAAGAAAAAGTAGCTTAACAAGTCGCGCCTTATAGGAGAGAGTGAAAGAGAGAGAGAGAGAGAGAGAGAGAGAGAGAGACAAACCATTCGACCCGTATATTTCGCGTATATGTATAACTATACGGCAGCAAACAGAGAAATAATTTCCCTGGGGCTTATCTCGCTTCTAATAATGCGCACCGGAAGTACACCGAGCTCTCCTCTGAAAGAGCGCGGAAAGCCTGATAAGAATTTAAACCCCTGTAACGCCTTTATATACGTATTTACGTGAGTGCGTGCGTGCGCGCGCGCGTGTGTGTGTGTGCAGCATCGTCTTACGAATGAATTTAATATTTTTTTCATTCGCTATATGTACATGAACACACACATACAGGGTGCGTACAGTATTTAGGACATGCATAATAATGTGACTATAAATTCGCGAATTTTTTTTTTTTATTTTTTTTCCTTTTCAGATAAGAAATGGCGGACTACAGCATCACTCAAGAAATGAAGAGACATGCTGTCATCGTCGCTATATGTGCAAACCATACAGATTTAGAGACCTCTAATTTTCTTAATTGCGTCCGTTCATTCGTGCATAAGGTTCGCCGTGAATTGGAAGCATCAGGAGGCGATACAGAATCGGTTGCAAAACGCAAAAAGCACGAACAACGTTCTGACACTGTCCGATCTGCAGAATTTTTAGAGCAAGTGCAAGCGATTATAGACGAGGACCCTTCAAAATCAATGAGGGTCCTTGCGAGTGAGCTTTATTTTTCTGAGCGCCTTATTCGAAGAGTTGTCCACGAAGACCTTCTTTATAAGTCTTACGTGATGCGCAGAGGACAGTTCATGTCGGAACGAACACGGGAACAGAAAGTTCTCCGATCAAAACGTCTTTTAAACAAAATCAAACACTCTGAGGCGCCCAAAATGTTATGGTTTTTTTCCGACGAAAAAAATTTTGACCAAGATCAAAAGACTAATCGCAGAAATGACAGATGGCTATGTTCAAATCCTACGGAGGTTCCTGTTATTATGCACACAAAATTTCCAGCCACTGTTATGGTTGAGAGAGCGAGAGAGAGCGAGAGAGAGAGAGCGAGAGAGAGCGAGAGAGAGAGAGAGCGAGAGAGAGAGCGAGAGAGAGCGAGAGAGAGAGCGAGAGAGAGCGAGAGAGAGAGCGAGAGAGAGCGAGAGAGAGAGCGAGAGAGAGCAAGAGAGAGAGAGCGAGAGAGAGAGCGAGAGAGAGAGCGAGAGAGAGAGCGAGAGAGCGAGAGAGAGCGAGAGAGAGAGCGAGAGAAAGAGCGAGAGCGAGAGAGAGAGCGAGAGAAAGAGCGAGAGCGAGAGCGAGAGAGAGAGAGAGAGCGCGAGAGAGCGAGAGTGAGAGAGAGCGCGAGAGAGCGCGAGAGAGAGCGAGAGAGTGAGAGGGCGAGAGCGAGAGAGAGAGCGAGAGAGAGAGCGAGAGAGAGCGAGAGAGAGAGAGAGCGAGAGAGAGCGAGAGAGAGCGAGAGAGAGCGAGAGAGAGCGAGAGCGAGAGAGAGAGCGAGAGAGAGGGAGAGAGCGGGAGAAAGAGCGAGAGCGAGAGAGAGCGAGAGAGAGCGAGAAAGAGAGAGCGAGAGAGCGCGAGAGAGCGAGAGTGAGAGAGCAAGAAAGAGAGAGCGCGAGAGAGCGAGTGAGAGAGAGCGAGAGAGAGCGCGAGAGAGCGAGAGCGAGAGAGAGAGCGAGAGCGAGAGAGAGAGCGAGAGCGAGAGAGAGAGCGAGAGAGAGAGAGCGAGAGAGAGCGAGAGAGAGAGAGAGCGAGAGAGAGAGAGCGAGCGAGAGAGCGAGCGAGAGAGCGAGAGAGAGCGAGCGAGAGAGCGAGCGAGAGAGAGAGCGAGAGAGAGCGAGAGAGAGCAAGAGAGAGCAAGAGAGAGCGAGAAAGAGAGAGCAAGAGAGAGCGAGAGAGAGCGAGAGAGAGAGCGAGAGAGAGCGAGAGAGCGAGAGAGAGAGAGAGAAGGAGGGAGGGAGAAAAGATAGGGCAGGAGAAAGAGGAACAACACAAAGTATACAGAGAGAAAGTTCAGCCGAGTATTAATTCTAGTTCATTTTCGTGTAGCTCGAGATAAAGAAGAAATGTACAAGAAGAAGACGAAGAAGAAAGGAGAAAGAATTTTGACGGTCACGTTAGGAGCTAATTAAAGATAAGCACACAATTGAATTTATCAGCGACACTCACTTTCCGCTCTCGCTTCGTTACCGGTCTCGATGATTCTCTTTTTTTTTCTTTTATATTTTTTTTCCCTTTAGTCCTCGAGAGAAAGAGAGACAAAGAGAGGGAGAGAGAGAGAGAGAGAGAGATAAAAAAAATGGCATGCAAATATGAAAGCACGAAGCACATGTATGCATATACATATATACGTGTACGTCCGCGCAAGGCTGCTTCATCCGAGGGTAAATAGACAATGAATGGCATTGTTGTCCGTCTGCGGAAGAGTGGTATACATACATGTGCGATGTCGCTTGACTGGAGAAGAAAAAAAAAGCATTGAGAAAAGAAAAAATAGGCGAATAGATATATAAGAGAGGGAGGGGGAGGGGTGGCACGGATTAATCGCAATATAGTCTTCCTTATTATTTTCTGAACGAATAGCGAGTTTACGGTTTCCCGATGTGTTGAATTAGGTCTTCAGCGATGTATCGATGCTCGTTCGTGTTTTGTATATGCACGCGCGCGCATACGCACACACATGTACATATACTTTGCGAAAGCTCGCGTGTTAACTTGGTGATACATTATTACCCTCGAGTGTGTATACATGTATATAAGTATATATATGTGTGTACATATACGTGATGACTGCGACGACAAGCTCAATCAAATTATAAAATCTATACTGATGCGTTTATCGGGCATTTACGCAAATTGTAATTGATGAACGATTTGTTTTACAAATATGTAACGTTCGCTGATTTTTTTTGGAAAATGATACTTTAGTTTCTTTCCGTTCTTTTTAACAGCTGATCAGTATTTCTCAATAATCATCCAAAGTTTTTTTCGCATAAATCAGCGACGTGTGTTAAAGACTTAATGATGAATAAATATGGCTGTGCTTACAATTTATTCATTGAAAAATATTTTTTTAATTAAATGAATTTGGAAGGCAACATTGGAGTATCATCAACCGAGTTCTTATTTGATTATAGAAAAATATTAAAAACTTTTATTTTTTGATTAATTTAAATATTATATTCATATGAAATAAAATTTTTCAAGTTATCATTCACTAAAGTCATTATTTTAGTGGTCTCATTTTATACCCACACATATTAAAGTTAATAGTGAAAAAAACCACTTATTTTTTTTTTAATTTTTTTATAAATATTTATAAAATATCATAAAATTTTTTAATTTCCTCTATGTCGTACATTTAAATATGCTAAATATAATAATAATAATTATACTATTTATTTAAATGTGCACGCAAATGTTATTATTTTTATAGAATATTGTAAAAAATTTTTAAAACTAAAATATAAATATTTACACTGAACGTGAAATATAATAAGTAGTAACATTGAGCCGATGAAAACAATTCCAAAAAGCAATTAAAAACAGTAATATTACAAATAATAAATTTTACGAAAATAAATCAATAATAATAAATGCGCAACAACGTTCCGTATCAAAAATATATTTAATAATCAACATGAATTTTAATTCACTAATTCATCAATCGCAATTATTATTCAATTTTCGACGCGTTTAACCCTATTATTTTGTTAACCGCATATCAAATAATTGCATTACTCATTACGATATACAAACAAAGAATAAACGAAAGCTTACTGAAGTTGAAGCGGTTTAATACTCAAATAATCGTCTATTTACATCCAAATTGGTCGGTGTCGGACTGGAGGTTTCGCCTAAAATTAACAAACAACTGATTGATTAACAATGTTCAAACAGCTGGCATTTGTAACGCTGTTTCTCACTTGAACTTTAGATAGTTTTGTAATTTTCATTTTAAATTTAAATTTATTGTAATTATATTTCTGACTTACCGCGACGTTATAACTTTTAAGGAGGTTCTATCACTTAAGAATAAAAATTGAGATATCGTTGAAACTTTGTACATTAATAAATATTATCATTATGATAACTCAGCTAAATTTTTAAAATCGTTCAGAACATAGAAAGTCAGTAATTAATGTTTTTATTTTTGAAAATTTAACATGGAGTCTTATGGAGTATAGCATTTTTGTCACTTTTTTCAAGTTATGTGAAATTATTAACATTGAATTTTTTTTCTAAATTTTTATAAAGAAAACTATATATTCAATTAATAATACTCAATTTTTAAAATATTGATTGGGTATCTATGAGCTAAGCGATAAATTAACGAATAAAGGAATTTATTACTTTTTTTCTATAAATTATTTTGTAAATTTGGCAACGTTGTACTCTCCCCCTCTCTCTCTTTTTCTAAATCTTGTCTGCTTAAATATTATATATATATATATATATATATATATATATATATATATATATATATATATATATATATATATATATATGTTATGCGCATTATTTCTATAATACCATACACATTTCTAATGTTTTTTCCAATTTTTTGTTGTTGTAAACATTTTTTATGCACCTTTTCTGTCACTCTTTTTCCTTTTCAAAAAAACTTTTTAATGGCGTCACCCTCATTCTTCTTTTTTATTTTAAAACGTCACAATTAAGCTTACAGGTATATGTATATACTTCTATAGAATTTAAAATAAACAGCTGTGTATAGTGTGATGTTGCCAAATCTACAAATATACCTCGTACTATGTGAGTTAACAACCCGTAATAGCCTACACTACATTGATTAGTTATGTACTGAGAGAACCTCCTTAAAGGTTTATTTAAATTTAAAAAAAAAGTTTTTTTTTTCATTTTGATGTTTTTAATTAAAATACTAAAATAATATATTGTACACTTATTAAATAATCTTAGTTAAACAGATTACAAAAATGTCCCTTACAGCTTTTAATCGATTATTTAACAATTGTTTCTACAATTAAATAAAACAAGAACTTTAATACTGAAAATTTTATGTGGAAAGTTAATAAACCTGTTATAAGAAAATAATAATCTTATAAGTTTTTGAGGTACATCTTTTCTAATCCTGTATATATTCCTACCCAACGATTTAAAATGAAATAAATTTCCGTAGACTTTACGCGTCATTTTATCAAATAAAAAGAATAAAGAACATAAAAAAAAGATTTGATAAAAATACGTTATTGAGCCATAAAGTCTTGACAAAAATTTAAACAACTTCTTTAGCGTTCGTAAACGAGACTGAACTTTCGTACTCCTTTCATTTTATCGATCAACGAAAAGCTCACGAATAAGTTATAATCTTACGTTTATCGTTAAATTGACGTGAAGTTTAGCGTTGGTCGCGAGTTGAAAAAATTTTCAAATACTATAGACCGGCTTATAATGTAAAGCATTGCGATTAAGTGGTAAAAGTTAATTCATTCCGAAAAAAGAAAGCAAACGAGTATGTGTTCGGGTCTGTTTTTAGATTAACAAAACGAAGCGACATAAATACTCACCGTCGCATACATCACCTGTCCCGAGTGTACACTTAACGTACGAAAACTTTGCATTGGCAACGTTTATTTGGGTGTATTAATAACGTTATGAATCTAACATAGAAAATTCATTAAATTTCATCTGATTTTTAGCAGCATTTTAAATTAGTAATGTCGTTTGATACATTTATCCAGAATAATCTTGTTTTACTATTTAACTTTTACTATTTTGAATTTTTGTTATAAAAGATAAATAAATTTTAAAATGACACACGCAATATTTCATGATTAATTTTCGCATCGTACACAATTTCAATATTAAATATTATTAATCAATCCTAACCATCGTTTTAAAAAATTAACATGATAAATATACGAGTATATAAATAACACAATAAGGTCCGACCTTCACAGTAAATACATTAAAGTTAAATGTTTGTATACATATGTATCCGATGGTAATTTTCTAAAACTCAATTGAAATTCGCAGGCCGTTGTTACGGTTAATTTTGGATACTACAAAATTATATCAAACTTCTCGGGTGTTAATTCAGTAAGGATATATAGTTGTCTACGCGATGCTTATTAGTCATTTGGAGAGGTAACAATTTCATGACCTACACTGTAGGTATTATTCTTGTACGTAAATGCTCGGTAAGTTAATACGTGATCGGAATTTATTTTCGTATGTTTGAGAAAATTTTACCGTATTTTTTATGTTAATCTTATTATTTTATACTATATTTTTTGAACAATTAAACGAAGTTCATGTATGATTTTTAATCCAAAATCATAATATTGTTAGATTATTCATTAATTATGATTACAAGTACGATAACAATAATATTATAAATTTTATTATTATTACTTTGCTAAGTCAAAAAAAGTAACTTAAATTTTTATTCTAATTACAGAAGCATGCATTAAAAGATACGTTTAAAAAATTTTTTTTACAAAAAAAGAAAAAATAATTAAATTAACTAAACAATATCGTTTCAAAAGATTCAAAAAAGTTTTAGTGATACAGAATACATTAAAAGAAAAAAAAAAAAAAAAAAACACTCGTGGGCCGACTTACCGAAAAACTTCGCTTATAACGTTACTGCATTAAAAAAAAATGGAAAAAACTAAAAAAGGAAAGAAGCCAACGAATTTTCGCGTCCGCGTCATGTGTCCGCAAAGTGGAAGGTTAAGGCCGCTTTTTTCCGTCTCTCTAACGCTTAGCAGCTCAAAAGAGCAAAGTAAGGAAAAGATACATGTATATATACATATAAAGAATAATTAGCTTACAAAAAATAGTAGATAAGCGTGTGGAAAACTCCCCAAGTCTCGCAGATATCCATCGGGAATAAAACGACGATTGTCAAAGTAACGGCATGTCGCATTGTGGTAGTCGTCGGATTGGCTTATTAAAGTTCCCTCTGACGGGTAAATATTCGCCCGAACCGATAAATCCAAGAGTATATATACACGCGGCTATCGTGGCGTGTCTCGTCTCACAATGACTAATTGCGCGCCGCTGCTACTACTGGTCTGGCTAGAATGCGATCGAGTGTCTCCGTGACATATAATAGCGAGTGCGATTTTCCACCTCTGCCCTCAGTTCTCTCTTGAGAGAGAGTCCCGCGCGTACATTGTTGCGTGGTGATTAATGCAGACGAGCCGCGTAAATTTAAACCAGAGAGATTATCGCACTTTTGTGGTATCAACAAGAGCTCAACAAAATTTGTTCGCTATCTTAGACAGGTATATACATGAACGTGGCTCGCCTACTGCGATTAGCGTACAATGAACACATTCGTTTTCTTTTTTTTATTTTTTCTTTAAAAAAGAAAAGAATAAAGCAGAAAAAAAACAATAGAAAAAAAGAAACTAAACAGAAGCCTAGCTGGTGTAGCGGTTTCACGCGAGCGAGCGAGTTTGTATACCGAACAACTCGATTGTCGATTACAATAGCGTTATTATTTTAACGCCGGCACGCGCGCGCGCGTGGCTCGCTTCGGAAAAGTTTAACACATCGTTCAATAAGTCCCGAGACTAACCCAGAGATGGTGCTAGTAGTACCAAACTGGCCACGTTTCCATAGAGTGCGAACCTTTACATGAAACGTGTAAAAATTTCACGTCGATCGGATCACAGACAGCAGAGTTATCGAGGTTAAAGTAAAGTCACTTTGTAATTTGTTTGAAAAATGGAAAAAAGCGAGTTTCGCGTGTTGATAAAACATTGTTTTTTAATAGGTAAAAACACCGTAGAAGCCCAGCAATAGCTTGAAAAACATTACCCGGACTCCTCTTCATCCAAACCAACGATTTGTCGTTGGTATGCTGAGTTTAAACGTGGTCGTACGGACACAAACGATGCGGAACTTTCGGGTAGGCCATTGGAAGCCGTTACACAGGAAAATGTGAGTGAAGTGTTAAAAATTGTAATGAAAAATCGCAAAGTGAAGGTCCATGAGATTGCAGAAATGACACAGATATCATCTGGAAGCGTATTTACAATCCTTCATGAAAAATTGAGCATGAAAAAGGTTTTTTCCAAGTGGGTGCCGCAATTGCTTTCAGTGGAACAAAAACAGCAACGAGTCGACGATTCAGAGAGCTGTTTATCGCTATTTACTCGCAATAAAAAGGATTTCATGCGTCGATACGTGACCATGGATGAAACATGGATACATCATTTCACTCCGGAGTCGAATCGGCAATCATCTGAGTGGCGCATGGCTGGCGAAAGCCGCCCAAAGCGTCCAAAAACGCAGTAGTCTGCTGGCAAAGTCATGGCGTCTGTTTTTTGGGATACACATGGCGTGATTTTCATTGACTACGTGGAAAAAGGTAAATCGATCAACACTGATTATTATATTGACTTGTTGGTACGTTTGAAGGAGGAGATCGCAGCAAAACGACCGCACATGAAGAAGAAAAAAATCCTTTTTCACCAAGACAATGCACCAAGCCACAAGTCCATGAAAACAATGGCAAAATTGAACGAATTGGGCTTTGATTTGCTTCCCCACCTCCCTTATTCGCCAGATTTAGCCCCCAGCGACTACTGGCTCCTTGCTGTTTTCAAAAAAATGCTCCAGGTAAAAAAATTTGGCTCGAATGAGGAGGTCATTGCCGAAACTAAAGCCTATTTTGAAGCAAAGGATAAATCCTTCTATAAACATGGTATAGGAATGTTGGAAAGGCGTTGGAAAGATTGTATCACTCTAAAAGGAGATTATATTGATGAATAAAAATGATTTTTGAAAAAAAATGTTGTTTTCGTTGTTAGTCTCGGGACTTATTGAACGATGTGTTATTGCACGTTTTTGAGAAAAAGTAATCGAGACGTCTCTGTTTATGTGTATATCTACGCGTGAAATTTGCGCGCGTCGCACCGCACACGAGACTCCGTTGTGCAAAATTGGGGAATTTACGTTTATATACGTTTTATCAAGGCGTTTTTATTGGAAATGAATTTTATTATTATGCGATTTTATTTTAGCGTTTGTAGCTTTTTCGAATTATTCCGTTTGAACTTCGTTGTTTTATGTGATTGCTTAAGCATTAGAAATGCGATAGTTTCGTAAAACTGCGCCTTTTTTTCTTTTAACCGTTTAAAAACACAATATGACAAGAAAAAAAAATACTTACATCGACGATGTAAATATAAAACCAATCAACTTATAAATTTTATAATTTATATATTATACGATAGACTCGTTTTTATTTTACACGTTATATTATTAGACTTTTATTATTTTATTATTGATTATTTGCTATTTATAAAGAAAAAAGAAGGCATAAGATTAACATTTTGAAGTTCAATTTTTTTTCTATACGTACGCATGAATTAAATTTGTGGTGCGACAAAGAATTTATCTAAGAATATTGAAAATTCGATAAAAAACTATACATGAATTAACCATTTTTTATATTAAATATATTGTGTATGTATTAGACGATAATTACTTAGCAACGATTGTAAATAAAATAAATTTTTATATTTTGAAATTTTTTAAATATAGTCAATAAACATTTATATATTGCTAAATGACAGATTTCAAGTGGTTTAAAATAAACGCAACCCATAATTAAGAAAAGAACTTGTTTATTATAAACTGTATACGAGTGAATACAATGGCTGCTTAAAAGAGAGTAATTTATATAGGGCAATTTTAAGACCGAAAAATGAGTAGAGCGAGATGTGCACAGTTCGGACATGCCAACCTAAAGAACTAAGAAAGTATATTGGTAGTACTTGTTCGATATTCATAATTCATATCAAATTCTAACACTAAACCTAGAACATTTTTATTTTAGCTATAAAAATTAATTAACATTAAAAAATTAACATTATATTATAGTGACTTACTTGACCCATTTGATACAATATAAAAATTTAGTATTAATGCAAGATATTTAATTTCGTAAACATCGTTTTAATAAAAAATTTAATATTTTAAAATATTGAAACAAATATATTGAAATTCTTAAAACGTACCGATAATGAGCTATTGCTGCGCTAACGAAATTCAAGTGATTATTAAAAATATATATACTGAAGGAAAATTAATATACTTTTAAAAGTGTGTCTTTCGCTGATTCAATAAAAATACATAATACCGAGCTCCATTTGGAAATTTTCGAAGTATCGACAGTACAAAAATAGTCAACTTTACCTCGCGTAACCAGAAAAAAAAAAAAATGAAGGTAAAGAAAAAAGACGAAGCAGCAACATCCAGTTTTTCAGGAAATTCGCGTAGATATATATCCTACACACAGGAGATGCACAACTTTTTAAAAAAAAAAAAACAAAATGGCGGGGCTAACTTTTTTCGAAAATCTAATTTTGGCTATAAAAATCGAAATTTTTTATATTAATTTTTTTTATTTACGGTATACTATAGCACAAATTGAGCACAACTCAGCAAAACTTTTTTTTTTTTTATAAAAAGACAAAATGGCGGGGCTAACTTGATGGACATGATCGCATAAACATCAGGAATGAAAAAAGAAGACAAAAACTCCTTTTAATCTCCTTACTATTTTACACATGTGTACTATATTAGAATTTACGATGACAGCTGAGTAATTAATCCAGAATTTAGGTGAAAATTCACTGAGAAACTTTTGTTTAAGCAAATACATACTCAAGAGCAAGTGTCTTGAGAATATGCGAAATGTACAATTGACCTACATTCTACAATTTTCGTTCAAGTAAAAAAAAAAAAAAAAAAAAAGAAAAATTTAAGCAATTGTGTTTTTTATTTTTATCTAATAATATTAAAGCGTCCATTTGAATGTTTATTTAAATCGTGTTCATCGTACAAGAATTAAAACTGAAAACAGTCGCATTTTTTACTTCTTTTTTTTTTTATTCTATACATATATTTTAAATGAATAAAAGTTGTTCTTAATAAATTTTAATATAATGATTAGTTAATAAGTTATATTTTTAAATTCATTAATTTGAAATTAGTTATCAAAAAAATTATCGCTCTCTTAGTTGGTAAAAATGAACCTTTATCGACGTTAAATTTTTAACAAAGTTTTACAAAATTTTATATTATCTTTTTACAATACACAAACAAAAATTTCTGTGTCTGCTAATGTTTAATTCTAAACGTTTTTCTTACAAAATTTATTTTTTACGGAAGCGATTTAAAAAAAAAGATACACATCTTAGTTACCTCGCGGTGCAAAACGATAAACCGAGCTTTTGGCTTAGATCAACAAAAAAATTTTTGACGCTATCGTAATAAGCAAATGATCTTGAAATATATTGTAAAGCAGCGGAATCGAAAAAAAGGTTTTATGAGACGCGCGGAACAGACAATGCCGATACGGTAACGTAATATCTCTTTTATTATTGTTTTTTTTTCCTTTTTTCGCTCCATTCACCGTTCGCTAGTGATATTTCACGTCGGCAGTTTATCGCGTCGCGGTACGGGAGAATATAAATTTGGCACGGGATATTAGAAAAAGGAGTGAATGTTATTGGAAAATTGTTTTTTTTTTTTTTTTTATTTTTTCACTTTGAGTGAATTGTTTCGTGTTGTAAAGAATGAGGGAAAATGGTACGTATTTAAAATCAATGTTCTTAATGAAACTGGCGAATATGAAATAATTTCTTCCGACTATATAATGTTCTCAAATTTAATTTGTTTAACATTTAAAGAAAATTAGTAAAACTGAAGGCAAATTAAAAAGTATGTTAAAATGTCTAAGCACGTCTAAATTTTACTCAAATTTTGAAAATTAAGAGTAGCGTTTTAAGAGTATTTTGCATAAATAACTTTTTTATTAAAATAATTTGATCCAAAAAGAAAATTTGTAGTAATAAAATTATTTAACATTAATAATAATTTCATTGTTAATACTATAAAAAATTAATAAAAATTTTACTAATTCTTACTCAATTTATTATAATAAAAACAATTTTTAAATATAAAATGAAAATTAATAATACAATAAATTTATTTTTTAAGATTATTGTATCATAAAAAAATTAATATATAAAAAATAAGCAATAAATAGTTGTACATGATATGTAGTATATCAATAGTTGTACATCTATATGAATTACCAATATCGGCCTGAAGTTTGTAACGTTAGAGTACAACGTTTAAACAAATTTTAAACAAATTTTACAAATACTTTTTCACATTTAAATAAAACTGCTAAAAATGAAAAATTATATTTAAATCCGTATCTGAATATTATGTTATGCTATAAAACACTACGACTAAACAAATATAAACATAAATTTTAAATAAAAACAGTTTTTAATAATTTTCGTCGATCTCCAACGTTGGAAACTTTAAACCTATTTGCCAACACATGCAAAATTTTTAACGATTAATTATTTTAAAAAGATTCCTTTTCAGATTTTTCCATTAAAAGCGTCATTTACTACTCTCAATTTTAAAATTCATTTAGGCAAATGAAATTACCCGTAAAAACGCTTATAAAATATAACAAATTTTTCACATAATTGATTTCAATGAAAAAAACAATCGAATTATCGTCTTTATTTCTTTCCGAAATTTTTCGCAATTTACGACGCGTAATTTTAAAAAGCCGGCGAATTTAAATTAATTTAAAATTTAATGTAAATTTAACAGTGATCGATTCAAAATATTTATCTCTTACAAAAAATATACACATCATATAATTTTCATTACCGTGCATACTTTAATCACACCAAATTAAAATTTCAAATCCGTTTATCATTTATCCATAAAAATATCGTTTCATTTTAACATTCACACGTTATCAATATAAACAAACATTCTAATAACTCTTACGTTCACAAACGCTGCATAATCCAATCAATCCGAGTGAGTAATTATCGAAAGTAAACATCGCCCACATCAAACATTGAGCAAGTGTGTGTGTGTGTGTGTGTGTGTGTGTGCGTGTGTGCGTGCGTGCGTGTGTGCGTGCGTGCGTGTGCGTGTGTGTGTGTGCGCGTGTGCGCGTGCGTGTGTGCGTGTGTGTGTGCATGTGTGTGGGTGTGTGTGTGCGTGTGTGTGCGTGTGTGTGCGTGTGTGCGTGTGTGCGTGTGTGCGTGCGTGCGTGCGTGCGTGCGTGTGTGCGTATGTGTGTGTGTGTGTGTGTGTGTGTGTGTGTGTGTGTGTGTGTGTGTGAGAGAGAGAGAGAGAAAGAGGAAGAGAAACGGAAAAATTTCCAAATGCGTATGCATATATATACGTTGCCCCATATATACGTAACCGATATCCACATCACGAAATTCTACACAAACTGCAAACGATGAAATCCTAAGCAGCGCGTCATCGCGGCGGCAGAAATAAACAAAGGAAGAAGTAAATGAAAGAGGAGTGTAACGGTTAATGTCATAGATCTCGGTGTACATAAATAGTTAGCGCAGTTTTCTTCGTTACCTCTCCGTCTCCCTCTCCCTCCCACCCCCCTCTCCATCCCCTCTCTCTCTCTCTCTCTCTCTATCTCTCTCTCTCTCTCTCTAAGGATACGCGTGCGACATTTTCAAGGGATAATTATCTCGTACAGCGAACGAACGAGCAAGCTAGTCTGGCTCCTTTTGTTGCATAAATAATCTTCGATGTATATACTCTACTGCCCTTTTTTTTTATATTAGTTATTTATGTACCTTGGGCGAGCCTCGCTTCATTACAGCTTGAGGTGAAATATGTTGTGGATGGATAGTAGGGCCGCAGTCGCGAGCGCAGCGAGCGACTAAGGCGCCTCTATCCATCCACAAAATATGAGCCGAAAGTTTTAATGACGCGAGGTTCACTCATGGTGCTTAAAAAACTTTTCAGCCGTGTAACCCGTACGAAGACTCTTACTTAGTTAACAAAATAATTAATTTTATTTTGTTGCATATCA
The DNA here is from genome assembly GCA_949987625.1 of Chalcis sispes. Taxonomy (NCBI): domain Eukaryota; kingdom Metazoa; phylum Arthropoda; class Insecta; order Hymenoptera; family Chalcididae; genus Chalcis; species Chalcis sispes. Next base: position 17,424,148 of record OX465099.1, read on the forward strand.
ATAAAATGTAATTTCGAACCCATACTGACAGTTCGTAAACTACAGATATCGTCTGCTAACGCATGCGCATTTTGTACACACACGCGTACATGTACATGTAGTGTCAAAAAGTGACAGACAACAGAATGTAAATATAAATATAAATTATGAATTTAAAAAAAAATAAGAAATGGATTCATATTTAAAAACAAAATTAATTCTTGAACAATTATTATTTATTAAAAAATATAAATTTCTTGAGTATATTTATTTATTAAAATGTTATTTTGTATAAATATTTAATAAATATATTCAAGAAATTTATATTTTTTAGTAAATAATAATTGTTCAAGAATTAATCTTGTTTTTAAATATGCAGCCATTTACTATTTTTTTTAAATTTATAATTTATATTTATATTTACATTCTGTTGTCTGTCACTTTTTGACACACATGTACATGTACGCGTGTGTGTACAAAATGCGCATGCGTTAGCAGACGATATCTGTAGTTTACGAACTGTCAGTATGGGTTCAAAATTGCATTTTATTGATATGCAACAAAATAAAATTAATTATTCTGTTAACTAAGTAAGAGTCTTTGTACGGGTTACAAGGCTGAAAAATTTTTTAAGCACCATGAGTGAACCTCGCGTCATTAAAACTTTCGGCTCATATTTTGTGGATGGATAGAGGCGCCTTAGTCGCTCGCTGCGCTCGCGACTGCGGCCCTACTATCCATCCACAACATATTTTGCCTCAAGCTGTAATGACGCGAGGCTCGCCCAAGGTACATAAATAACTAATACGGTCGGCGAGCGCGGGAAAATAGAAAGAAAAATATCTAAAACACGCAAGTCGCGCACACGCAACTTTGTGTCGCGATCGTACACTTGTTAACGTCTTGCTCTGAGCAAATTTTATTAGCGTCACTTCTCCCACTGATATTGTAAAAACTTGAAGATAGACACTTTGTTAATTAAAAAGAAAAAAAACAACTTTTCAAATTTCTTTATTTTCTTTTTTTTTATCTTTTCGTTTTTTTCTTTTTCATCGAGCTTTTATAGCGTCGTACGCGTGCTTTAAAACGCTACGCTGAGTCTTTTCTACTATATCCCTGGTATATATAGTACTGTTACTGAGCGTAATTATATCGAAGGAGAATTTGGAGCCTTTATTATTTTACGATGATTAAATTTAATGGACAGCAAGCGGACGTAAAACTAGCAGTTTTATTTGCAATAAATATGCAATGTTTTATGTAAAAAATAAAATCTATTGAATAAATTATTGTTTTTTCTTGTCGATAGTTAAAGTTCAAAAATGGTTGATTGATAATTCATTTAAATGATAGCCTGTAAACTGCTTGTTTATACATATTTCAATTATCATTACGTAAGACTTTAAATAATCATGTTATAGCTCGTTATAGTAAAAAATCACAAATTTTAATAATAAGTAGCTGGTAAAGTGAAAATCGATTAAATCGTATTATGCAGATTTAATTTTTAAAAATATTTTTTATCAATAAAATGTTTTAAAATTTACAAATACAATAGTCACAATTTTGTTTATCATTTAGTATAAAGCATAAAAATAAACACAAAAAGGTTTCAACGAATATTTAAATGTAAAATATATTTTGTATACTTACAATTTTTAAATATAAAAAAAAAATTTAATAATTCCCGTTATGAAATTTTCGATAAAAAAAAAATAATAATTTTTCACTTACAAATAAAACGTACTTGATTTAATAACTTGCTCTCTACTCGCACTATAAATTTCGTATACGTTTTGATATAAAATTATTTACTGGCGCGATATTTCTTAAATTTCTCTTAATTTTGTCTTCACAAAAATTTAAAATTGTATTGTGCGGATATTAAAACACGCAATTTCAAAAACGATGCTATATGTTCGAAAAAATTTTTATAGAAGTATTAAAATTTGATTTGTTTCAAAATTTGTTTTTCAACGGTGAGTAATGAAATAAAAATGTTAGCTGTCACTATTCATTGTTATTATTTTATAATAATTATTATATTTTATAATGTTTATTATGCGCACGTGAATAGTCGAGTGGTGTAAGAAATACATGTTTTAATACAAAATCACAATAAATTCGTTCATATTCCCCACAATGATTTTGGCAAACGCTCGTATGTGTTTATATATACAAAACTAAAAATTAAAAAAAAAAAAAAAAAAAAATAATAATAATAACATTCTCTCGCAAATTCAACAATTTAGTACTTTATTATCATCGATTCGCAAATAATATGTATATAAAATATCAAAGTTTATTTAACTCGCCAAGATATTGGGTGTACAACTTTGCTTCCGCCGTTTTGCAATAGATGGCTGTAGCAGTAAGTGGTAGTTGAAATAAATAGATCATAGATGTCATACAATAAGCTTAGGTATTTGTAAACATAACGCCATCGAAATATTAGTCGATTTGTGTCTGCATCATAAAGTTATTCTCGATTAAACATGTCAGCTTACGAGCCAAATTCTCGTCATTTGCGGGAGGTTTTAATTTTCTGCTTTAATATGAAGAAATCTTCGACTGAGGCTCATCGAATGCTCTCAAATACCTATGGTGAGGCCGCTATTAGTGAAAAAACCGAGAGCGGTTTCAACGCTTCAAGAACGGCGATTTTAACGTCGAAGACCAGCATGGCGGTGGAAGAAAGAAGGTTTTCGAAGATGCAGAATTGGAGGCAATTTGGCAGGATCATTGGGAGTGATGCAACAAGCCATTTCAAAACGCCTGAGAGTCATGGGAATGATTCAGAAACAAGGAAATTGAGTGCCATACGAGTTGAAGTCGAGAGATGTTGAACGGCGTTTGTGTGTTTGTGAACAGCTGCTTGCAAGGCAAAGACGGAAGGGATTTCTGCATCGCATTGTGACTGGGGACGAAAAATGGGTTCACTACGATAATCCCAAGCGCAGAAAATCATGGGGATATCCCGGTCATGCTTCCCCGTCGACGGCCAAACCGAATATTCACGGTTCCAAGGTCATGCTCAGTATTTGGTGGGACCAGCTCGGCGTAGTGTATTATGAGTTGTTAAAACCGACTGAAACAATCACAGGCAATCGTTATCGAACTCAATTAATGCGTTTGAGCCGAGCATTGAAAGACAAACGGCCGCAATACAACGAGAGACATGATAAAGTGATTTTACAGCATGACAATGCTCGACCCGATGTTGCGAAAGTGGTCAATACATACTTGGAAACTTTGAAATAGGAAGTCCTACCCCACCCGCCGTATTCTCCAGACGTTGCTCCCTCGGACTATCACTTGTTTCGATCAATGGCACACGGCCTGGCTGACCAGCACTTCCGGTCTTATGAAGAAGTAAAAAATTGGATCGATTCGTGAATCGATTCAAAAGATGACCAGTTTTTTCAACGCGGGATTCGCATGCTGCCCGAAAGATGGGAGAAAGTATTGGCCAGCGATGGACAATACTTTGAATCATAAATGTATAACCAGTTTTTTACAATAAAGCCTCCAATTTCGAAAAAAAACGGCGGAAGCAAAGTTGTACACCCAATATTTTTTGGAGGGGTTAAAAAAATGGCAGGAACGTTGGGAGAAGTGTATCTTTCTAAAAGGGGACTATGTTGAAAACTAAAAAAAAATTTTTTGAAAAAATGGTGTCTTCATTTCTTACACGGGTACTTATTGAACTGCCCTCGTAGATATATCATACCAAAGTATGCGCGTATTAAATTATTTTGAAATTGTTATACACTTGTATTTTTATAATTTGTTACTATTTCAAAGAAAATTTTGAAGTTGACAAACAACCGTTTATCTACATTCATATACTTAATAACTTTTAATTTATAACATAAATTTAAGTGATAAATTAAAAGGAAATTTCATTCTTGGCCTGAAAAAGTGAACTATGATCCTATCTTGAAAAAATGATGACGGAAAATTTTCGACAAGCTTCCCACATTCTGATTGGTTTAGTGTATAAGAAAAAAGTAGTGTATTTGGTTATAACCTAAATATGAAATTAGCTAATCATAGAGAACTTTTTTAATTTAAATTTATCATTTACAAAACAGAAGTCATTCTAGATTATAGGTTAGATATATTTGAATATTTTAAAATGTTTTATGAAAGAAAAAAATAATATCAAAATGAAAATAGGAAATAAATATATTGAAGATCCTAATATACTTAACAATAAACTTACAAATTTGATTTGTATTTTTAAAAATAGTGTAAAATATTAGTAATTAAAAGGCTGGTGTAAAATAGTGAATCATAAATTTATTGAAGATTATTTTAATAATAAAAAGAGGTAATTTTATATAGAAAATTCAACTTGTATTAATATTAGTATTTATTACTAAAATTAAATGAAATGTTTTTTATATCATATAATATTATCGAAAAGATACACTTTTTTGATACAAAGGAACAAAATCAACCAAAAAATAAAAAAAAAAATTAAAATTAAGAAATGAGTAAATGTGCTATATTAATTGGCTAGAAATATTGACGTTGATTATATTAACAAACAAATCATTAATTTATTAGAACACACCAACGAATGTATTTATACTGCCATTGATACTCCTATTAATAATGGTGAATTAAACAATCTTATTTTACTAGAATATTTAAATACGTTAAACCCATCAAGCTTACCTCCCTATCAATGACATTTGCGAAAAAATTGTATAGTTGTGTTGATTAGAAATATAAGTATTAATGAAGGATTATGTAATGGAACAAGACTTCAAATTATAGATTTGTCCATTCATTTACTAAAATATAAAATTTTAACAGGTGATAAAGCAAACGATATTGTCTTTTTAAATCGCATTACTTTGTATAGGGAAAATGACTCCGTTTTTATTTAAAAAAGACGATTTCCAATTAAATTAGCTTTCGGTATGACTATTAACAAAGCACAAGGTCAGACGTTTCAAAAAGTAACTATTGATCTTAGAAGAGATGTATTTAATCATGGACAACTTTACGTAGCTTTGTCCAGAGTAAGATCATGTTATTCAATTAAAATATATAGTATCTAGAAAATCAAGTACAAACAAGAAAAAATAAAAACCACGTTTATAAAGAATTATAGAGTATGAATTAAATTTATGTTTTATAAAAAAAAATTATACTAGCATAAAAATGAATAATAAAACAGGGCGTGCGAAGCGTAGTATATTAAAATTTATAGTAAACAATAAATGCATATTTTTTAATAAATCGACAGTCATACTCTTGGCTATTATGCCGAAATAAAATTTTTAAGCAAGGAGACTTCTTGTAGTCTTTGCGTTTCTTTTTATTTATTATAAAACTTGGCGTATATATCGACAATAGGATTTGTCGAACTCCAAAATACGCCTCTATCTCGGCGATGACTTTCTCGTTTGAGCTAAATTTTTTTCCCGCGAGCCATTTCTTTATATTAGGGAACAAGAAAAAGTCGCAGGGAGCCAGATCGGGTGAATACGGGGGGTGCGGCAGCAATTCATAACGCAATTCATGCAGTTTTGCGGCGACAACTCTGGATGAATGTTGCGCTGGTGCGTTATCATGGTGAAACAGCACCTTCTTTTTCGCCAAATGCAGCCGTGTCTCCTTCAATTTTTTGTCGAAGCGGTCCAATAACTCACTGTAGTATTGTCCAGCGATCGTTCTTCCTTTTTCTAAAAAATCCATGAGGATGACGCCGTTCGCATCCCAAAAAATCGTCGCCATGACCTTTCCGGCCGATGGGACCGTCTTCGCCTTCTTTGGAGCAGATTCACCGGGAGAAATCCATTGTTTTGATTGTTGCTTAGTTTCTGGTGTGTAATGATGAATCCAGGTTTCATCAACGGTGACAACTCGACGCAAAAACTCCTTCGGATCTCGCTTAAATTGCTCCAAACACTGCTTCGAAGTTAACATCCGCATCCGCTTGTTGTCCACCGTGAGCAATCGCGGCACACATCAGGCCGACAATTTTTTCATCGCCAACTTATCATGTAAAATATTAATTGCCGTTCCGGTCGACACACCTACGGCCTCTGCTACTTCGCGCACTTACGTTCGTCGATCAGCGAGAATCATGTCGTAGACTTTTTGAATGATTTCCTCGGTAACCACGTCTGCCGGGCGTCCTGGTCGCTCCTCATCAAAAACGGATATTCGCCCACGTTTAAATTCGTTGAACCAATATCTAACTGTGGTCATAGATGGCGAAGTGTCCTCATAAACAGCATCCAACTTTGCTTTTATCTCGTCGCATTTTTTTCCATCCAAAAACAAAAAGCGAATTACCGAACGATACTGCTCTTTTTCTATCTTAGCGAAATTCACAAAACACCTCTTACTCGAATGGCTGCCCAATCCAAACTAACCTATCAATCAGTCTGAAATTTGTTTTACCGTCGTTTGATAGATGGCAGCACACGATGATAATACCAACTTCTCTCAGGAACGCCCTCTGTCATCAAACATGGGTACTTATTGAACCGCCCTCGTACACACATTTTAGAATTATTTTTTATTTAAATAAAGCCTTTAATTTTTGTAAATTACTTTTTAAATTAAGTTTTAAGGCACGTATAAAGAAAATGCTCAAATTTTGAATTAATTGTGGTAATTATTATACAAAGACAATGAAATATAGAATCTAAAACATTAAAATAAAAATTACTTATAAAATAAAAAAAAAAAAAAAAAATTGTTAAATTTTATAACTACAAGATTATAGACATTATACGGACTGTAGAAATAATAAAAATTAAAAAAGGACATTTACAGTTGAAGAAAGATTAATGATTTTTGTAATAAGATATTAAATACAAAATGTCAATATACATTATGAAAATAATCTTTTATGTAATAATAATAATAAATCAAAATATTTACCAAATTTTATTTAAACATTTTATCGATATTTTTCTTTAACGTAAGTTAATAAAATATACCCAATTCAATAAACTCGCGCATTGTGCCATAAGCTTTTCATTTTAAAACTTTAAATTTGTTTAACATGCGCCGTCGAAAAAATGCAAATGCAAGAGAGAGAGAGAGAGAGAGAGAACAAAAATTATTTTCTATCCTAAAAGAGTGGTCGTTAGTCGCTCGCTTACACAATTTCCTCTCTTCGCGTTCGCACAAAATATTTTTGCAAAAATTTTGTGCTCGTGCAACGTCTACCCTGATAAATAAATCTTTCTCTCGGGGAAAGGGAGGAAGGAGAGAGAGAAAACATTATTGCTGTGCAATGCGTCATTAAGAAAACAAAAAAACATGAATATACTACACGCACCGGCAAACAACGTTCTATCCTCGATGCGAGATGGAGAAAGAGAGACAGAAAAAATACTCAACGCGCAATTATTCCGAATAGCCTGAAGCTTCTGTTTCTTTCTCTCTCTCTTTCTCTCGTTTGAAAGAAACGTCGGTACATATAATGTAGCATTGCATACTCATGGACTCAAACTTGTATGCGTATTTTCTACGAGGAGGAAAGGATTGGAAGAAAAACGGACGACGTGTTATTTTACAAAAAAAAAAAGGAAAAGAAAAGAAATGAAAAAATAGAGGGATGTATAAAAACTACGTATTTCGTTACTCATGCACATACATATTTAAATACACATAGATAAACATAAAACGCGCAATGTTGGCTACAGGCAAGATAGAGACGGATAAGTAGAAATTTTTTTCAAGGAGGAAAAGAGGGCGCGTTTAGCTTCGACGCTCCTTGACGCGCCACAAGTAGCGGCTCTGTAGCAGCCTTTGCCAGTGCTGCTCTTTCTCTCTATCTCTTCACCCTGTCGCAAACTCTTTCTGTCTCTCTCTTTCTGTCTCTCTCTCTCTGGCATGCACTTCGGAGAAAAGAAAAATACTCACTGTTAATTAAGAGCGTACTCGCAATTTTTTAACACGCGGTGCTTCCCCCCCCCCCCCATTCCCACCCCGCTTCAACCTCTTCTCCTTCTTCGAATAGAAAGTAAGAAAGGCATGTGTGTGTGTGTGTGTGTGTGTGTGTGTGTGTGCGTGTGTGCGCGCGCGTGCGTGAGTGCGTATGTGCGTGCATGCGCGCGCGTGTGTATAGGTGTATTCGCGCCCTTGTGAAACGTGCGATAAGCCGTGGAATAGAATTTTTCGACCAATTTATCATTTAGAGGCCGAGGAAATAATAAGCCTGGAAATTTCTGTCACTCACACAAGTAATGTCTATGTAATGAGTAAAATAATGTGTTCGACGAATGAAAAGTGGTCGAAGGGTGAAATCTAGAACTTCGTCGCCATTAATATAAGTATAACAATGCCAAGATTTTTTTTATCTTTTACTCATATACGAAGAGAAAAAGAGAATTATAAATCGAGTCTCGCACTCGAATCGAATGTTAGGGAGAGGAAGGAAATAGGAAAATATATTTTTCACCCGAGATGTTTGTGCAACCACGTAACTAGTGCTTGCAAAATGCTGATTAAATGGATCGTAGTCGCGTCGAATCGAATCTCATAAAATGTAGAAGCTTGTGTAAGAAACGTTACTTTAAGAAATTATGTGCTTAATGATGCATTGTTATGACTTTTCTTAGATTTATTTCAATTTTAATTTTTTGAAAAAAATTTCAAACTAATTTTTATTGATTGATTTATCAAAGTATCATTTTTATATACAACACATACTTGCCCAAACTTTTTTTTTCATCAAGATATTGGAGACTTCATTGGTTAAATAAAAAAAATTATAAATTCAATTTACTCAAACTCTATTATTAAATACAGCTGTTGTTAATCCAATAATATATATTAAAATAAAATTTTTTACAAAAGTGTGAATTTAGTTCACCGACGCCGACATTATTTTTAATACAAAGTATAACTGCATTATATTTAAATTTGAGAAAACTCTTCTCGGAGTAAGAAAATATAAATTAATTTTGTTTCAAAGCAGAAAGTATTATACTCGTAGAAATAACGATAAATTATACTTTACATTATTTTAGGAATTTTTTTTATAAAATAACTTTGGGATACTAGAAATCACTAAGAATAAAATAATTTTTGAAAATTTCAAGTTTTATTGTCGAAAAGATTGTATTATTTTAAAATAATGACAGCAATAATTTTTATTCAAATTAATATAATAATTATCTTATTATCTTGTTGCTTTGTTCAAAAATAATTAAAAAATATTTTCTGTACTTATTATTAAGATGTTTTACTCGCCTTGCTTATAATGAATGAAAATTTTTTACCTCGCAATATTTTTAGCTCGACTGTATAGAAAAACAACAAGAAAAAAATACGCGAAATCAAAAATTCTATATATGTAGTATCTTACTAACAAAAAAAAAAGCAACGTACTAAATTTCTCTTCGAAATTTTTGTAGATCAGAGATATACGTATACACATTTGTTCAGTTAATAAAATTTTACAAACGCGTGTGAAGGTAACGCGAAATGAAAAAAAAAGACTGTCATTGCAACCTGCGCTAGCGATACATTTCTTTCTTGCAAAATGATGACTACTATTTCGCTCCCTCGGCACAACTAGTTTCGGATTTTCACAAGGCAGCTTGTTAAAATTGCAGAATGCTAACTTGTAATCGACCTCTCCATATATACACAAACGTATACGACCCTCGTGTATTCGAATATTTTTCAGTTTTTTTATTCTTTTTTTTATCAATCTCTGGCGTTATTTTGTGTTTGCTTGATATTTTTCTTCCATTGTATTTAAATATTTTTGATAAAAATCTAATATGTTTTAACGAAATTTATTTTCATTTTTATGATCTTTCGTTTAACTAAAACATTTTATAAATTGTATAACAATACTTTTGGTGTATACTAGCTGAAAATGAAAACATTCTATTAATTTTTTTTTAATTTAATTTAAGCTAATTTTTATGTTTAATATTTTTTATTCGCTTTAAATTATTTTAAATGTATGATTTTCATAATAATCTATGATTGTTTTATCAATAAAATAAATTAAATATTTGATAAAACCATAGTTTGAAAAAAAAAAATTCCATTAAGCGATCAAACGATAGATTCATCTAAAAATATCAAAATATTTATTTATTTAAAGACTAATGCTTTATTTGCAGTAGATTGAAAATTGTAAAGGCAACAAGAATTGAAACGTTGGAACCAAATATTAATAAACAATAGTTTTAATATTTTACAAAAATATTCCTAAAAAAAGGAATTTTATATTTTATTATATATTCAAAAATTCTATTTCTAGTACATCAACAATTTAAATATTGGATTGGATTATCATACCAAATTGGTTGATCAATTTTTTTTTTTTAAATAATTTATCAGTACGACAATCGCATGCTTTCGACACTGAATATATTCAGCTGCATCATGTCAATTTTAATAATTCAAAGTTTTTATGCAAATATAATGTTGTGAAACGTATTTATTATGTAAATTTTCAAAATAATGCACTTTGTTTTTAATAATTCTTTGCATATTTTTGAATAAATACGTTACTATATTTTTGAAAATTTGAAAATTGCAATTCAATAAATAATCTTATAATAATAGCTAGGACAATACCAAGAATTTTATTATCAAAAAAAATTTGTATTAATCAAGAATTTATAAAAAGGGATTATTTATTCATAAAACTTGTGTAAAACGCAACTCGTTCAATTAAGTCAATGAAATAATTTGCATCTTATGATAATTAAAGAATTAGTTATAGCAAGTGGCCGTGAATGTAAAACGCGATAAAATTGGGGTGGTAAACCGATTCCACAGCTGGGCGTTCATTGGTTCAATACGTTCATATTTGATGATAAATTATGAAGAAAAAAAACTGTCCTTCGTATCAAAAAGTAGCAAAAGGAACTTTTTGTTTTGATTTTATCGATTTCTAATTTGATATACAATCGTATATTGCATGAGTTACGAATTTAAGTTTTTTGTATTCATATTAAAGAATTGTAATTTTAATCGAGAAATTCGATGAAACAGTGTCAAAGATTTTAATGATGATAAAAATACTTCATTATATTAAGTGAACTCTAAACATTTAAATCAACAAAATTAACGCAATTAACGTTAATTTCTCACGGGTTTGAAGTTTCCAACGTTAGAGTCCAACGAAATTTTTTAAAAACTGTTTTTATTTAAAATTTATGTTTATATTTGTTTAGTGTTAGTGTTTTATAGCATAAAAAAATATTCAGATACGGATTTAAATATAATATGTACATTTTTAGCAGCTTTATTTAAATGTGAAAAATTATTTCGTTGTACTCTAACGTTACAAACTTCAGGCCCTTCGATTAGACACATAAAATTCTTGATTACATTGTCGATAATTAATAAGTATAAAATGTGGTTCAATAAAAAGTCAAAAAATAAACAAAGTTTTTCATTTCATATTCTTATTCTTATATATGTACAGAAACTTAAGCTTGCAAAAATTAATAAAAGATTTATTCTATAAAAACATTTATATTTAATTACACTCACGATGTGGAAACTTCTTATTTTAATTTAATGCTCGTGAAAATACTTCTAGTTATTACCGTATCTTAAATAGTAAAATAACTCAAGGATATATTTAAATTGTCATTTTTTTTATAAAAGTCATTTTAAAAGGCAAGAGAAAATTGATTTCTATTTTCTGCACAATAATTTTTAGATATTTTTCAAATTTATTTCTAAAAAAAAAAAAAAATTTTTAATATTGTTTAACGTAGAGCCCTATTTTTTTTTTTTTTTTTTGATGCATATAAAATCTTTTATTTTTAATAATAAAAAACATTTTTTAACTTTAAAAAGATTTAAAAGCAATAAACTGAAGAAAACCTGTCTATTCTTTTATAACCTATATCCTGAGAAACATGAGTTTTTGATACTTTTTTTTTATAGTTTTGAAGTACGAGAGAGAGAGAGAGAGAGAGAGAGAGAGACTCAAGCGTCGCACCTCCTTCGCATCTTTACATTTCCTCTAGGGAAAATAAACACTTCATAAGCTATCTAAAATAGAACAACGTAACTTTGTAGAAATTATCATACGTTCATTTAAAAATTTTCAATGTAACTGAACCGATATGTTTAATGTTATAATTAATATAATAGCAATAACCAACATTATATTATTAAAATTTAGCTTTAAATTGGTTTCTTTTTATTGAATTTATAGAATCTATAGCAACAAAAAATATTTAAAAGAATTAAATGTATAACAATTATAAATATTTATCTTAACAAAAAATATATGTGATTATCACAAATCTTTATATTTTTCATTTTTATTTAAAAAAATATCTACATATCTCATTTCTTTATCCCTTAAGATTTTAATTAATTTAACTTCTACTTAAATTTAATTAATAAGAGTAGCTATTTTTTTATATCAAAAATACTTTATACGACACTTGCATTGGACCAAATAATTTAATTCTGGATCTAATCTGCTAAAATTTTCTATTGACAAAATAATCTACATCTTAGTTTTTCATTACTGCCTATTTCATTGTATTTACGTAAATAATACTACAACTGTTCTGAAAATTACAAGATAAATAACGAGTAATATTACGTTTTAAAAAATAAAAAAAGAAATGTTAAGAATAAAAGGAAATCGCGGTACTGATTTTTGTCAAAATAAAGAGAATCGCTATTTCTCTCTTTGAAGAGCGACAACGCCGAGTATAGAAACAAAAAAAAAAAAATAAATATTGGGTGTACAACTTTGTTTCCGCCGTTTTTTTCCGAAATTCGAGGCTTTATTGTAAAAAACTGGTTATACATTTATGATTCAAAGTATTGTCCATCGCTGGCCACTACTTTCTCCCATCTTTCGGGCAGCATACGAATCCCGCGTTGAAAAAACTGGTCATCTTTTGAATCGATCCACGAATCGATCCAATTTTTTACTTCTTCATAAGACCGGAAGTGCTAGTCAGCCAGGCCGTGTGCCATTGATCGGAACAAGTGATAGTCCGAGGGAGCAACGTCTGGAGAATACGGCGGGTGGGGTAGGACTTCCCATTTCAAAGTTTCCAAGTATTCCATGTATTGACCACTTTCGCAACATGGGGTCGAGCACTGTCATGCTGTAAAATCACTTTATCATGTCTCTCGTTGTATTGCGGCCGTTTGTCTTTTAATGCTCGGCTCAAACACATTAATTGCGTTCGATAACAATCGCCTGTGATTATTTCAGTCGGTTTTAACAACTCATAATACACTACGCCGAGCTGGTCCCACCAAATACTGAGCATGACCTTGGAACCGTGAATATTCGGTGTGGCCGTCGACGTGGAAGCATGGCCGGGATATCCCCATGATTTTCTGCGCTTGGGATTATCGTAGTAAACCCATTTTTCGTCCCCAGTCACAATGCGATACAGAAATTCCTTCCGTCTTTGCCTTGCAAGCAGCTGTTCACAAACACACAAACGCCGTTCAACATCTCTCGGCTTCAACTCGTACGGCACCCAATTTCCTTGTTTCTGAATCATTCCCATGACTCTCAGGCGTTTTGAAATGGCTTGCCGCGTCACTCTGAATGATCCTGCCAATTCTTGTTGCATTTGACACGAGTCTTGATCAAGTAATGCCTCCAATTCTGCATCTTCAAAAACCTTCTTTCTTCCACCGCCATGCTGGTCTTCGACGTTAAAATCGCCGTTCTTGAAGCGTTGAAACCACTCTCGGTTTTTTCACTAATAGCGGCCTCACCATAGGTATTTGAGAGCATTCGATGAGTCTCAGTCGCAGATTTCTTCATATTAAAGCAGAAAATTAAAACCTCCCGCAAATGACGAGAATTTGGCTCGTAAGCTGACATGTTTAATCGAGAATAACTTTATGATGCAGACACAAATCGACTAATATTTCGATTGCGTTATGTTTACAAATACCTAAGCTTATTGTATGACATCTATGATCTATTTATTTCAACTACCACTTACCGCTGCAGCCATCTATTGCAAAACGGCGGAAGCAAACTTGTACACCCAATAAATAAATAAATAGAAGAGAAAAAGAAAAAAAATCTGAAAACCTGACGAGGCGCAATATTCGCCGATGACTGTAAGGAAATCTTCAGTAAAGTCACCATTGTGCTACATTGGTTGGTTTTACCATTGTGACGAATCGCTAAGTTTAAACATCAAAAATGAAAAAAAAAAAAAATTCTTAATTATACGATATTTTCTTTCATTTATTTTTTTTTCCTCCTCCACGATTACTACACAATGACAAAAAAGCAAAAGAAATTTACCAAGCTTATGGAACTCTTTTCGGTCCTCGATAAGTCGGAACACTTCAAAAGAGATTTACGATTAAAAAAACTTCTTTTCCCAAAGGACATTAGAGCTAAAACCTACACCTCAAGACTAAAATTACGGTATAAGAAGAAGGCAAAACAGCTCATGTACGCGTCCAATCTTTCATTGCGCGGCACACACGCGCGAAAGAAAGTGTATCTCAGGAATTAAAGTTGTGTACGTGCATACGCATCTTGGATTACGATAATACGCACCACATTTTTCCGAGTCTCGTAATTTTGGAAGCACTCCAGTGAAGGGACGAATTATGTGAATAACTTCTCAAACATGAGATTGGCATCGGTAAACTTTCCACTTTACCATTTCTTTATTTTTTGCGACGGGGAAGGAAGATGCTTAAAGCGATCCTTGAAAAGTGAAAAACTCTGCGGATGTTTTGAGTATGAGCGTTTTACATTCTGTCGAAAAAGTACCGGGAATTGTCGATTTAAATCTGGCGGGGCAATTTAGGCAGGTAAAATTTTTTTTTCTAGGTTGGTACAACTGTCCTTAATGACTATGCCAAGTTTGAGCGCAATCTGTCAACGAGTGTGTTTACAGTAGCTGTTTAAGTCAGTGGTCTTCAGCTCGCGCGCCGAATTTTGTTTTATGGCTTTAATCGACTGAAAACGGGTGCCACAGAGCGGCAATTTAAGTTTTGAGAAGAGGAAGAAGTCACAGGGAGCCAAATCCGGCGAATACGGTGGTTGTTCAAGCGTGTTCGTTGAGTTTTTGGCAAGAAAGTCGGTCACAATCGTAGCTCGGTGAGACGGCGCGTTATCGTCGTGCAAAATCCACGAGTTGTTCGCCCACAAATTTGGCCGCTTCTTACGGATATGCTCACGCAAACGTTTCATAACGCCTAGGTAATACTCTCTGTTTACCGTCTGACCCTCTGGAACGAATTCGTAGTGCACCACGCCACGGATATCGAAGAAAACAATGAGCATCGCCTTCACTTTTGAACGGCTTTGGCGTGGTTTTTTCGGTTTTGGCTCGTTTTTTCCCATCCATTCCGATGCTTGCTGACTTGTTTGCATATCGTACTCGTACACCCACATTTCGTCACCAGTTATGATGCATTCCATGAATGCGAGATCGGAATTGGCGCGATCCAGCATGTCCGAAGCGACCTGTTCGCGATAGAGTTTTTGAAGAAAATTAAGCTCTTTTGGAACGAGTCTTGCGGCCACCTTTCTCATGCCCAAAATATCAATTAAAATCGTACGTGTGGACTCGTGGGATATCTCAAGTTCATGTGCTATCTCTCTCAAGCTGGTATGACGGTTTTCAAGCACCATTTCCTTAATTTTATCGACGTTATCTGCGGTCGAAGCCGTCGATGGGCGTCCGGAACGAGGCAAGTCTTCGACGACTTCACAACCCTCCTTGAAGGCTTTGTACCACTCATACGCACGGGTTTTCAACAGTGCTTTATCACCAAAAGCTTTTTGCAACATTTTCAATGCATCGGCACACGAAATTTCATTCGCTACACAAAATTTTAGACAAATTCTTTGTTCAACGTAATCACCGATTGTAAAAAATCGGCACGCACTATTGACATCGACTGACTTAACCAGCTACTGTAAACAAACTCGTTGACAGATTCCGCTCAAACTTGGCATAGTCATTAAGGACAGTTGTATCAACCTAGAAAAAAAAATTTTACCTGCCTAAATTGTCCCGCCAGATTTAAATCGACCATTCCCGGTACTTTTTTGACAGAATGTAAGTCGGTTTTTACTTCCTTCGATCTTGCAAGGCTATCTATTAGGTTTATCGAAAATTAATCTTGGGTTTTGTAAACGGAACGAATGCAAGCAATAACGTTAGAAGTATAATTTTGGAGTAAAGCATATGGTTCACATTTTTATTTTATTAAAAAATCAATAAGCAAACTTCTATACTTGCGGAGAGTATAGGAAACAATTTTACATGGATGATATCACCGATTCTCGTCAAATCACCAGAGTTAAGCAACTTTGGGTGTGGGTAAATAATTGGATGAGTGAGAATCTCGTGTGCCGTTGGCAATCAATAAGACACCTTTTTAGGGAAGTAGATTAAAGGAACCCTTTTACAATATAGCAATCTAGTATAAATTAAGAAGATCAGACTTAAGGAGTTTTTCTTAGTACATAACTAATCAATGTAATGTAGGCTATTACTGGTTGTTAACTCACATAGTACGAGATATATTTATAGATTTAGCAACATCACACTATACACATCTGTTTATTGTAAATTCTATTAAAAGTACATACATGTACCTGTAAACTTAATTGTGATGTTTAAATATAAAAAAGAAAAATGAGTGACACAATTAGAAAGTTTTTTTGGAAAAGAAAAATGGTAACAGAAAAGGTGTATAAAAAACGTTTTCAACAACAAAAAATTGGAAAAAACATTAGAAATGTGTACGTGATTAGAAATGATGCATGGCCATCAAGTTAGCTTCGCTATTTTGTCTTTTTTTTTCAAAAGAAGTTGTGCTGGATTGTGCTCAACTTGTGCCATAGTGTGCCACAAAAAATTATTAATTTTCATTTTTAAAGGCAAAAAGTCATCCTTTCTGAAAGAAAAGTTAACCCCGATCATGAAAATTATAAAAATGAAAATTAATAATTTTTATTATCGGCAAATTATGGCAAAAGTTGAGCGCAATGCAGCACAAGACTTTTTTTTTAAAAAAAAGACAAAATGGCGGAGCTAACTTGATTGACATAAATGATGCGTACAACATATATATACTAGGTTGTTCAAAAAGTTTTGAAAGCGGAAATGAAGATACTTTTTTTTGTTGGTGAAATCACTTTTATTGCTCAGTATAATCTCCCATAAGTTCAATACACTTGGTCCAACGGTCTTCCAACTTGTTTATCCCATCATGGAAGTGACTTTCTGCAAGGCCTGCAAAATACTCCTCTACGACGGCTATAACCTCTTCGTTTGATGAAAAATACTTCCCACGAAAGAATTTCTTAAGGTGCGGAAACAGCCAGAAGTCAGAGGGAGCTAAATCAGGCGAATAAGGTGGATGCTGCAACAATTCGTACTTTAATTCGGTTATTTTAGTGATGGTTTTTTGAGCTGTGTGAGCGGGTGCATTGTCTTGATAAAAAATGATTTTTTTCTTGTGCAAACCGGGTCTTTTTTCACTAATTTTTTCATCCAATTGGTCCAAAAGGTTACAATAATATTCAGAATTTATTGTTTTGCCAGTTTGGAGATAATCCACTAACAAAATCCCTTTTGCATCCCAAAAAACTGACGCTAACACCTTCTTCGCCGATTTCTGGACACGAACTCGCTTCGGTGCCGAAGTGTCTGGTTGACACCACTCTTTAGCCTCTTGTTTTGATTCAGGGTCATGATGGTAGACCCAAGTCTCATCCATAGTGATGAATCGACGCAAAAAATCCTTTTTATCCTTTCGAAAACGCTCCAAATGTTGCTCAGAAAGTCGCATTCGAACGTGTTTTTGTTCCATTGTGAGCGAATGCGGCACCCATTGTGCACAGAGCTTTCTGAAACCCAAAACTTCATTTAAAATATGACTCACACTGCCTAATGAGATGTCTAGGGCCTCTGCTAAATCTCCCTCGGTTAATCGACGATTTTCCAAAACCATATCCTGTACTTTTGCTATGAATGCTGGTGTTGATGCACTTTTTGGACGTCCTGAGCGTGGATCGTCTTCAACGCTTTTTCGACCACGTCTTAACTCTAAAACCCATCGATGCACAGTTGGAAATGAAGGAGCAGATTCCTTTAACACTTTCACCATTTTTGTATGAATTTCCGTTGCTGATAAACCTTCCAAAACAAAGAATTTTATCACTGCACGATATTCGGTTTTTTTCCATTGTAAAAAAAATACACTGACACGTCAACTTCAAATGGCTTGTAAACAAACAATGAATTGACAGAGTGGAATGAAACTTTGGGTATGTTTATATGAAAGATAAAATACTAAAATGGCATAAAAATTTTGGTTCTTCTACTGCTCTATAGATGTCGCTTTCAAAACTTTTTAAACAACCTAGTATATATAGATAGATAATCATTGAGCAGATGAGAATTAGAAAAACAGAAAGAGAGAGAGAGAGGGAGAGAGGAGGGGGAAGTACAACGTTGCCAAATGTACAAAATAATTTATAGAGAAAAAGGAATAAATTCTTTTACTCGTTAATTTATCGCTCAGCTCATATGTAGATGCCCAATCAATATTTTTAAAATTGATTATTATTAATTGAATATATAGTTTTCTTTATAAAAATTTTGTGAAAAAACTCAATTTTAATTATTTCACATAACTTGAAAAAATTGACAAAAATGCTACTCTCCATAAGATTCCATGTTAAATCTTCAAAAATAAAATCATTAATTACTCCCTTCCTACATTCTAGATGATTCTAAAAATTTAACCGAGTTATCATGATGGTAAAATTTATTTTTAATTTATTTTATAAAGTTTCAACGATATCTAAATTAATTCTTAAGTTAATTTTAATAGAACCTCCTTAAAGACAAAAAGAAAAAAATATTTCCAATGATCAGCAATCGTATGTTAAAATTATATTTTTAAAACAAATTATCAATGACATTAAAAAAAAAAAAAATTTTATCATTAAAATTTTAACGCAATAAAAGAAAAAGAATAAAGCAATTAGCTTAAAACCGAGGAATTACAAAAAAACAAAGTGGCTGCTTTCATCGACATGTAATTGAAGTCACGCTACCTCGTGCGTAAGTAGCGAATTTTTGGCATAGCTACTTCTAAATCGAGAACTCTTCACGATAAAATTTTGTATAAAGCGGGCTTTGAGAAGTAATGACTTCATTGATTACAATCTAAATATTTTTTTCTTTCGCCCAATCAGCCCTTGAGTAAAACTTGCGTACACTCATACTAATTATAATCATCGTTTGGTTTTTATCTACGACTAAACTTTTTCATTTTGCAGAAAAATAAAAAAATAATTTTTAGGAAAAATTTGTACATAAAAAAAATATTGATGTAGGTATTTAATTGTTCTGGAAACGTTGAAATGCAAATTTTTGTAAACACTTTCGTGCATGCAAATTATATAACCGGCTACCTTCAAGCACATAAATTAAAAATTATTTAATACATTAGAAAATATGTTGTATATGCAGAGTTACAGAATATATTACAGTTATAAAAAAAAAAAAAAAAAGTGATCATTTTTTTTTTTTTTAAATAATAAATGTTTACATGTTATCCATGTAGATTTGAATACTACATTTTAGAGAAAAATAATAATATTAAGATTGTACTAAGAGAAAAACAGTTTTTAAAAATATATTTGTTAAAAGTAATTCTCACTGTAAATATTACTGACGTAACAAATAGTTGGAAATCTTAACAATGTCCTAAATTATTTACCTAGATAATTATAAATAAAATGTACATTTAGTTACTTGTAAACGTCACATATAATTAAATAAACCGCTTCAAAAGCTTGCTAAGACAATTTGATAGCTCTATTTTGATTTTTCCCCAACGCGATCTGACGTTTGTATTGGAGAAATTTTCGTAAAGTCATCGTTGCCGGCAAGATAATGTAAAATTCTATTGAAAAATGTAATTCTCGTCTTTATTATTCCCAAAGAAGTTTATAGAAACATTCGTTTTACGAGCCATTAAGTAATTTTATAAATCATAAACGACGTAGACGATAAAATGATACGCGGAGTTTTTAATTTGTAGGAGCTCTAAGAATAACTGAAAATAAAATCAAACTAATTCATTATATCGAGTTTTATTATTAATCGAATTTAATCGATATATTAATGTAATAAATACGATTAATTTGTTGTTCATTCATTATCATGTTAAATAAAACATCCAATTAATGTCCTTAACTATTATACAATAATTAATTAATACTTAATTTCATTTATACATATAATAAAAATAATAATAATTAAACAGTACCAACATCTGCTTTGAAATTTTTGGCAATTGTTAGGTTGCTGCAGATGAAATGGCCGATTTAGCAATGACATAAAGTTGGCTGCAATTTTAGTGTATTATGTTGGCACAAGGTGGCGCAAATGATATGACATATTGAAGTATAAATACTGCTACCTTGGTTTATGGAGTCATTTCTATTTTGCACTTCATAGTGATCGTAAAAACAAAAAGAGAAAGTGAACATGGAAGTGAATCAAAAACGGCTACTTTTACTATACGAATTTAAATTAGAGCACAACGCAACGGAAGCAACGAGGAATATCAACAGCGCATTTGGGCCTGATACAGTTAGGGAACGAACCACTCGGCGGTGACTCGAAAAATTTCGATCCGGGGATATGGACCTTGGAAATAAGCCACGTGGACACCCAGGACCATCGATCGATAACGACGGGCTGCGTGCATTAGTGGAGTCTGACCCCCGCTAAACCATGAAGGATCTTGCCGAGAAATTAGGCGTTCACAATTCGACAGTTTGCCACCACTTGCAACAACTTGGAAAAATGAAAAAGCTTGACAAATGGGTTCCGCATGATCTTACCGAGCAAAACATGACGTGTCGAATGGAGATTTTAAGTTCTCTTCTCTCCCGCAACAAAAAGGAACCGTTCTTGCACCGAATTGTGACCTGCGATGAAAAGTGGATTTTATACGATAATCGTCGCCGATCGGCCCAATGGCTAGATGCCGATGAAGCGCCAAGGCACATGCCGAAACCAAGCCTTCATCCAAAGAAAATAATGGTGTTTAAA
This sequence comes from Chalcis sispes, assembly GCA_949987625.1. Taxonomy (NCBI): domain Eukaryota; kingdom Metazoa; phylum Arthropoda; class Insecta; order Hymenoptera; family Chalcididae; genus Chalcis; species Chalcis sispes. The sequence goes on from OX465099.1 coordinate 17,445,195, forward strand.
TAACTGTTTGGTGGTTTGTAGCTGGAGTTATCCACTATTCGTTCCTGCAACCTGGCGAAACCATCAATGCTGAGAAATACTGTGCTCAACTGGATGAAATGTATCAGAAATTGATAGTCCAACGACCTAGGCTTGTCAACAGAGATGGAGTGATACTACTTCATGATAACGCACGACCTCATGAACCGAGAACAACGGTCCAAAAATTAAACGAGTTGTGCTATGAGACTCTTCCTCACCCTCCATATTCACCAGACCTCTCACCAACAGATTACCATTTCTTTAAACATTTGGATCACTTTTTGACAGGAAAAAGATTTAACAATGAAGCTGCTGTCAAAAATGCCTTCGAGGAGTTTCTTTGAACCAGAAACTCGGACTTCTACAAAACTGGAACAAATGTACTTGTATCTCGTTGGGAAAAGTGTGTTGCATCTATTGGTACCTATTTTGATTAAATAAATTGTCTTTATAAAAAGTTACAGCTGTTTAAAAGTCTATTACTAAATCGGCCATTTCATCTGCAGCAACCTAATAATATGAAATCAAACAACGTACATTCATAAATATTTTAAATAAATAAGTTTTTAAATAACAATACAAAATATATATTATATTTTAAATTAATTTTTAAAACGAAATTTAATGAAAACAGCATATAGTTTATTAAAAGATTATTTAAAAATAAATACAAATTTTTCATTCTTTAGTTTCCAAAATTTTGATTATATATTTTTATCTAGCCATTGAAATAGTCAAATGTACGAGTACATTTAAGAAATAAGGTTAATTAATTTAAAAAAAAACTTTTACAAGAACTTTCACGAATTGACTTTCTTTAACAATTATTTAATTTACCATTGCACATTATGTGTATCCCAAAAAACAGACGCCATGACTTTGCCAGCAGACTGCTGCGTTTTTGGACGCTTTGGGCGGCTTTCGCCAGCCATGCGCCACTCAGATGATTGCTGATTCGACTCCGGAGTGAAATGATGTATCCATGTTTCATCCATGGTCACGTATCGACGCAGGAAATTCTTTTTATTGCGAGTAAATAGCGATAAACAGCTCTCTGAATCGTCGACTCGTTGCTGTTTTTGTTCCACTGAAAGCAATTGCGGCACCCACTTGGAAAAAACCTTTTTCATGCTCAATTTTTCATGAAGGATTGTAAATACGCTTCCAGATGATATCTGTGTCATTTCTGCAATCTCATGGACCTTCACTTTGCGATTTTTCATTACAATTTTTAACACTTCACTCACATTTTCCTGTGTAACGGCTTCCAATGGCCTACCCGAAAGTTCCGCATCGTTTGTGTCCGTACGACCACGTTTAAACTCAGCATACCAACGACAAATCGTTGGTTTGGATGAAGAGGAGTCCGGGTAATGTTTTTCAAGCTATTGCTGGGCTTCTACGGTGTTTTTACCTATTAAAAAACAATGTTTTATCAACACGCGAAACTCGCTTTTTTCCATTTTTCAAACAAATTACAAAGTGACTTTACTTTAACCTCGATAACTCTGCTGTCTGTGATCCGATCGACGTGAAATTTTTACACGTTTCATGTAAAGGTTCGCACTCTATGGAAACGTGGCCAGTTTGGTACTACTAGCACCATCTCTGGGTTAGTCTCGGGACTTATTGAACGATGTGTTAATATCATAAACCTGTGGTGTAGATTATTGCATCTCGAATCACACTTTGTATTCGATTTCATTCTTCATTAATAAATAAACGAATATGCGACAAAATACCATTGATTCGTAAAGAATATAGGTTAAACATGATGAGGGTGCAAAAAGGAAAAATAAAGAGCAGAATACACCGATGAACTTTTTATGTATACTCGTGTAAAAAATCTATATTTTAATAAATATTATAATACGTTAACAACGTTAATTTGAATTCGTTGCAATGTAACATCGTTTCTTTAAACTTTTTGATGTTTTTGTAATTACGAGAATTTTCCATACGCTAGTTATATGGTAAAAATATTTTTTTATTAATTCCAACATTAAAACAAAATAAAATCCAATTGTTTTGCGATTAATACGCGGCAATTGCATACGTTGCGCATTAAATGTAAACGGATAAAGCAATTTATCACCGATGAAACCTCAATTTTCGCATATTTATTAACGATGTAGCAAAATATCGATCGAACCAAAATAGAACTTGGTCTCTCTCTCTCTTGAGTTAAACGTAACATTATAAAATAAATTAAGAGATTATATGTACAATCATCGTTAAAAGAAATTAAAACAAAAAAGAAATAAAAAACAAAAAATAAAATAAAAAAAGCGAAGGGGGGAGAAGAACAACTTGAAACGTCGGAGATTTAAACGCGGCCTGTTTAGATTTCATGCAACTGTAACTTTGATACGGCACGATCGAAAACTCTTGAGAATTGCGGATGAAGTCGAAAATGTAGCCAAGAAATAAAACATTTATGTATACATATATATAAAATTTAACTAAAAGTAACGAGAACAAGCTTTAATTTTTGCACACACGTAATACATAGATTTTGTCCACCAGATAATCTTTAGATACATCATCGTTATAGTCTCTTTTATGATACATTTTTGTTTTTTTTACATCTTTTTTTAATATCGTACACTCATTATTTTTGCAATACAAATAAAACAATTAAATCTTATTTTAACCACTGTATACCGAATGCAGGTAAATAAAGGTTTGCTATTAAAAAACTTCCCTCTAAATCAGCTTACAAGCTCGAAACGTTGTAATCTTTGTATACATTATTTTATGCAAAACCCTCCGATGTATTCACGTCACGATATAAAATTACTCGTACGATTAATTCGAGATACTTAGAGAGAAGAAAAACTAAAACACGTTATCATGGAAAAGAAAAGCGATTATGCGTTTGAAGGTTTCAACGTTGAAGTTCAACGAAAATTTTTGAAAACTGTTTCCGTTTAAAACTTATGTTTATATTTATTTAGTCTTAGTGTTTTATAGCATAAAAATAAATTCAGATACGGATTTAAATATAATTTGTACATTTTTATAGCAGCTTTATTTAAATGTGAAAAATTATTTCGTCAAACTATAACGTTACAAACTTCAGGCCCATAAGCGATTTCGATAAAAAAGAACGGAGAGAAGGGCCGAAGGAAAAAGAAGGAAGGCAAATTTTATAAAACGTCAATGAATATATAGAGTTTAAAGGCAAGTGTTTTAAGTTAAGTTGCATGATGCACGCACATAAACTAAACTTCGCAACTTTCATCGTTACGCCTTTGGCGTAAAATTTTAAGTGTAATGCAATCAGACGAGTCTAACGGTACACACGCGGGTAATGATTTAAAAATATATTTTCTAATTTTAGATATTCACAGAAGCATGAAAAATTTATTAAATTAGAAGAAAAGAGGGAGAAGATAGAGATAGAGACAGAGAGACAGAGAGAAAGAGAGAGAGACGAGGGTCGAAAAACTTTTTCTATGTATTCGTAGCAAAAATTACAAATTATTTAATGCGGGTTTAATAAAGTGTGAAAACATTTAATAGATTTTGTTGAATTTTAAAAAATTATTAAAAATATTTGACTTTTTTCACTTGATTTTCACGTCGAAGAAAATTGTAAACGGTTACGTATGTAACGTCGGGGTAGCGTTTCAACAGCGTTTAAAATAACGCGGACTGGTTTTTGCCTTTTTCAAGCCTAAGTACTGAAACTTATGGGCTCGAGACGGCAAAGGAAATAAATTTGCAAGATTTTTAGGAAAAGAAACGAGTTGCGGGAATGAACGAACGTATAGGCCGATGTTGGCCTATATGTTGCTCTGGAGAGGTCCTACTAAGTGACTTTAGGAAAGAGATATTTAGCCGATTCTGGCTAATACTATCTCTTGGAGAAAAATAGAAGAAAAATAATAATAAAATACTTTCGTATTTCAGCAACTCACTTTTTATTTTTTTTTGTAGATTCTAAAGGTGGTGGACGATCTCTCTCTCTCTCTCTTTGTTTCTCTATCGTTCGCTGGCGTGGTCACCGTCTTCTTTCTTGATGCTTTGAATAGTTTGCTTGTTCTTAAAAGAACAGTTTAAAAATATAAAAAACAATATATATATATTTTCAGCCTACTAACCCGTACGGCAACTCTTACCTACGGAGCATCGTCAGCGTGTAAATGGTTTCCATACGCGCAAGCGCCTTCTCGATCGTATTAACATTTTTCTATACGTCCTCCTAGGCTGTATGTCATTCTATACGTCCTCCTAGGCTGTATACGTCCCAGGAGAAAAAAAAGTTAACAGCGCCACTGCTATGTATTTGTCGCTTCATATAGCCTAGCATGTGAGTCTTCATCGAAACTTATATTTTCGAAACGCGTAATAAGACTTATGTATGTTGAGCGAAGGAGAGAGAACGAGATAGCGATAAGAGCGCACGCACCATTGCTCCCACGTGACCACCCTATCTCTGTCTCGGTCTCTCCTTCGCTCAGTATGTACATTCAAGCGACCACGGGGCTCTGCTTTTCTTTTGTTTTCTTTCAGTATAGTGTATCGTTGTGTCGGTAATATTCGTTCTTAATATGTGAGAAGAAGAATAAAAATGGACAATTTATTAAATAATGAAAATAAGACGAGTGATAGTGACAGTGATGAAGAATGCAAACGTGAATTAAATAAACTAATAGAAAAAGCAAAGTCTAATATAATCCCGCAAAATTAAAAAATTTAATAATAAGTGATTTTAAAGTAATAATTTTTTAGTTTATAATTTTGTTTGTGATTTAGATAAATGATTTAAAAGTTTTTTGTGTGAAGAAATTAAATTTAAAATATTTAAAAAAGTTACTGTTTTTTCATGTTAAATAAGAGACTAAAATTCATTGATTATACAAAAAATGTGTCAAACAAATATAGTATTGTTATGATAAAAATAACATAAGAAAGTATTTATATTAATTATAATAGTATTAATATTATTAATAAGCCTTCAAATCTTATAAAAAAAACTTTTGTTAAAAATGTTATTTTGTATAAATATTTAATAAATATACTCAAGAAATTTATATTTTTTAATAAATAATAATTGTTCAAGACTTAATTTTATTTTTAAATATGAATCCATTTACTATTTTTTTCAATTTCATAATTTATATTTATATTTACATTATGTTGTCTGTCACTTTTTGACACACATGTACATGTACGCGTGTGTGTACAAAATGCGCATGCGTTAGCAGACGATATCTGTAGTTTACGAACTGTCAGTACGGGTTCGAAATTGCATTTTATTGATATGCAACAAAATAAAATTAATTATTCTGTTAACTAAGTAAGAGTCTTCGTACGGGTTACAAGGCTGAAAAATTTTTTAAGCACCATAAGGCTCGCCTATGGTACATAAATAACTAATATATGTCTGTTGTATATGCGGCTGCTGGAGCTGCTGATCAACTGGCTAAGTTCTTTGGCTCGTCGTAGTAATTCCTTGCTTCGAACTAGCTTACAAGTCGTTGCGTTTCCAAGTGGTTGCGTGTCCCTCGAGTGCTGCCTGAGGTCTACTGATTGTCGAAAATTTTGTGCTGTATTTAAGGATGCTGGCGAAGCTGTTCCGCAATTTTCCTATTGGCCGGAAAACTCGGGGAAGGGGCAAGTTTTTCAGGCCCCCTCTTCTCGGCGGGCCTTTTGGAGAGGGCATAGAAAGCCTCTGCGAGGGTGTGTCGTCTTGATGGCGGAAAGAGAGAGATCGAGAGGGGATATCTATTTTTACAAAACTATTTGACAACTTCAAAACTAATATTAATATTTATTTTTGTATAAATTTTTTATTTTTATTAATAATCTATGTAAAATTTGAACTAGGCTATAAAAAAGAATCAATTTCGTAGCTTAATTCTAACTATCATTACAATTAGTTAATTTATTTTTATTATATTATTTAGTTTTATTATAATTTTATTTTTTTTAAGATTTTATTTGTTTGCATTATTAATGCTTAAGTTTTTTCCCCTTTTTTTTGTTGGCAACTATATATTATTTCTAATTTTTACAACAAGTTTAACTTAAACATACGTTTTATAATTGTACACTCTGACAAGAAAGTATCCGGAAATTCTCATTTAAATTGCCCGCGTTGAGTATTTTTAAGTATTTGAAGTTTCTGTATGTTGGTAGGACTGTCCGTAATTACTATGCCAAACATGAGTGCGGTCTGTCAACTAGTTTGTTTACGACAGCTGTTGAAACCAGTCGACCTCAGTAGTAGTCTGCGAATGTTACAATGGAAAAACGATAACGCACCATCTCATCGAGCCACGATTATTAACGATTTTAAGACCAAACACTCGATAAATACCATCGACCAGCCACCTTATTCGTCTGATCTAGCTCCGTGTGACTTTTTTCTTTTCTTCAGACTGAAATTACCGCTCCGGGGAACTAGATTTGACTCCATAAACGCCATAAAAGAAAATTCGCAGAAGGAGCTGAAGGCCATCCCTGAAAGCGCCTATAAAAAATGTTTCCATGATTGGAAAAAACGTTGGCACATGTGTATCGCTTCAAATGGAGCATATTTTGAAGCAGATTCAATAAATATTTAAGAAGTTTGATATTTTTGCGTTTTATTTCAAATTTCCGGATACAGTCTGTCAAGTAAGAGCGTGGTCGTGTTAATTTATAAAAAAATTTATTTGATGAAACTTTCATATTTATATATACATTGTACACATTACAAACAATGATGCAATTCGGTCAATAATGTGTCCAGTCACCACCGGCGTCGATAATTGCCTGGCATCTCCGAGGCATGCTTTCTACTAATTTGACGGCGTATTCTAGTGGCAAGGATCTCCAGATCCGACGAATTTCGTAAGACAACTGCTTCAAAGTGTACGTGCGTCTTCCACGAAGCTTCCGTTTAATATATGCCCACACAGTTTCAATAGGGTTTGCATCGGGCGACTGCGACGGCCAATCCAATGTAACGATGCCAGATTGAGTCTTCCGCTGAGTACAGAGCTTGCTGCGGTGTTTAGGATCGTTGTCCTCCTGCAGAATCCAATCTTCATTTTTTGTGATGAACCATCGTTTAGCAGATGGCAGTAAAGCCTTTTTGTAGATTTTTATCATTTTCTCGGCATTTAGGTTGTCAGTAAAGAGGTGCAAAGTGCCGAATCCCTGCTTTGAAAAGCAGCCCCAAAGATGCACCTTTATTCCATGTTTTAAGGTCCGCTGAACAAGCCTATTGGTGGAAGTTGACGAGGCTCGCGTGAGGACAGAACGTGCCCATATAGAACATTCATCAGTAAAAATGGCATTTTCAAAATCTCTATCAATATTTTCATGCGCCCAAGCGAGTCGCTTTGTCACATGTTTTTCAGTCAACAGAGGCTTCTTCATTGTGTTGCGCCATTTCAGATGATGAGTACGAAGATGGGTTCAGATAGTTTCGTAGGATATATCTAAACCTTTTGCCATTAATTTTGCTTGTCCTTGCCGCAGTGTTAAAGCAGGATCCCGCGAAAACAGATTCACTATTCTTTTTTCATCTTTTTTGTTCACTTTTCCTATCGAGCCACGTTCTGGTAAATCATCGATATTTTTAGCCACTTTATATCGCGGTATCCACTTCTGTACAAATGCCTTCGACTTTCTCATATATTTAGCAGTCGCTGATTGCGACATTTTGGGACCTTTCGGGTGGATGCAAAGGAACATAGCCTCGTAGCGCGACGCGTACTTAGCACTCATGGCGTTTAACGTGATTCTCTTTCAAAAGATCAACGACAACTGAATCTTTGTTGACAATGCATCAAGGACAAAGCTTCCCTCTATCGGCTCGCGAAGGAATTAGAGCGAAATCTTTCATTACCTATCGGTGAAGTCGACCACGCTCTTACTTGACAGACTGTACTTTTTTGTCAGAGTGTATGTATCTTATGAGAAATAATAATAATTGTCACTTCTTTTTGTTAAATTAATACAAAATAAATTTTAAACAAAATATCGTAGTAATAGTTTATTTGATGAAATGTATTTAAATAATTTGAACCTTGCGGTTAAGATATTATTCGACATCATTATTACATAAAATCTAGACAATTGTGGAAACGACTTATAATTTAAATATTATCGCTTGATTATAAACATAATATTTAATCATTAGTTTTGAAATTAAAATTTAAAATGTTTTTTAAACTAATTAGTTCTAGAATATATATAAAATTTTAAACTAATAAATGCTAAAATATAATCTTAAAATAATTTTAAAATAACTAATTCTAACTTAATCATAATTTTTAGTTTTGAAAAATAAAAAAAAATTAAAAATATTCTTATTAAGAATTTCGATTTTAATTATTATTTAACATTTTCATAACAATTCACATTCAAAAATTAATGCGAATAACCAAAAACCTTAAGTATTATATAGTATTTTAAGAATAATAATTTTGTACAAAAATACGCGAAGAACGCTTTTATAAAAAATAAGTTAGTTATTAGTAAAAAACTTTATAATATATACTTATTCGTAATGTTAGTTTTACAAAACATTTTTTTATATTAATCTTAAAATTCTAAGCGTTTATTATAGTAATTATTATGTATAATTTCGCATGAATGTCTTCGAAAAGACGCATTATTCAACACACCAGGCTGTTCAATAAGTTTTGCGGTTCGATAAGAAAAACACAATTTTATGGTTTAAAATACACTTTATTATTCAGTATAGTCTCCCGGAACATCAATACACTTGTTCCAACGAGATTTCAATTTATGAATTCTATCCCTGAAGTGAGAATCTGGAAGGGCTGCAAAATACGCTTCCACATCTGTTATGACCTCATCATTTGATGAAAAACGCTTTCTACGCATGAATTTTTTTAGCTCTGGAAACAGATGGAAGTCGCTAGGGGCCAAATCTGGTGAATACAGTGGGTGCTCCAACAATTCGAACTTTAATTCATGGATTTTAGCCATTGTCAAAATGCTCTTGTGACACGGTGCATTGTCCTGATGAAAAAGGATTTTTTTCTTTTGCAAACCGGGTCTTTTTTCACGAATTTTTTCCTTCAGCTGGTCTAAAAGGTTACAATAATATTCAGAATTTATTGTTTTACCAGTTTGCAAGTAATCCACAAACAAAATTCCTTTCGCATCCCAAAAAACTGATGCTAACACCTTCTTGGCCAATTTCTGAACACGAACTCGTTTCGGAGCCAAGGAACCAGGTTCACACCACTCTTTAGCCTCTTGTTTTGATTCAGGATCATGGTGATAGACCCAAGTCTCATCCATAGTAATGAATCGACGCACAAAATCCACTTTATCCTTTCGAAAACGCTCTAAATGTTGCTGAGAAAGTCGCATTCGAATGTGTTTTCGTTCCATTGTTAGCGAATGCGGCACCAATTGTGCACACAGCTTTCTGAAACCCAATACTTCAGCCAAAATATTGCTTACACTGCCCAATGAGATGCCTAGGACTTCTACTAAATCTCTTTCAGTCACTCGACGATTTTCCAATACGATATCCTGTATTTTTTCTACGATTTCTGGTGTTGTTGCTGTTTTTGGACGTCCTTGACGTGGATCGTCTTCAAGGCTTGTACGACCACGTTTAAATTCAGCAACCCATCTTTCTACTGTACTAATTGAAGGCGAAGAGTCATTATACACTTTCAACATTCGTTCATAAATTTCCTTTGCTTTTAAACCTTCCAAAAATAAAAATTCAATCACTGCACGATACTTGATTTTTTCCATTGTAAAAAAATACTGACACGTCGATTCTAAATGTCTTGTAAACAAAGAATGAATTGACAGATTGAAATGAAACTTCACATACGTTTATATGAAGAGTGTACCAACATAACAAAAAAAAATTTAGGCTAGTAGCAACACCCTCTCTTATCGAACCGCAAAAGCTATTAAACAGCCTAGTATATAGGGTGATTCATTATGAAGTTTGGTTTTTAATCTCAAATAGAAGGCATAAAGTTGAATTCTATAGTAAAAATTTTATCATGAGTCGAAAGAACAATCTATGACATTTACTTTTTAAAGATTATCTCATTTAAATGTTGACCGCGGCTGCGCCGTAAATGATCCATCCTGAGGGTCCAATTTTGGACGACACGTTCCAGCATAGCGACTGGTATCTCGCGAATGACACGAGTAATGTTGGCTTGCAAAGCGTCGATTGAAGCTGGCTTATCCCTAATAACCAGAGACTTTGTGTAACCCCAAAGAAAATAATCTAAAGGTGTGATATCACACGATCTAGGCGGCTAATTTACTGATCCAAAACGTGAAATCAGGTTCTCACCAAAATGATTTCTCAATAAGTCCATTATTTCTCTCGCTGTATGCGAAGTAGCACCGTCTTATTGAAACCAAAGTTCACCGATACCACTGGCTTTAATTTCAGGTAGCAAAAAATCCGTTATCATGGTGCGATAGCGGTCGCCAATGACGGTTACGTTCTGACCGGACTCATTTTGAAAGAAATATGGACCGATGATTCCACCGGCCCATAAACCACACCAAACTGTGCATTTCTGTGGCTTTAGTGGTAGCTGTTGAAGCTCTTCAGGTTGTTCATCAGCCCAAATACGGCAATTCTGCTTATTGACGTATCCATTGAGCCAAAAATGCGCCTTATCACTAAACAAAATTTCGCAATAAAACAACGGATTTTCATTGAGCTGATTCAGAGCCCATTCACCAAAAACACGACGCAAACCTAAGTAAAAACCTAAGTCGCCCGGCTTCAATTCTTGCACGAGTTGAAGTTTGTATGCCTTAAAGCCAAGATCTTTATGTAAAATACGCCAAGTTGTTGCGTACGACAAACCAAGCTGTTGAGAACGACGCCGAATCGATTTGTCACGGTCTTCAGCCACACTCTCAGCTACAGCCGTTATATCCTCTTCACTACGTGCTGGATGTGGTCTAATCGGTCGAGTATCATCCAATAATGTATGCTGGGTTTCAAATTTGCGGATGGTATTGGCTATAGTGGTTTCGGTAGGTCGATGATGCACACCATAAGTTGCTCTAAGAGCACGAAAAACATTTCTCACAGAACGCTGATTTTCGTAATACAGCTGAACAATTTGGATACGTTGTTGCGGTATAAGTCTTTTCATGATGATTTGTCAAACAATACTGAATAAAAATTACATTACAGTTTGACAGGAGTCACGCGTGATATGTAAAAAAAAGCCTATTGAAAATCAAACCTCATAATGAATCACCCTTTATAATATTGATATTAGATTTTAAATAAAAACGTATAATTATATATATATATATATTTATGCGCGTTATTTCGTTCGCATATACTTTCGTAGTTGAAAATATCAGTCGTGTAAGAAATAAAATAATAAGCTTAAATTCTAATGTTTGTGCTTACACAACTAGATTAAACTTTAATAATTTGTTTAGTGTTAAATACTCATCTTGATTATAAAAAGATAAAATAGTTTGTTCATATTTTTAACTTATTTTAACTGTTTGTAAATGAACTTCTTGAACACAAATAAAGACACACAGCGAAAATTATTACATATTTTTCATCTTTTTATTTTTAGAGAAAGATAGAATAATAGTTATACGTATTGTCTTCTCATTTTAATATTTTAATTGTAAAAAGAACACAGTCAGGCCGTTTGCAATTTTTGAGTTATTAGGAGATTTGCTGTAATATTTCTGTAAAATTCTCTTTTTATATATGTTTGTATTAGTATACATTTAAAAAAAGACAGTTACATTGTTTGAAATCCAAGCATAATTAGATATCCAAAATAAAATTATGTAGACATGATATTATTTAAAAAGAGAAATTGTTTTATGCAGGTGTTTTGTTGAAGAAAAATAAAATATGTAGCAGTAAAAAATTTATTTTTAAATTTTAAGTTATTTAAAAAATTCGAAATTTAATTTAACATATTGGGTGTACAACTTTGCTTCCGCCGTTTTTTTCCGAAATTCGAGGCTTTATTGTAAAAAACTGGTTATACATTTATGATTCAAAGTATTGTCCATCGCTGGCCACTACTTTCTCCCATTTTTCAAGCAGCTTACGAATCCTGCGTTGAAAAAACTGGTCATCTTTTGAATCGATCCACGAATCGATCCAATTTTTTACTTCTTCATAAGACCGGAAGTGCTGGTCAGCCAGGCCGTGTGCCATTGATCGAAACAAGTGATAGTCCGAGGGAGCAACGTCTGGAGAATACGGCGGGTGGGGTAGGACTTCCCATTTCAAAGTTTCCAAGTATGTCTTGACCACTTTCGCAACATGGGGTCGAGCATTGTCATGCTGTAAAATCACTTTATCATGTCTCTCGTTGTATTGCGGCCGTTTGTCTTTCAATGCTCGGCTCAAACGCATTAATTGAGTTCGATAACGATCGCCTGTGATTGTTTCAGTCTGTTTTAACAACTCATAATACACTACGCCGAGCTGGTCCCACCAAATACTGAGCATGACCTTGGAACCGTGAATATTCGGTTTGGCCGTCGACGTGGAAGCATGGCCGGGATACCCCCATGATTTTCTGCGCTTGGGATTATCGTAGTAAACCCATTTTTTGTCCCCAGTCACAATGCGATGCAGAAATTCCTTCCGTCTTTGCCTTGCAAGCAGCTGTTCACAAACACATAAACGCCGTTCAACATCTCTCGGCTTCAACTCGTACGGCACCCAATTTCCTTGTTTCTGAATCATTTCCATGACTCTCAGGCGTTTTGAAATGGCTTGTCGCGTCACTCCGAATGATCCTGCCGATTCTTGTTGCATTTGACACGAGTCTTGATCAAGTAATGCCTCCAATTCTGCATCTTCGAAAACCTTCTTTCTTCCACCGCCATGCTGGTCTTCGACGTTAAAATCGCCGTTCTTGAAGCGTTGAAACCACTCTCGGCACGTTCTTTCACTAATAGCGGCCTCACCATAGGTATTTGAGAGCATTCGATGAGCCTCAGTCGCAGATTTCTTCATATTAAAGCAGAAAATTAAAACCTCCCGCAAATGACGAGAATTTGGCTCGTAAGCTGACATGTTTAATCGAGAATAACTTTATGATGCAGACACAAATCGACTAATATTTCGATGGCGTTATGTTTACAAATACCTAAGCTTATTGTATGACATCTATGATCTATTTATTTCAACTACCACTTACCGCTACAGCCATCTATTGCAAAACGGCGGAAGCAAAGTTGTACACCCAATATATATATATATATATATATATATATATATATATATATATATATATATATATATATATATATATATATATATATATATATATATATATATATATATATATATATATATATATATATATATATATATATATATAACAATTTAAACGAGTGATTTTTTTTTTTTATATTTTTATATTTATATTTATTTTTTTATATTTATGCAATTTTTATATTTTTTTTCTTCCTTTGAATTTTTATAAAAAAACATTATTATTTTAGTTACGTGATAATTTTATTTTGTGATCGAAAACAATTTTTTTTTTTTTTATTGAACTATTTTACGTATTGTATGAAAATATACCTTGTGTAGTATTTTTGGAAATTGCAGCTTCTATTCTTTTCGTTAAACATTGTACTTCTTATACCGTTTAAATATTATTCAATATATCGCTAGTTTAAAAAGTTACATGATTTATTTACCGAGGTTTTCTCGTAGTGACCTATTTATTTTTTTTTTTTTTATGACGCTACCTGTACGGTGTATCGATAAGCGGAGGTTACCGATATATTTTGCGATAGTTATTGCAATAAAATAATTTAAGAATATTTGTCATTCTTTGCATTAGGTTACAGTGTAATACGAAGGGAAAGTTTGAGTAAGAAAAGATACATTTTAAATAGAAAAACTACGTGTAGAAAAAAGAGTATTTATAGGACATTTTTATCGTTTTGGGCGCCGAGTTGACGTGCACGTATTCAGCCTGGTATTCTTTACTAGAATCAAGCGCATGTATCATTTTTTTCTATGTTCCGGGAAAACTCATTAACTCTTGGCCCACGCTTAAGCTAGGTTTCATAACGGTCTGGGTCAGTGTAGAGTGCGTCAAGTAGGTTGTGGAGGGAGGCCTTTTCGAGGTGGAGCGTTTGGATATGGATCTATGCGGACGGTCGATACGATCGATGCACATCTTTTCCATTGACGAGCGAGGGCAGGAAAAGCGGAGAGAAAACTTATCGGCTGACACAGAAAAAAAAACGGAGGTCATGTACCAATGTTACACGTAAGTACAATCTTTTTTTGATAATTTATAGGCGCCATATTTTTCCTTTTTTTAAAAAGTTCAAATAATTCTTATCTAAAAAAAAGGATTAAGTTTCTCTCTCTTTTTAAAAAAATTTACACTAATTTGTCACTTTATACTTGTAATTTTTCGCATTTTTATGTGCGTTTCACTTCGCTTTACCCTATTAAAGCCCATGGCTACAGCTGTAAAGATAGGGCTAAACTAACGATTGGATGTTTGCCATGGACGAAAATAAAGATACATGTATTTTTTTTCTTTTGATTTTTTAATCGCTAATTAATTAATTGTATAAATAAATTATCGCAAAAGTGAATTTTTTGCAAAATCTGATAGCGGCAATCGATAGTCAGTTATGAAAATGTTAATTGTTTAGTAGTAAAATTTAAATAAACAAATGGATGCAACTATGTAAGATATTAAAAAAGTAATTACGAAATGATTGCTGTGGTTCATTTTTTTGCTAAATTTGCTTTTTGCTAGCACTGTACTATCAATAGAATAAAAGTAGATTTAATGTTTTACGTGTTTGCATCTAGAATATGTTGAGAGATGTGAGTAAGGCAATAGTATACTTTGCAAGTAGAACACAATTTGTCTGTTTGATTTTTGCAAGTTTCTTTAAGAGACAGTTTATATTTGCATAATTTCCGTTGGCCAATGATTACTTTGTAAATTTTATCTTTAAAAGGTTCTGCAGATTTACGTTAAGGGGTAGTTCTGTTTCTTTTTAGCAAATGATACTCACAAATTTCTTCAACCATATCTTTTAAACCTTTTATTTCATCAAGATTTACGATGTTGTACACAACTGTTGTGCTTGTTAAGAAAGCTTGAATAAGTCTTAAAAATAAACACTATGCCCATTTTTTTCCACCAATTGATGGCAAAAGAGCGTTACAATGTTGGTCATATAAGTCTAATCCGCCCATATATTTTTTATATCTAGAAAATGAAAAAGAAAATTTAATCTTTCTTCTTGCTTTCTCAACCCACTTTTGTATTTCTACAGTTAGCTCAATACCACAAGAAAGAAGATAAAATAGAAACTGGTTTAGAATCTTGAACTGTAAAGCAATTAATTTTTGAATCGATATCAAAATAACTTACGCACGTTCCACAATCACATGATTTTAGCATTTCAATTTTGAGACCTTTCAGTCTGTTTTGTTTGACTGTACCAGTTGCATTTATGCCAATTTTTATTAAGTGTGCATATAAATCTGGAGAAATATAGAAATTGTCCGAGAATATCTCAAAATCATTTTTCTGTTGATGTACTATTTGAAAGTCCATCTAACATTTTCATAACGACTATCGAGCCTAAAGCAACATTTTTCAAGTGATGTTCATGTTTATTTTCTACTATTCCTGTGTAAATATCTACATCAAAAATATATCCTTGAGGTGAACAAGTGGCAAATTATTTTGTACCAAAACGAACAGGTTTCTTTTTTATGCATTGTTTTATTGAAAATCTTCCAAAATATTTTACCATGATTTCATCAATGGATAATTTGTAACTAAACCAATCACAACGTTTTATATTTTTTATATTTTTTGGAAATAAATCATGCAGTTTTCGTACTTTCCAAATCTTGTCATCATCTCTTTTATCTTCAAGACGATAAAATTTATTTTATTTTTAATGGCTGTAAATTCATTACGTGACATTGTTTCTTTAATAACTGAACATTTATTTTATTTATTTCTTTTTTTTTTTTATTGAATAGCAATCTTTATAATCTTTTCGAGGATTTATAATCGATAATATAAAAAATCATTAAATTTTGCAGCTGTCAAAATCATATCCGCTCTCTTTTGTAGCATCTATAATATAATTTTTGATTGCTGTGGAAAAAAATTGTTCAAATAATCCACGAGCATTAAGTTTTTTATTGATCCAATAGTAGACTCATCAAGATTGACATTATTATTTTTGATATCGTTATTATAACGATCATTCATAACATTTTATATCAATTCAAAATCTTCAAATAAACCTTTTTTCCAAATGTACGTATACTTTGGTTCTAATAATTTTTGAGTATTGTTATAGCTAGATTTCATTTGTTTATAAGAACCGTACAGTAAAAAGGTTTGCTCAGTAACCGTTTCTTTAGTTTCTTCAGGTTCAGAATTTAAAGAATCGTGATCATCATGATTTAAAATAAAATCTACATCAATATATTGCTAATATTTGTCCATATCATTTTCATTTATAATGTTAACCAAACCTTCAATACGATTTAAACATTTAGATTTACGTTTACTCATTGTACAATGTTCAGTAAGGAGTAATAAGTTAAGTATCAAGAAAATAAAAAATTTGACGCTGTTAATCACGATATGGGCAAATTTTAAATATAATAGTTTTTTTAGTTAATTTTAAACAGAATTGCTTTTAAGTATTTTATACAAATTCGAAAAAAAAAAAAAAAAAAAAAAAGGAAAAAAATCGAAGAAAATGTGTTTTGATGAATGACAATTTAAAATTACTCCAATTTTCCATGAAAAAAACTTTTTCATGTATAAAACTTATATTTTACGAAATGCACGTAAACAAATTTGTAAAACTTTTCAATAGACAAGAGTAATCTCAAAAATGTTCTTCATTCAATAACTACAAAAAATAATTACAGTATTTAAAATGATCAAGAATAATATATTTTTAACAAGTTAGATTTTCATAATCTACATTACTTCAAAGTGTTTAATATTTTTTTCAACCTTATAAAGGTAACTTAGTTAAAAATTCAATCTCGGAATAATTTGTTTAAACAATTTGTTTATAAACAATTTATTCAGATAATTTTTTTTCATGAAAAACTTTTATTTTTATCCATGACAAACATCCCGCAGTTGGTTTTTCGATATCTCACATAATTTCGCCATGGGCAGAGCTAGGGTACAGTTGCAACAAATTATTTATTTAAATTTTACTAATAATCAATTAACATTGACGTGTAAGTGCGTACAGAGTCTCGACTCTTTCCTAACCCCTCTCTCGCCATTCCTACTTCCCACCGCCTACGGGAGGTGGCGCACACACAGTCGGACGACTGGTACCGCTGCGTGGGAGATGTTTTCCCTCTCCACCAACACGCTACCTCTCGCGAGCGCGAGAGGTGCTCTCCCGTAAAGTCTCAGCTCAGACCCGCTTCTCGAGCTCGATCACTTACGCTTCAGCGAATGCCTTGAGTAGTCGCCTCCGCCTCTTCCTCCTGAGAGCGATCTTGCGCCTGCCGCATACTTGCTCTAGGTCGATGCAAACTTAGCGCCTCGCGCTGCCCCGCAGACTTACTAGACGTTCGTCTAATTCCTCCACGTCCTCTCCTCGTATTCCAGCGATCGCCGCGAATACCTCCGGCTCACGAGCGATCTTGCGCCTGGCGCATTTCACGCTCTGCGGTAAGCGATCTCTGCGCCTGGCGCTGTACGCTAACCGTGGTCGAACGCAAGTTCGACGAGCCACTTCCCTCCAACGGTCAGGGCGTCCTGAGCACCTAAGTTCGAGCTAGCGATTCGCGTTCACACGCTAAGCGCTGTAGTCCCGGAGGTTAGCGAACACCGCGCCTGGCGCGAACTGCTTATCTCGTCCTGCCTTGCGGGACTCCTACGGAGCTCTAACGCCTCCTTTCCGTTATCCGTTCCCTATCGCACCTTATCGTTTTTTCTTTTCCTCATTCACTGGCTCTCTCTCACACTCTATCATACACTCATACATATCTACGCACACTCGCACATCTCACAGACATACATAGCCCCATAGACGCGACATAAAATCTGACTCGTTGTGTTGTGTCCACTTATCTCTTTTTCAAATATTTTTTTTTCTCTCTCCTCCCCGTCCTCCTACCAGGCAGCTTTAACGGAGCTCTGCACTTGAGCTCAAGTCAACATTTTCATATCTTACTATGCATATTTTCTACGTAATTTTTTCCGTAAAATTGATTGCTCTTATCAGATTTTGCAAAAATTCACTTTTGCGATAATTTGTATAATCAATTTGTTAATTAACAATTGAAATATCAAAAGAAAAACCATATTTATCTTAATTTTTGTCTATGGAAAAAAATCCAATCGTTAGTTTCGCTCTATCTTTACAGCTGTAGCTATAGACTTTAATGGGTTGACATAAAAAAAAATCTGAACGTAAAACTCTGCCACGAGATCAAGATGTAGAAGGGAAAAAGCGTAATAACGTTATGAGACAAGGAAAATATAGAAATCATATATGTCCGCCTTTATGCGGACAGAAATTTACATTATACAGAGAACGCAAGAATCGTTATACAGCGTTAGTGGTAGAAGCGTTGATGTGTGTATAAGAGGTTCTCTGACGAAAAAAAAAACACACCAGCGATATCCAATCGATACAGTGGAATTGGCAGTTTAGCATGCAAAAATCTTACTACTTCTCTCTCTCTTTCTCTCTCTCTCTCTCTCTCTCTCTCTCTCACTTCCTCCCTTTCTCTTTTAACTTTTCTCCTTTCTTTCCCTTAATAAAAAGCGAGAGAAAGATGTCCATCAAGTTAGCCCCACCATTTTGTCTTATAAAAAAAAAAAAAATTGTGCTAAATTGTACTCAACTTGTGCTATAATGTGCCGTAAATAAAAAAAAAATTTCAAAAATTTCCATTTTTATAGCCAAAATTAGATTTTCGAAAATAATTAGCTCCGCCATTTTGTTTTTCACAGAATAAAAGAGTTGTGCTGCATTGTGCTCAACTTGTGCCATAGTGTGCCATGAACAAAAATTATTTATTGCATTTAAAAATAAAAATTATTAATTTTGTTTTACGGTACACTATAACACAAGTTGAGCACCATTCGGCACAACTTTTTTTTTTAAGACAAGATGGCGGGGCTAACTTGATGGACACAGAGAAAGAGAAAAAGCAGAATCCAAGAAATTTACGTAGCTTGCATGCACAGACGCGCGCACTCGCGTGCGTAAATACACGTAAACAAAGGAAGTGAAAAGAGCGGGGGTATAGATTGCTTTTTCTTTTATTTTTTGTCTCTCATCTTTCCCTCGCGATGATCTCGGTACATTTTTTCGTGTCACTTGCGTCCCTCTCCCTCTCTCTCTCTTTCTCTCTCTCTCTCTCTCTCTCTCTCTCTCTCTCTCTCTCTCTCTCTCTCTCTCTCTCTCTCTCTCTCTCTCTCTCTCTCTCTCTCTCTCTCTCTCTCTCTCTCTCTCTCTCTCTCTCTCTCTCTCTCTCTCTCTCTCTCTCTCTCTCTCTCTCTCTCTCTCTCTCTCTCTCTCTCTCTCCGTCTCCGTCTCCGTCTCCCTATCCCTTTCCCTCTCAGTGGGTTTAAAAAAGCAGTTAAGAGGCACCTCCTCGAACTCGAATAGCGTTGATAAAAATTGTAAAATTGTTATATTTTGTGTTAATTTATTTATTTATTACTGTATTGTCCCTTTTACACCTTTTAATAGTATGAATGTATTTAAGGGGTGTATGAGTAAAGAGTGCCTGCGTTGAGTGAATGGATTATTTTGTTTTATTTAAAATGACTTATATATCTTATTTTAATGATCTACGACTGAATTTTATTGTAATTGATTCTATTATATTGTATTCTATTATATTGTATTTTATTGACCTTGACTGATAGATGCAACGCCAAATTATTTATTTTATTCGTAATGAACTGTGATATTACTATTACTGAAGTTGACCTACTGTATTATACATACCAGTATTATTCTAGTTTTAAGTAAGACTGTGATATCACCAAGTGCATTATTTGTTTTGTTTTGTTTTATATTTTATTCCATCTTTTAAATATTATATTGTATCTTGTATTAACATGTATTAATTTTGTATGTAAATACGAATAAACGCATTTCTATCTATTCTATCTATTCCTCTCGCTCTCTCTCCCTCTCCCTATACCTCTCCCTCTCCCTCTCGCTCTCGCTCTCCCTCTCCCTCTCGCTCTTCACCCCCCCCCCTCTCTGTCTATCTGTCTCTCAGTCTCTCAGTCTCTCAGTCTCTCAGTCTCTCAATCTCGCAGTCTCTTAGTCTCTCAGTCTCTGAGTCTCTCAGTCTCTCAGTCTCTCAGTCTCTCAGTCTCTCAATCTCGCAGTCTCTTAGTCTCTCAGTCTCTGAGTCTCTCAGTCTCTCAGTCTCTCAGTCTCTCAGTCTCTCAGTCTCTCAGTCTCTCAGTCTCTCAGTCTCTCAGTCTCTCCGTCTCTCAGTCTCTCCGTCTCTCAGTCTCTCCGTCTCTCAGTCTCTCCGTCTCTCAGTCTCTCCGTCTCTCCGTCTCTCCGTCTCTTCCTCTCTCTCTCCCTCTCTCCCTCCCTCCCTGAGGG
The DNA here is from genome assembly GCA_949987625.1 of Chalcis sispes. Lineage (NCBI taxonomy): Eukaryota > Metazoa > Arthropoda > Insecta > Hymenoptera > Chalcididae > Chalcis > Chalcis sispes. Next base: position 17,465,817 of record OX465099.1, read on the forward strand.
AGTTAGGGAGTTTGCATATTCCCGAAAATACCGAAAAGATAGCAGGACCGTAATTCTACGTTCGAGCGCTTGCTTGTCCAAAATCATAAAGTAATAAAACAATAAAAGAAAGGTTCTATGCGAGGGAAAAATCTAAAAGAATGAAAGAAAGTTGAAGCGTGGTGTACGCGACAAACGAAATAATATATTATAATGTAAGAATTTTCGAGAAGTTTTATTTTTCGAGCATTTATTTTTGGTTTTTCCTATGAAGTTAAATGAATACGTGCACAATATGGATTTCACCGTTATATTTTACACTTTGTATACTTTGAAAAAAAATAGTGTTTATGTATTTATGTTAAAAGAAAAAATAAGAATTCTAACTACTGTACAAATGATAAAATACTTTTTAAAAAATGTCGATTAAAATGCTATACAAAAACATGTCACTGCATAATATTTTTCAATTTATTCTGAAATCTCTTGCGCATAAAAAAAATACATCCGCCTACCGCATAACCACGAACGCTAATTGCAAAGTAATTTTGAAACTGTGTGAATGCACAGATAGAAAAAAAAGCTTCAAACTTTGTTTCATCAACTTTGTACGATTAACGAAAAATTCCGTCTAACGTATATTTATATAGATTAAAAATACCAATTATAATAAGAACTATTTATAAAGTAATTTCAAGTAAAAAATCATAACGAATTTTCCATTTAGTTTAAAAAATAAATTTTCAATCTTTTTTAATCTTCGATAATAAAGTTACATTACGACGGACGTAAAAGACAGCGCAGAGGAAATGATTGCGGCTATTGACTCACGCCTACATTACTGTAAGATGTTGCCTTAGCGGACGTTCTTGACAGATCAAAACAGCTTAAGTTGTCAAGCGCTTCCCGGTCGTTCTAATTATTTTTCTATATACTTATTTGTATACGTTTGATTTTAACGTCTCTCGTTGCTGAATATATTCAAGCTGAATGCAGAATAAAACCGCGTGAGAAGCAAAGTGAAATTTTATCAACTTTTTTTTTTTTGTTCATTTTAAATGTACTGTAATATTAAACGAGTTTTTGCAAAAGTGCACCTAAAATTTTAACATTATTGTATTATATATAAATTTGAGTTTGTTAATAAGTATGCACTCCGATAGCACAAGAGAGAAGATAAACCGCTGCTAACAAAATTTTATCACCACAATCAAATTTTGTGGTTAGCGCACGACTGAACTCCATCAAACTGCTGTGCAAAATTTCAATTAGTTAACAATGACAGTTTGCAACTTAACAATACGTAAATTAATGTTATGTTCAATCGTACATCTTAACCATCGTAATTAACGTTCGAACCTTTTATAATGTAAAATTTTATCAATTATTCAACGTTTAAATTTAAAATTTTTTTCGCATAAGCTATCTTTGGCAATTTTTAATGTAAAACTCGGTCATGAAAATTTTTCAACCTAAAACTATGCACATATAAAATCAAAGCAATCGGATTACAAATGATGTAAAAATTTATCTTTCGAAAAATGCTGACGACATAATGGATATCATTCCTTTATAAAAAGACAAATTCGCCTTTGATCGCTATGTCATTTTTCAACGTTTACTGAAAACCGATTTTTCTTTCTTTCATTTTTTTTTGTTTTTTTTTTTTTTGTTTTTTTTTTTGTTTTTTTTTTGTTTTTTTTTTGTTTTTTTTTTTTGTTTTTTTTTTTTTTTTTTTTTTTTTTTTGTTTTTTTTTTTTTTGTTTTTGTTTTTCTTTTTGAATTTACAACATATTTATCATTGTTAAATCGAAGCCTTACATTTTGATAAATTTGTTGAAATAGTCGATTCACTCTATATTTATTGTGTAATATAAAATTATTGTTGTATTTCTTCTTTATTTTTAAAAAGAATATTGTCCAAAAGTAATAATTATTTGCTAAATATTAACAATTAATTGTGACAAAATATTAAGCAATTATATAAACATTATATTAGGTGTAGTAAAAAGTAATCCATTATTTTGCCAATAGATGGCTTTAGTAGTCTGTATCTCCCGTTGTAAAAGTGCGATCGGGTTACACTAGATGACGTTAGAAAGATAAGATTTCGTACTAAAAAAGCTTCTGATACAGTTTTGTGATTGCTTGACTCAGTATTTCTTTAGCACGCGTCAAAGATGGACACCAACAAAGAGAAAATACGCCATATTTTACAGTTTTTCTTCGATAAAGGCGAAAACGCAAGCCAGGCAGCTGAAAATGTGAATAGTGTTTATGGTCTTGATACTGTAACAGCCAATCATGCGCAATTTTGGTTTCGTCGATTCCGTTCCGGTAATTTTGACGTCAAAGATGCACCACGCTCTGGAAGGCCAATTGTCGAAAATGTCGATAAAATAATGGAAATCGTCGAGTCCGACCGTCACGTAAGCACTGTTTCGATTGCCCAGGAGCTAAACATTGCACAAAAAATCGTTTGGAACCACTTAAATAAGGCTGGATACAAAAAGAAGTTCGATGTATGGGTGCCACACGAGTTATCGCAAAAAAACCTCATGGACCGAATTTCCATCTGCGAATCGCTGCTGAATCGCAACAATATCGATCCATTTCTGAAGCGGATGGTTACTGGTGATGAAAAGTGGGTCACTTGCGACAACGTCAAGCGACAACGGTCGTGGTCAAATCGCGGTGAGCCGGCGCAAACGGTGGCCAAGCCAGGATTGACAGTCAGGAAGGTTTTGCTGTGTGTTTGGTGGGACTGGCAGGGAATCATCTACTATGAGCTGCTCCTCTACGGCCAAACTCTTAATTCGGACCTATACTGTCAAAAATTGGACCGTCTGAAAGAAGCAATCGCCCAGAAGCGGCCAGCTTTGGCCAATAGGAGAGGAATTGTGTTCCATTAGGACAACGCCAGGCCGCATACATCGATAATGACTCGCCAGAAGCTCCGGGAGCTTGGTTGGGAAGTTCTTATGCATCCACCTTATAGTCCGGACCTGGCACCAAGTGATTACCACCTGTTCCTATCTATGACGAATGATTTTGCAGGTGAAAAATTCGCCTCAAGAGAAGATTTTCACAATCGACTGTCCCAGTTTTTTGACAATAGGGACAAGGGTTTCTACGAGAGAGGCATTATGAAATTACCTTCAAAATGGCAACAAGTTATCGAACAAAACGGTGCATATTTGACCTAAATCGTATCATTCTATCTATGCTAAATAAAACCTTCAATTTAATGCAAAAATAATGGATTTCTTTTTACTACACCTAATATAATTACAAATTTAGTTCTATTTCAAGATCCAATAATTGCATCAAACCGTTTTAATTTAATTTATTTAACGCCGTTGGTATTAATCAATTATTCAACGTTCCTATTATCTTTTTAATAATTAATGTACTCAACAAAATTATTTATACGGCGAAATTTTGTAAAGTGAAAGAGAGAGAGAGACAGAGAGAGAGAGAAATAAAGAGAGAGAAGGAGTATATTAAATATGATTCAATTAATATATAAATCGCGTTTTTTTAATTTCATTAAAATTTAAAAAAGCCAAAACACATTGTCGAGCCATTATCGCTCTATTAATTACAAGGGCAGAAAGGAATCGTGTATACAATTTCGGGCATTGAATTTACGCGCATTGTTTAGAATGACTACGAGGACTGCTCGTTCATTGACTATTTTCGTGTCCCCATCTCAATCACCGTTTACGCCAACTAGGTATCGATGACGACGACGACGACGATGCTTGAAACTTTCAATCATCCTCTTGTTGACACAACGACGTATCTCTCATGTATATATTCTCTCTCTCTCTTGCTCTTTCCACCTCTTTTTATACCTATAATTTTATAACAATAATCTCTAATCATAACACGTATCGTTAACCAAGAACAATCGCCAAACATAGACATAAATAACCCTCTCCATAATACTCAAAGAAAAATCTTATACGAAAAATTTTTTTGCGACAAGCAGAAAAAAAAGAAGGAGCGAGCCATTCTCTTTCCCTCTACATAAATCCGAACGAAAATAAAAAGGGGAAAAAAGCCGCGGGCAATGGTTCCTCTGTACTTACACGACGGCGCCTTCAGTCAATCGAAAAAAAAAAGAGAGAAGGTAAAAGGCGAATGCCTCTTATAGGACGACCTAACTCGCCGACTGTTTACATCTAATATACACAACCACGTAGTAGCAGTTCCTTGTTGCTTTCAGTGACGAAAACAAGATAAAACACAAAAAAAAAGGCTAAGAATATACCAGCGCTCTCTCGCACGTGTCAAAAGACCCTCGCGCGCCTTGACGGCGACACCATGATGGACGAAAAATAAAAAAAAAATTAGGAGAGGAAAGCGCCACGCCTCTGTATCTAAATACGCGCGCTTGCTTGCTTGCTTGCTATGCATACAAAGTAGCTGAAAAAAAAAACAAAAAAGAATAACGAAAGAGGTATACGTTTGACAAAAAGGATATAAGGAATGAAAAAAAAAAAAAAAATCGTCAAAGAATAAAAAAGAAAGGATAAAAAATAAGGAAAGAACAAATAAAGTTGCGTTGCGTCCGTTACTTACTCCTCCAGGACAATCGTAGCGTGTACTTACAACCAGATAAACAAAAGCTTACGAACACGCGAGAGAGTATGTTACGAACATACCGAACATATTTTTCTTTTCCTCTGCCTTCAGTATCTTACTAAGTGCGCGTGTTACTAACCATTTGCGCCCCGTTTACGCACCGAGAAAAGGAGAAAAATAGATAAAGTCGATTGGTGTAGATTTGTTATTTTTTTTTTTTTTTTTTGGTTCGACGAAAATGTTCTTGTAAATAAAGTCCCACATCGATGGGTTGATGATTTATAATTATTTGGGAAATATGATTGTTTGCGGGTGGAAAATAAATAAAGGATTATTATTGTACTACGTTATGATTTAGAATATTTGCGTATTATGTGCTCCTGTAATGGTTAAATTCACTTTTTGATTATATTCGAAATTCACGCAAATACTTCACACGACAAATAATTTTCATCGGGTACACAATTAACCCATTAAGTCCCAAAATGACGAAATTTCTTACTTACGTTTGAGCTTAAAAATTATTATGAAAAAGCCATGGAATGTTTTGGAAAATACCCTTCCCTACTATTTTTAGGTATGCCGAATACGATGCAATAGCTTAAAAAACTCAATTTGATTTTCAATTAATAATTCACAAATTAAAAAAAAAAATGCGTTTTTTTGAAGCAAATTTTTTTTTTCAACCGAAAAATAAAGTAGGAAGGAATTTTTTTTTTAAGGTCGCAAATATGCACAAAAGTGCACAAAATGTTTGAACTTTCCAAATCTGTTTGTGTTTTTCGTCTACGATTTTTTTTTAACAAGTTCGAAAAAGATGATATTCTATTTATTTCATTGATATTTTACGATAAAAAGACGTAGAATCTCAAAATAAAATGATTCTTCTTAACCTTAGAATTAATATTTTATATTTTTTATACTAATTATCCTTTGTTTAGTTAAAAATGAATTATCCAAATTAATTTTCACTGAAATAATTAACTATTTATGTAATTTAATTGAAAGAAACTATTAAAAAGTCTATAAATTGAAAACTACAATTTTTAGCATTCGCTTTTTGACCGCCATCTTGTTTAAAAAAATCGCAGACGAAAAACAAAAACAGATTAAGATAGTTCAAATATTTTGTGCACTTCTGTGCATATTTGCGACCTTAAAAAAAAAATTCCTTCCAACTTTATTTTTCGGTTGAAAAAAAAATTTGCTTCAAAAAAACGCATTTTTTTTTCTAATTTGTGAATTATTAATTGAAAATCAAATTTTTGAGTTTTTTAAGCTATTGCATCGTATTCAGCATACCTGAAAATAGTAGGAAAGGGTATTTTTATAATATTCCATGGCTTTTTCATAAAAATTAAGCTCAAACGTAAGTAAGAAATTTCATCATTTTGGGACTTAATGGGTTAATGTTGTAAAAATAGTATACGAGGGTGGTCTGAAAAGTTTCCAACCTAACACAGATACAAGAAATTTTTTCTTAATTTTTTTTTTTATTTTTCAACATAGTATCCTTGCAATTCTACACACTTCTCCCAGCGATGCTCCCATCTCTTTAAGGGGAGGTTCTCATCAAGCACGACCAAAAAATCGATTTTTTTTTTTGCTTAAAAAGTTGGCAAATGTCTCGTAGAATACGCTCGTGAAACCCGTTTTGCCGAATTCAATTTATTTTTTAAGTTATAGTCAAAAAACCGAAGTCGTCTTTTTACGTACTAAATTGCGTACTAAAACTTTAAACGCGTTTTTCTCGAAACCATGTTTTTTGAGATGGACGGCAAGATATCTCAAAAACTATTATAGATATCGAGATGAATTTTTTTTTATTTCAAAGGTAATTAAATTTGCTGGATCTTGACCTAAAATCATAATTTTACAATGATTATTTTTATTGTTATTGCACTTTTTAGAGCAAAAAAAAGTGCAAAAAAATATTTTTTTTTTTGCAAGTCCGCCATTTTGTTAATTTTTAACTTTTCTTCGTGATTTTAGTTCAAGATCCAGCAAATGTCTTCTAGTTTATAACAAAGTTTGATTTTTTGATTTCAGACAAAAATTGGATGAGTTACCATGCCGCCCGTGGAGGTGTCTTTTTTTTCGATGACTATTTTTCAATGCATATAACTAATAAACTATTCCGTATTTTTGTTCAAAAAAAGTTGTGAAAGTAGTTAATAACATACTTAATAAGTATCAAAAAACTTGACTACTTTATTTATTTCCTTCCATGAGAAAAAAAATCGCGAAAATCACGTAATTTTTGGGTCGCTAGATGAGAACCTCCCCTTAACCCATTCAAATAGTACTCGGCGTTTTTCTCTACAAAATGACTGTTCACGAAGGTGATAGTCAAGCAGCTGAAACCGTAATTCGTGGATTTTCGCCATGGCAACCGCTGAGGTGTGAGACGGCGCGTTGTCTTGGTGAAACAGGATTTTCTTTTTCTGCAAATGTGGACGTTTTTCCGCAAGTTCTGCCTTCAACTTGTCAAGTAATGATGCGTAGTATGCCCCTGTAATGGTTTTTCCTTTTTAAAGATAATCGATTAAAATAACTTCATGACTATCCCAAAAAACAGTCGCCATCACTTTCCCAGCCGAAAAAAACAGTTTTTGCTTTTTTTGGAGCCGGTTCCCCGTTTGCAGTCCACTGTTTTGACTGTATTTTTGTTTCGAGCGTATAATGGTGTATCCAAGTTTCATCTACAGTAATTAATCGGCGCCAAAACTCGGATTTATTGCGCCTAAACTGCGCCAATGGAGAGTTGGAAATGTTCATTCGAACACGTTTTTGGTCTAACGTGAGCAAACGCGGCACCCAACGTGCGGACAGCTTTCTCATGCCTAAATCTTGATTTAATATGTAGCAAACACGTTCTTTGGACACGTTCATAACCTCTGCTATCTCTCTCACTTTAATTCGGCGGACGTCTAGCACCATTTGGTGAACTTTGGCGATGTTATCGTCAGTGGTTGCAGTTTTTGGACGTCCCGAACGTTCATCATCTCCCAAGCTCTCACGACCACGATTGAATTCAGCTGCCCAAAATTTCACTGCGGTAAATGATGATGCAGAGTCCCCATACACAGAGTTCAACTCATTTTTGATTTGCGTAGGCGTATTGCCTTTCAAAAACAAAAATTTAATGACAGCTCGATACTTAATTTTGCCATTTTTACAACAACACTCACATCGACTCACTCAAACAACTGTCAACTAACAACTGCGCATCCAAAATGGGTGAAACTTTGGTGAGCAACTGTCAACAGATGAACAACGAAATTTGCTAGCTTTTATTGACGAGTGCTGCTATCTTCACGTTGAGATCGGAAACTTATCAGACCACCCTCGTACAAATGTATTATAAAAAAAAAAGTAACCCCGTTTGATCAAACGTCTCAGTTATAAAAAAAAAAATAATTTCACGATTAATTTTCAATTAGATTTCGCATTAATTAATCGAAAGTTATGTTTGAGTTAGGGAAGTTGAGAGAGATAAAAGTAGCCGAGAAAATATTTAGCCTCGTGAAATTAAATTTATCGAACAGGAAAATTAGCAAAAGATAACGAATAACATAAACATAGAAAATCTATTCGATGCCATCTTAAAATAATTATGAGAGAAACGCTATCTGGTATAACGAAAAAAAATTTCTTTCAATCGATCAATTGATAGATAACAAAATTAAAGAGACGTGAGTTTTCCGTGTTTATATTTACGATCCATTTTTTTTCTTGATATTCGAAATTGTGATATAAGTACAACGAAAATCGAATTAAAAATATATAAATAATAATAAATGAAAAAAAATAAATTTTAATATTTTACGGGTTTGAAGTTTCCAACGTTAGAGTCCAGCGAAATTTTTTAAAAACTGTTTTTATTTATAAAATTTATGTTTATATTTGTTTAGTGTTAGTATTTTATAGCATAAAAAAATATTCAGATACGGATTTAAATATAATTTGTACATTTTTATCAGCTTTATTTAAATGTGAAAAATTATTTCGTTGTACTCTAACGTTACAAACTTCAGACCCATAATATTTTACCATAATTTCTTTATATTCTAATGACGCATTATCTTAGAAATTTATTATCTATAATAATTTATGATAATAGTAAAGTAACGATTAACAAAAATCTAATTTTATAATATTTAAAAAAAATAATAATTAAACTTATACTATATACTTGAGGAATTAAATATTCAAAATAATAATTACTTTATATAAGTGTGAGTTCTAAATGCTAGAATCCTTGTCCTAAATAAAGAAATTATCCAACGTCACCTACCGAACAACTTATAGATTTCAGATTAGCAAAGGAAAAAGAAAAAGAAAACTTCTCGTTTATCGAGAGAAGGTCGCAAAATGATCCCTCCCAATAATTATTATTTCTTTCTTTTTTATTTTGGATGATAACAAAGATATTTTTGAAGAGCAGGAGACAGAATTTGTGTGTTGCGTACTTCATTGATCGGAGAACAACTGGTAATATGTGGAACATTGCGTGGGTAGGGTTATAATCTCTTTCTCTTTCTCACCGACCAAAATCCATTATTTTTTTTCTTTCTATTTTTCTTCGTTTTTCTTTCTAGTTCTTTTTTTTTTTTTTTTTTTTTTTGTTCGCGACATTTTTGAAATGTGTGGCCTGACATTGTCGTGCAATAAAATGACAGATTTTAGCCACTTGCCAGTATACGCGCATACGGAGACATTTTATTTTATTTTATTTTATTTTTATTTTTGCCTTTTTCTTCTTCTCGTCCATTACTGATTTAAACGCTCGTGTTTATTTTTATCTCGATGAAAAGTGACAGTTTCGCCAAGTTTCTTTTTATAACAAAAGGTTCCATTTTCCGGAAAAAGTTTTACTCTCTGAATAAATAAAAAAAAAAAAAAAAAAAAAACCGAATGAAAAGTATTCATGTATGTATGTCATGTGGCTGTAAAACAAAACTTTGTATACGATTTAGTTTTTTAATCTTTTCTCTCTCTCTCTCACTCTCTCTCTCTCTCTTTGTCTCCTTTTTTCTCGGTCCAAAAATGAAAATGAAAAACATTTTATTTTATAATTTTGATACATTTATCGTTTAAGTAGTTGACGCAAAAAATTGAAATGAAAAAAAAGAAAAATTCTTTTCATACTCAAATTCTTATATAATATCTAAAAACGTAAATATGAATATTTTTAACACATCGCAAACGGGTCAAAATATATACGTTATCTCACTCTTATATACATTAATAGGTGTATACATACGACAATAATCATAAGAAAAAGAAAAAAAATGAAACATTTTAAATCAGTTTCATTTATAATATATTTTCTTCTTTCAAAAAAATATTTCATTTTTAAAAAATACATGCCTACACACGCCAAACTTACACTCTTTACCTTCAATTATTATTTTACCTATTTTCACATCGAGTAATTTATAACGTAAAGCAATAATAGACTTATACTAGGTTGTTCAAAAAGTTTTGAAAGCGGAAATGAAGATACTTATTTTTGTTGGTGAAATCACTTTTATTGCTCAGTATAATCTTCCATAAGTTCAATACACTTGGTCCAACGGTCTTCCAACTTGTTTATCCCATCATGGAAGTGACTTTCTGCAAGGCCTGCAAAATACTCCTCTACAACGGCTATAACCTCTTCGTTTGATGACAAATGCTTCCCACGAAGGAATTTCTTGAGGTGTGGAAACAGCCAGGTGTCAGAGGGAGCTAAATCAGACGAATAAGGTGGATGCTGCAACAATTCGTACTTTAATTCGGTTATTTTAGTGATGGTTTTTTGAGCTGTGTGAGCGGGTGCATTGTCTTGATGAAAAATGATTTTTTTCTTGTGCAAACCGGGTCTTTTTTCACTAATTTTTTCATCCAATTGGTCCAAAAGGTTACAATAATATTCAGAATTTATTGTTTTGCCAGTTTGGAGATAATCCACCAACAAAATCCCTTTTGCATCCCAAAAAACTGACGCTAACACCTTCTTCGCCGATTTCTGAACACGAACTCGCTTTGATGCCGAAGTAAGTGCCTGGTTGACACCACTCTTTAGCCTCTTGTTTTGATTCAGGATCATGATCGTAGACCCAAGTCTCATCCATAGTGATGAATCGACGCAAAAAATCCTTTTTATCCTTTCGAAAACGCTCCAAATGTTGCTCAGAAAGTCGCATTCGAACGTGTTTTTGTTCCATTGTGAGCGAATGCGGCACCCATTGTGCATAGAGCTTTCTGAAACCCAAAACTTTATTTAAAATATGACTCACACTGCCTAATGAGATGTCTAGGGCCTCTGCTAAATCTCTTTCGGTCAATCGACGATTTTCCAAAATCATATCCTGTACTTTTGCTATGAATGCTGATGTTGATGTACTTTTTGGACGTCCTGAGCGTGGATCGCCTTCAACGCTTTTTCGACCACGTCTAAACTCTAAAACCCATCGATGCACAGTTGGAAATGAAGGAGCAGATTCTTTTAACACTTTCACCATTTTTGTATGAATTTCCGTTGCTGATAAACCTTCCAAAACAAAGAATTTTAGCACTGCACGATATTCGATTTTTTCCATTGTAAAAAAAATACACTGACACGTCAACTTCAAATGGCTTGTAAACAAACAATGAATTGACAGAGTGGAATGAAACTTTGGGTATGTTTATATAAAAGATAAAATATTAAAATGGCGTAAAAATTTTGGTTCTTCTACTGCTCTATACATGTCGCTTTCAAAACTTTTTGAACAACCTAGTACATTGTCTACGTATAATGTTAATTACAAGCGACGCTTTCTTTTTCTTTCTTTTTTTTTTCGTTCCAACGAAGAAAGATCCAAGTAAATATATACACTGATAAAAAAAAAAAAAAAAGGAAGAACAGAAAAGGAAAGAAAGATATGCCCGGGTAACTTTACATCGAGTTTCAATAACGTAAAAGTGCGACGATCTCTCTCTCTCTCTCTCGCTTTCACTCGCTCTCTCTCGCTCTCTCTCTCTCGCTCTCTCTCTCTCTCTCTCTCTCTCTCCCCCTCTCTCTAACTAACGATAAGTCACTATTTGATGAATTTTGTAAAATAAGACTAATAGCAGACGAACGGACGGAGAATGCGAGAACTAATTACTATAACAACAGACTGTTTTATGCCCTAGCAAACAATAATACGTGGAAGGAATTACGTAGCCTCGGATTTTTACCTGGGCATGAAGTGGATTTGAATGGCATTACACCTGACGAATTAAACCAACACTTTGTGGGTGTATCGGCATCCCCGTGTGGCGATGATGTGACAATGCGTGAGAGGATTATTAATGATGCAACGACAGAAGGCTTTGCCTTCAATCAAATTAACCTAAACGATGTAATTCTCGCAATTTCTCACTTTTCATCGCGGGCTCGGGGGGTTGATGGTATTCCACAGTCGGTTGTGGTCAAATCCCTTCCAATAATAGGACAATTCCTTGTGCGACTGTTCAATTGCTCTTTTGCAAAGGGTATTTTTTCGGTGGCTTGGAAGAGAGCACAAATTATTCCAGTAAAAAAATTCAAATACCCTTCTTTAGCATCGGACTTCAGACCGATTGCGATCTTGTGCTTTCTTTCTAAGGTTCTGGAGAAGTTAGCATATGAGCAGTTGCGGGGGCATCTGACAACTTTTCGCATTCTTGACCCTCTACAGACAGGTTTCAGACCATTTCATTCTACCTAAACGGCCCTACTGAAACTCACTGACGATATCAGACTAGGTATCAACAAAAAAATGGTGACGTTACTTCTTCTATTCGACTTCAGCAAGGCTTTTGACACAATATTACCGACACGACTACTTGAAAAATTGCAGTCTATGGGGATTTCCAGGGCAGCTCTCAAGTGGTTTCATTCCTATTTATCAGATAGAAGGCAAGCAGTTAGCACTACCTCAGCTGGCAACTCCGACTGGCTGAGTACGAATCTTGGTGTGCCACAGGGATCTGTCTTGGGACCCCTTCTCTTCTGCTTATATATTAATGACTTACGTGACGCACTCGACACTAGAAGCATTCAGCATATATTGTATGCAGATGACCTTCAAATATATATTCAAACTTCTATAGACTGTCTTGATGGGGGGATATCAGAGCTTAGGCGGGCAGCTAAAGCAGTTTCGGATTGGGCCGTGGATGCCTTTTTAAGACTCAATACAAGTAAAACTAAGGCTATTTATTTTGGTTGTCAAAGATTCGTTAACGAACTTTGTGATAAGCTAACTGTTGTTGATCTTGGAGATGGTGTCTACATTCCCTTTTCCGATACTGTAACCAGCCTTGGGATGATTTTAGATTCAAGATTATCATGGAAACCCCATGTTGATAATTTAACTAAGAAATTTAATAGAGTGTTATATAATCTTCGTTTCTTTTGGAAATATACCTCCCAAGAGCTGCGTAAGATGCTCGCTGAGGCACTGCTATTTCCTCACCTGGACTACTGTTCGGTGGTCTTACTGGATGCTTCTCAAGAGCAAAGTAATCGACTGCAAGTCTTACAAAATTCCTGTGTTCGATACGTGAAGGGTCTAAGGGGGGACGACCATGTTTCTCTTCATCGGGGCTCTCTGGGTTGGCTGCGTACTGATATGAAGAGACACTATTTTATGGCTGTACTTATGTACAAAATCATACGCATGCGTGTTCCTGACTATCTAGAGAGTCTCTTCTCTAGATTTGTGCCCAGGGGACCTCTTAGGGGTGAAACTAAGGAACTCGTTGCTCCTCTGATGCGCACCGAGACTGGAAAGCGCTCTTTCCAAGTTCAAGGTGCGCATTTATGGAACTCTCTGCCTACTGACATACGTAACATCTCGTCTCTCAGTGGGTTTAAAAAAGCGGTCAAGAGACACTACCTCGAACTCAATCAGTAGCGTCTCTGTGTTATTTTATTTATATTTTATTTATGTTAATTTATTTATTTATTTATTGTACGTTGTATGTTTGTGATTGTTTTTAATTGGAATTGTATGTGTATTTGTTGTATTTAATTATCCGCGATATCACTTGTTTTATTGTTTTTATTGACAAAATTTATTTATTTTAGCTTTATTAGTTTTTAGTTTCCTTGACTGTGATATCACGTGCAATATTTTTTTTATAAATATTAAAATAATTTTTTGTATTATATTTTGTATACACATACGAATAAACATTCTATCTATCTATCTATCTATCTCACTCACTTTCTCTCTCTCTCTCCCTCCCTCCCTCCCTCCCTCAAAAATTTTATTTTTAATTAATAATTCACAAATTAAACAAAAAAATGCGTTTTTTTGAAGCAAATTTTTCTTTCAACCGAAAAATAAAGTAGGAAGGAATTTTTTTTTTAGCATCGCAAATATGCACAGAAGTTCACAAAATGTTTGAACTTTTCAAATCTCTGTTTGTTTCTCGTCTACGATTTTTTTTAAACAAGATGGCGATCAAAAAGCGAACGCTAAAAATTGTAGTTTTCAATTTATACTCGTAGACTTTTTAATAGTTTTTTTCAATTAAATTACATAAATAGTTAATTATAGTTAATTATTTCAGTGAAAATAAATTTGGATGATTAATTTTCAATTAAAAAAGGAATAATTAGTATGAAAAATATAAAACATTAATTCTAAGGTTAAGAAGAATCATTTTATTTTGAGATTTTACGTCTTTTTATCGTAAAATATCAATGAAATAAATAGAATATCATCTTCGAACTTGTTTTAAAAAAATCGTAGACGAAAAACACAAACAGATTTGGAAAGTTCAAACATTTTGTGCACTTTTGTGCATATTTACGACATTAAAAAAAAATTCCTTCCTACTTTATTTTTCGGTTGAAAAAAAAAATTTGCTTCAAAAAAACGCATTTTTTTTTTTTAATTTGTGAATTATTAATTGAAAATCAAATTGAGTTTTTTAAGCTATTGCATCGTATTCAGCATACCTAAAAATAGTAGGGAAGGGTATTTTTCAAAACATTCCATGGCTTTTTCATAATTTTTAAGCTCAAACGTAAGAAATTTCGTCATTTTAGGACTTAATGGGTTTAAAAAAAAAATGTGTAATAAAACGTTTATTTTTTTAAAATGCGAAATCGCATACGTAATTTTAAAACTCAGCGTCCATAGATTCGCTTCTGCATAAGTACAAAGTACGAGGGCGGTTCAGTAAGTATCCGTGTTAGAAATGAAGACACCATTTTTTCAAAATTTTTTTTTATTTTTCAACATAGTCCCCTTTTAAAAAGATACACTACTCCCAACGTTCCTGCCATTTTCTTAACCCCTTCAAAAATAGGATTTGTCGATCTCTCCAAAATACGCCTCTGTCTCGGCGATGACTTCCTCGTTTGAGCTAAATTTTTTTCCCGTGAGCCATTTCTTCATATTAGGGAACAAGAAAAAGTCGCAGGGAGCCAGATCGGGTGAATACGGGGGAGTGCGGCAGCAATTCATAACGCAATTCATGCAGTTTTGCGGCGACAACTCCGGATAAATGTGCTGGTGCGTTATCATGGTGAAACAGCACCTTCTTTTTCGCCAAATGCGGCCGTATCTTCTTCAATTTTTTGTCGAAGCGGTCCAATAACTCACTGTAGTATTGTCCAGTGATCGTTCTTCCTTTTTCTAAAAAATCCATGAGGATGACGCCGTTCGCATCCCAAAAAATCGTCTTCATGACCTTTCCGGCCGATGGGACCGTCTTCGCCTTCTTTGGAGCAGATTCACCGGGAGAAATCCATTGTTTTGATTGTTGCTTAGTTTCTGGTGTGTAATGATGAATCCAGGTTTCATTAACTGTGACAACTCGACGCAAAAACTCCTTCGGATCTCGCTTAAATTGCTCCAAACACTGCTTCGAAGCTAACAGCCACATCCGCTTGTTGTCCACCGTGAGCAATCGCGGCACCCATCGGGTCGACAATTTTTTCATCGCCAACTTATCATGTAAAATATTAATTGCCGTTCCGGTCGACACACCTATGGCCTCTGCTACTTCGCGCACTTCCGTTCGTCGATCAGCGAGAATCATGTCGTAGACTTTTTGAATGATTTCCTCGGTAACCACGTCTGCCGGGCGTCCTGGTCGCTCCTCATCAAAAACGGATGTTCACCCACGTTTAAATTCGTTGAACCAATATCTAACTGTGGTCATAGATGGCGAAGTGTCCCCATAAACAGTATCCAACTTTGCTTCTATCTCCTCGCATTTTTTTCCATCCAAAAACAAAAAGCGAATTACCGAACGATACTGCTTTTTTTCCATCTTAGCGAGAATCACGAAACACGTCTTACTCGAATGGCTGCCAAATCCAAACTAACCTATCAATCAGTCTGAAATTTGTTTTACCATCGTTTGATAGATGGCAGCACACGATGATAATACCAACTTCCCTCAGGAACGCCCTCTGTCGTCAAACACGGGTACTTATTGAACCGCCCTCGTAAGAAAGAGAAAGAGAAACGTTGTGTGAGAAAATTGAGGGCCCCTGGAAATTGTATACCTTTGTCAGAAGAAAGTAGCGCCCCACGTAGTTAAAACGTTCACAAACACGCTACCATTTCTATTTTTTTTTTTTTTTTTTTTTTTTTTTTTCATTACGCATACATGCAAATGACCTATTTTGAAAATTCTAAAAATAGAGAAGAGGTTCTTTTTTTTTTTTTTTCTTCAAGTTAAAACGGATTTATATTGCGCTCCGAGAGAAATTTTTGCAGCGCGTACAGGTCAAAAGAAAAGATAAGTTTGTTGTTACTTCCAACTTGTGCATGTATGTGTAGCAACCGTCGAGAGAAAAAGGAAACGGACGAGACGATGAGACACTTGTCGATTTCAATAAAGCCGCGGAAAAATGAGTATGTAGAAGATAATCTAATGTATAGCTGTTATATACTAACGTAAAAAAGGAAGTTTAGAAGTACTTTATACCCTTTTTTTTTTATTTTTCTCGATTATTTTTTTGTTATAATATTATAAACGTGGGATTTTATTACGTTAATACATAAGAGCTATATACAATATCTCTTAACTTTGCATCATACCGCGTCGATAAAAAATGTGCTATACTTTAATTACACGCTGACAGCTGTATATATTACACTTATGCACACTGATATTTGCTATCCGATGATTAAACGGTACAGATAAAAATTAGCTGATGTATGCGTGAAAAAAACAAAAAATGCAAAATATAAAATGGACTTTTAGTTGTAAGCATAAACTAACTTTCTAATCGAAATTGTAAGCATTATTTATGAAATTTATAATCGATATTGAATGAATTAAAAATGTATGTGTACATTTTCAAATGCATGTCGTGAAATAATAAAATATTATAAAGATTTATTCACAAAATATAGTTAAATAAAAGTTTGACCCAATAAAGCTAAAAACTGAAAATTTCTCTTCATATTTGATCGATTTTTTGAGAATAAAAAATTAATGAAAAAATGTAGTTTTCGAATAAAAAATTTAACAATTAAAAAATGGAATAAACTGTAGCAAATTTGTACCTTTTATTGTCGCTATTTTTAGGTCAACATATCAGAAGATATATCAAAATGAAAAAGAAAAATACAAGTACGTTTTGTAAGTTCATTTATTTTGGGTACCTTTAGTTAATTTGTTCTGGATAAGATACGTCGACCTTTAATAATAAAATTGAAAAAATTAGATTTTAGAGCAGAATATAATGTTTTACAATTAATTTTTATCTCTTTTATAAATAAAAAATTGAATTGATATTTTCAAAATTTCAGACTTTAATAAGTTAATATAAATAATCATTTATAATTTTTATTTTTTTTATAAAATCATATAAAACACATTAAAAAAAATGACAAAATAAATTAATCGATC
The DNA here is from genome assembly GCA_949987625.1 of Chalcis sispes. Classification (NCBI taxonomy): domain Eukaryota; kingdom Metazoa; phylum Arthropoda; class Insecta; order Hymenoptera; family Chalcididae; genus Chalcis; species Chalcis sispes. Next base: position 17,483,265 of record OX465099.1, read on the forward strand.
GAATTTATCAGAATTTACTAAAAAAATCCATTTGAAAATTTGTTTAATCATATGCGTGATAAAAAACAAAAAGTTTACCATCTTCAAGACTCAATAAACCTTATAAGCAACTCATCGCGTCGAGCCCTTATAACAGCCTACCCAAAATTTCATAAAAAATCAATAAAAAAAATAAAGAAAGAAGAGGGACTACAGCGCAAGAAAGTGAACTTTTCCTTAGTAGCGCCCCACACGTACACATTTCACAAACAATAATTTATGGGTTTGAAGTTTTCAACGTTGGAGTTCAATGAAAATTTTTAAAAGCTGTTTTTGTTTAAAATTTATGTTTATATTTGTTTAGTCTTAGTATTTTATAACATAATAAAATATTGAGATACGGATTTAAATATAATTTGTACATTTTTATAGCAGCTTTATTTAAATGTGAAAAATTATTTCGTTGAACTCTAACGTTAAAAACTTCAGGCCTATCAATAATTTAACATCCCCCTTTTTTCTTTCGATTCTAGATTTCTCTCCGTAACTCTCTATTCCTCTCTCCATCTCTTGCTTCATCCTCCTTTAATACCATTAAGGGTGTAAGAGAGATATAAAGAGAGAGAGAGAGAGAGAGAGGGGGGGAGGGAGAGAAATATAAAAGGCATGCGTGTATACACACGTGTGAGAATGAGCGAGATGTATGTAAAGTGCGCGAAACATAAAAAATCAATTAAACGCATGTGAGAACGTGAAAATAACAACTCACCGAGTGCAAGACAGCAGTGGCGGCGATGTTTAACTTCCAGAGGCTCGCGCATATGTATATGTATATGCATATGTGTATACATGTGCGCACGTGTACGCTATTTCCTTCCTTCTTCTTTCATTTTTCCTCCATTCCGACGTCACGCGTACACATACACACGTTTTTCTCTCTTCTATGCGTTTCTTCATGTTTCTCTCTCTCTCTCTTTCTTCTTTTCTTTCACTGTATATCTCTGTCTTTCTCCAACGCGCAAATGGACTTCCTCTGTCGTCTGCTACGTAAGGAGAGGGACGAATAACCGCGCACACGCGTCGCGTCATATATATGTACATATATATGTATATACGTAAACGTATACATATACATATGTACGTTGCCACGGCACGCGTGCGCGTGTATTAACTTTCTCACTCTCTCTTATATTATACGTAGAGAACGACAAAATTTTAATGCGTTAACACATATTCACGCACCCTACGCTCTTACATTATAGCACTAACAATAACGAAGACAAGAGCCACAACGATGAATGACACACACACACACACACACACACACACGCACACGCACACGCACACGCACACGCACACGCACACGCACACGCACACGCACACGCACACGCACACGCACACGCACACGCACACGCACACGCACACGCACACGCACACGCACACGCACACGCACACGCACACGCACACGCACACGCACACGCACACGCACACGCACACGCACACGCACACGCACACGCACACGCACACGCACACGCACACGCACACGCACACGCACACGCACACATATTTACACGGGATTTGTTTTTTTCGACTATACGAAGCGATAAGGAGGGAGGGGCTTTTTCCGCCCTTCTTTTCTTTTTCTTTTTATTCACATCCTGTTCCTTGGCGGCGATGACGATGCTCCAGAAAATCGTGGTTTCACCTTGACACTCTTTTTTGCCTCTCTCTTTCTCACTCTCTTTCTCACTTCCTCCTTACAAGCATTCATACTGTCTCACATTTTTTGTTTTTCTCTCTATCCTTTTCTCTCTTTTTTTTTGTACTATCGACGTACGTACATAAAAATGTTATCGGACAAGTGCTCGGCACTTAAAAAAAAAGTACGTTTTTAATACATCAAGTGGCACTTCAGCCTTTATATCGCTTTACTGTTTTATGCTTAATTTTTGCCATTTTAATTGTTCATTTTTGTCATTACTTTTAATTTATCAACAACGTATATTAACATTTTTTATTAATTTTTTAAATTAATTATTATTAATTTTATTTCTCTAATCCATCTTTTCTTATAATAGTATTATTAATTTTTCTTTTTTTTGTTTTAATAAAAATTAACTTGAAATACTAATAAAAACCGACATAAAAAAAAGGTTCCATAAAAAGGTAAAAGCGTCTTTAATCGATAAATAATAAATACACCTTTTAATATCTCGCGAGACCATAACGAATTCAATTTAATAATCATTATGCGGTTTAAATATGTAACGAATACGTAAATAAAACGCGGTTACGTTATACATAAATGAGTTTAAGACAAAACCTTTCCCGCAACTTTATTTTGATTATTGTTTTTATTTTATTTATTTATTTATTTATTTATTTTTTTTTTTGTATTACACGCAAAGCATAATCCGTTATACTAGTTGAAAGCGACCGCGAAAGCAGATGCGTAATTTATTATATCCCCGAAGGTTGAATAAACTACGCGGGTAATAATAAACTTTAATCAATCTCTCTCGCTCTCTTTTACTAACACTAATAACCCCCATACATAAAACTCTCACTTACATACATTACACACACATGCACACGCGGCATTTTTCTTTTTATTTTCCACAGAGGAAAACAAGGGAGGTTGAGGACACGCGCCATCTCTCTCTCTCTCTCTCTCTCTCTCTCTCTCTCTCTCTCTCTCTCTCTCTCTCTCTTCCTCCTCCTCATACATATTTTTTTATCGCTCTTTCTCTCTCCATCCTCCCCAGGATGCTGAATCACTTTTTTCTCCTATTCCTTTTTTTCTTTCCAGACGACTCGAGGGCGGATTATTCGGGAAATTTGATACATTTTTTTCGCGCGGCGTCGTCGACACGCACATGCACACGCGAATCGGTTTTCTCGACTACCGGCAATCGTAACGAATATATACGTGTGTTTAGATATGTGCTAGAGAAAAGAACGTAACCTTTTACTTTGAATTTAACCGTTTTTATTATCAATATTGCTTTCAATCCCAATAATTTCACGCAAATTTTTCGAAAACGCTTAGCCTACGGTTCTATATACTTTTCCAATGTTTTTTCCTTATTTTTCCCTTTTGCTTTTCGTCTTTTCATATCTGGCCGCCGCGGAAGAGTTTAGGATTGATCGTCGGTTAAATATCGTATTTCAGTTGAACATTCACCAAGAACTTTATTAAAAAAAAATTCTTTTATTTCAAGTTTTAAAGTCAGTGAAAAAGAATTATTTTAATTTAAGTACTTTACTTTTAATTTTGATTCTATAAAAAAAAAAAAAAAAAAAAAAAAAAAAAAAAAAAAAAAAAATTGAACAAATAACAAAGTTTATACATCATTTATACATCTTTATCCACTAAAATTATATTATTTACATTTATGCGAATAACATTTATTTATTGATTTCGCTATAGATTTCCAGTAAAATGAAACGTTTTGCAGATTTTATTTTAATGTATTTTTTATTAAAATTTTTATCGAAAGTTTAACAAGCTATTTCCAATATTTCTTTTGATACCACGTAAAATAAAATCAATGTTTCTGATAATAAAAATAGTCAGAATATAATTATAATTATTTTGCAAGAAAAAAATTAATGAACCGTAATGACAAAATGTATTTTATTATATAAAAAAAAAGTTCTATCTCCCCCCAATCCGTTATTTTTTTTTTTTAACGTTAAAATTCTTTACATTTTCAATTGTACAATAAAAAAAACATCTTTGAGCAAATCTGCAACGTTTTTCCGTAAAAAGAAAAAAAAAAATAATAATAAAGCGAAAAAGAGCGAACGAGTCGAGCGATGCCGAAAAAACATGCACATAATGTATTTACGAGCGCATTAAAATGATGTGCGAAAGAAAACCGCTTCCCACGCGGATAGCTACGCATAAACACAAATATTGATAATCAGAAGAATAGCACGCACGTGAGAGGTTTGACTTTTCCAAACATGATTCGTCTAGACGATGACTATGACGATGGCATTAGCTGACAAAGAGGATCAAACGAGAACGACGTATCTCTTCGTCAGGTTTATATTCGCGAACATTTTAAACGCGGAGCTACGGAGAAAACAGCTGACGACGATTCGCCACCTTGCCACGCACACCGTTGTAACCGCGTAACGTCTCGTTCTCGACTCTCGCGAAATCGTAGGTGGGGGAAACGAAATATATACCCGAGATGAAAAAAGTACACCGTTGAGAGCTCGCACTTGAGATGAGAGAAAAACAGAGGAAAATGAAAAATATAGAGGAAAAGAAACGAAGAATTCACGGCACGCAGAATGACACTCACGCACTGGGGAGTCATCTTTCATACGAAGTTCAGGACATACTGACGGCGACTGGGTTAAGGGAAATTTGGAAGCTAAGGATTAAATTGTATTGAAGGAAAACAAACCTTGAAATGCTTCTTTAGCTATGAATTCAGTGCTTTCGGTAGCTGGGAAATTAATCCAGGAACGTTAGCCGCAGGATAGCACATGCACACACACGTACGTACCCAAAGTTATCGGCGAACGTTAAAAAATAAACAAAAAAAATAGAGGAAAAATAGGAACAGGAGAAGACAACAAAATAATACCTGTCTCTCCGCTGTCGCGTATCCTAGTGTACGTGTAAGTATATATAAACACACGTCGTATTCCTCTCACTATGTGTTCTCTGACACTATCGCTCTCTTTATCAAGTGCGTATACACACTTATAACGAACGAACTAACGGCGAGGAGGAAAAAAGGAGAGTTCTACGTGACTCTCTCTCTCTCTCGCTCTCTCTCTCTCTCTTCTTTTACCGAATGACACGCGCGCGCGCGCTTAAGGACAAGAGCGTATTATATATTGTGCACCGTGTTACTGCTGCTGCTTCTGCTCACACACGCACACACACACGCACGTACGCACGCAAAGCGCGGTCGCTTCGTGTGGAGACAAAAATTTGCAGATTTTCGGAGCTCGTTGAGGCGCTAGTTCCTCTTGACACCGTGAGAGAAGAAATACACGAAACTGTATAACCTCTCTGCTCCACTGACTCGCACGCGCACTGCTCCCTGCGTATCTTTCGTCTCCCTCTTCTGCTCTTTCTAGTTTTCTCGTGGGCTCAGCCCGTCACAAAAAAAACTAATACACACACGCGCGTACGCTCGCTCGCGTTCTCTCTCCCTCTCTTTCTGCTCTCACGTGTGTATACAATATTCACGTACGTGTACGTATAAGTTAGTATACACTGTCACGTATTGTTCGGTGGTCCGCGGACGTACTGTGCGACTCTGCTGCTGCACGAAACGCGCGCGACGACGATCTCGCACGTAAGAGTGTGAGAACCGTACACACAACGCACACGAGGTCGAAGGGGAGGCGAGAGAGTTGGCTCTCGTAGGCAGACAGAGGTGGCGGGTGAGCACAGAGAGCAGCAGCGGCGGCGACGGAGGCGGCAGTAGCGGCTTTTTCGTGCGCGAGCGGAGAACATCGGCGACTGTAGGTATTGGCGGAGCTCTTTCGTCTCTTCCTCTCTGCGCGCGTATATGTATGTATATACAGCGATATACGTTAAGTAAAAGACGCGCGCGCATGTCATGACACGCACGCTAAAATTCGCGTGCGTGCGCCGCTGCCACCGTCGTAGCCGGGAGATGTATTGTATACATATATCCATATGAGTGCCTTCGGCATGAACCGGCTGATCTTTTGGTCTTACAAAAAGTGATTTTTCGTTCGTTTATTTACGGATTTAAATTATGGTCTCAGTTATAATCAGTGGTGTCTTTTTAACATCGTTCAAGTTCTCTTCAAGGATGTGCATAAACGTAGAGGCGGATAATAGCAGAACAATTATGTTGGCCAATAATACAGTTGCCATATTGGAATGTTGCCCCCCTCTTCATCTATTGTTGCTATCTTTTTCTACTAGGGTCGAGTGCACAAGCACCGCCACACGGTTATGATAGAAATCTCTCAGATGTTCTGTGACGGTCAAGGGAACGTTTGTTATTGCGACGGTGAATAGGATTACCAAGAATTCGATTTGTTTTCTTTTTTCGCAACAAATATTTTTGCATATACTAATGTAGCTAATATTAAAAATTTTAAATAACTAAGCCTGTAAACTAATATCCATCAGTTTAATAACATTAGTATTTTTGCAATATTAAAATGTCGTTTCTATAATATCCTTTAATGTTAAGCTGACAGTTAAAATATTTTATTATTTCAATACATATCATTAATTTTCGTATCCAGTATAGTTGGAAAAATAATTATATAATGTAGTTTAAAAAATTATCAAAACATTTAAAAATGTTAGTAAAATAATAAATATCAATAACGTGTTTGAAAATAAATTTAATTAAAAAATAATATATATCGACAGTTTTGAACAATTAAAAATATTTTTTTTTTCAATTCCAGCTACAATATTTATTTATGACAAAATGCATTAAAAATATTTATTAAATTTCATATCTAAATTCAAAAAATTTTGAATTTCATTGCTATAATTTTTTATATTTATTTTTATTAAAAAAACTAATTGTATATTGTTAGAAAAACATGAAATTATTAAAAATTTTAATAAAAATACCCAGATAACATTGTGGCGACACGATGCGTCCACGTTGCGTACATGCATGCGTAACCCGTGGCAGCACATGGATATCCAGTTGCGTGTCCACATTGTTTACACGTTGTCAACACGCCGTGGTTTCCACGACCGTGTAGCGCATATAACCTTAAAATATTTTTAATAATTTATAAAAAATAAAATTAAAATGAATAAAACAATGTTTTAAAATAAATATTAATTTATTAATTTAAACATATATTATAAGTTACAATAAATAATATATAAATTAAAAATACATTATATTATATGCTGCTAAGTCTTCTTCTTGATCTTCTGCAGCAAAATACATGAGGAAAAGTACATCTGAAACCAAATAATGATAATATTATTTTTAATAAATGTAACATGATTATTGAACATTTGTTAATTTTAAAAGAACTTACAAATTACTTGATTATAATAATTAAAATTCTTGAACCAGGATCCAAAGACTCGTACTCCTAATTTCTGTTTCCAAATTTCTCTTTTAATGCTAAACGAACTGCTGAACTTGCACCTTTATTTGTTACTAACCGCTGGTTTTGAATCAGAAAATCCAAAGAGTCAATAATGCAGTGATAATCTGGTTGACAAGGAAATCCTTCACCTGGTGGATCTTTGATAAATAACTGTAAATAAATTAAATTTGTTAGTTGTCAAATCATTTTTTATATTAAATAATATAATTTAATATTAAAATATTTGTATTACCTTGGCTTCCTTTTTAGTGTAAAATTCCACAAACGCAAAGCCTCTATGCTTTTTGTCACCAACCATTTTTTTTGGTAATCTAACAGCCTTTAATTCACCAAAAGCCCTGTAAACATAATTTCTCAATGAGCCCATTAAATTAATAAACAATATTTCATAAAATAAATTCTTACTTAAATAAATCTTTAATTTCATCAGCATTTGCTTTAAAAGACACGTTTCTTACAAGAATTTTTTTTCCATTCTGTTCGGTAATTTTAGCAGTCTTTTTCGCTACCTTAATATCAGTTCTAAATAAAAATAAGAAGAAGTTAATTAAAAAATTTTCAATGTTTTATTATTTTAATTAATGTACATTAAACTTACTGCAATTATATACTTTCTGAACGTTTCAATTCAAGAGTTTTCCCATCCAATGAACTCGTTTGCAATTCTTTTAAAGCACGTTCTAAATCAGATTTTAATTTATATCTTACAAACCCGTAACTCACAGATAATTTATTGCCTTGATTTTTAGGATCTTTTTTCATGGAAACATTAGCATAGTTCAATCTGTCATATTTTGAAAAATGCTGTAAGAAGATAAAATTATCAAATACTTTTATTTATATTACATTATATAATAGACAATTACTGAATTTCACCTTTAATTGTTTTTCTATAGTAAGAAAATTTAAATTTTTTACAAAGAGACTTTGTCTTCAACTTCGCTTTCCTTACTTTCATTTTTAGTAGATTTTTCTTCATCTTTGACCTTGATTTTTTCTTCTACTTCTTTTTCTTTTCTTCTATCTTCAGAATTATTATTTTGTGACATATTCTTTTCTTTGCGTGTTTTACAAGATATAGAAATAAAACTGTCATCTAGTGCTCATTCTGAATACAAAGGCAAGTGTTTAAATTTTGTATAAGCCAGCCTGGCAAAAGCTTTTCTTGCTTCTGATGGTTCAATAAATTTCACAAGAGCTACAAAAAATAGTGTTTAAAATAATGCTCAACTTTAGCTTTGAATTTTAATTTAAACCTGTGATTCCAAAAGGAGGTAAAACTGCTCGAACACTCCTTTATCTCTTGCATTTTTGTTCTCCCTGGTAAATTTTTTATAAGGATAACAGTTCTTAATCGTTTACTTGGGGTCTAAAAAATATTTATTATTGTATTTATTAAAATAATGTGTTTCATTTTTAATATGATTTTAAATTTACAATAATACCTGATTAAAAGCAGTTAAACAAACTCCATTTTCTTTTTAAAAATTTTTGAGTTTCTTGAACTAATTGTGTGTCTCTTAATGCTAAATGAACTGCTGCACTTGCACCTTTATCACTATCTTGCAAAACCTGTATATTTCAATTTCTTTAATATACAAATTGCAATTATAATTGTATTAAATTGTATGTTAAATAAAATTACATTTTCTTTTGTAGTATTATGAGCTTGTGCTATTGCATCAGCAACGGCATTTTGTCCCAAAAAAGGGTGTTTCAGTTGTGAGATAATCCAGCAGTTGCTTTTGTTTTTAATTCTTTCTTTTGTTTGTAACTGAAACCATTTAAAAAATAATGTTTTAACATTTCAATAATTATAATACTTAAAATTTAGAACTATTACTATTCATACCTTGTGCAAGTAAATCTTCTGGCATTGATTTTGTTTTTGATGGAAGAAGAGGCAACGTTCTACCTTCTTGAATAGATCCATCAAGTTCAGAGTAAGCTTTAACTGCATGTTCTGGCAACAAAAAAGTTATCATACCAAATCCTTATGATTTTCTTGTAAGTTTATCAATTGGAAGATTAACTTCAGTTAAAGGACCTTAGATAAGAATCAAAAATTAAAAAATTATAAAAATTTAAAAATAAATAATAATTAAATGAAATTAACCATATTTTTCAAATAATTTTCTGATGTTATCTTCAATTATTGTGTAAGTTAAATTTCTTAAAAATATTCTTCCAGATTCAGCTATACTATCTTCATTTTTTAGAGCTTCTTGTTGCTTCCACCTAAAATTCGAATTCTTAGGTTCTTCTTCATTTTTTTTCTTTACCATTTCTTCATATTTGGTTACAGATAAACGTTTGCCATCTAAAATTAAAATAAATAATATTACTCTGCTTGTTTAAAATTTTTAATTTATAACTATACTATACACAGAAGCTTTGATTGCATATTCCCTAATTTCTTGAATAATTTTATAAACTGCATAACAAAACGTCTTTAAAGTTTTATCTATTATTTCATTCCGTTGATGCAAGTACACATTTGTAAAAACTTGAGCTAAACTGTGACCCTCCAACCATGAAACTATGCAAGCATAGGTTGAATCGATTATTCCAATAATTTCAGAAGGAGTAAGATTATCTAATTTTATTACACCAGTCATTGCAGCCTGTGAAAATATATATGGTTTATTGTTGCCTCTGTTGCACAACATTCTAGCATCCATTTTTGGATCCATCATTTCAATAGCAGACATTGCATCGAATAATCCAAACAGATCATCATGGAAAAGTTCTCCAAGTTCTAGTTCTAAATAATTACATAATTATAATGTTAAATTTATAAATATTAAAGTAAAATTTATAAACTATTAATATGCTGTTGTTGAGCTTGTTGCAGGCTCGGAGTGCATGTAACATCAGGAACTTGGCCAGGAACAATGTGCTGTATTATTTCTATTTGCGGCCGTGATCAATGTATAACTTATACTAGAATGAAAAAAATCTTACAAAGAATTTATTTCTTCATTATGTAAGATAAACTTAATATATAATATCAAATATACTTATCTAATTAATTCGTCGATTAGAGAAATCTTCTAACTTTATTAAAAAATTTTGAATATTAATATAATAATAAGTATAAACAACGATAATTTGCGAGTGACACGAACAAACTCGCGTATTCACTTGCACTCGCGCTCACAAGTGCAACTGCTGTATATAACCTATTTATATTGCACATATATTACAGTAGAATCAATACTTTCTATATATTTCATAATTATATTCTTATAATTATTCTTAAATTTATTTAAGAATGTTTAAAATAACTTTGTGTATTAATATATGCACATATTATTGTTATAATTTAATAATATAATATAAAAAGAGTTTGCACGCGTGTTTTCAACATGCGAACCCTGTAAACGACGGCCGTCATGCGTGCGCACATTTTGCAATCATTCTTGCATCGACCATTCGTGTACGCACGATGCCAACATTTTGCTGGCATGGCATGCTTGCACGCCCGTGGGCTCCACGCGCTGTTATCTGGGTAATATAAAATAATTATTTCAAACTGAAAAAATCGATGTATTAATAAATCAAGTTATTTGCTTGATAAAAATTGTTAAATTATTAAAGATTTGACACAGCTTTTTCTCACTTAAAAGTAGTTCTTTTGGTATTAAATGTATTTTATTTATTAATTTTTCATTTTCACGTAAGATTTTAAACACTAAATTAACATTAAAGAATTTGATTTTAATTTTTTCATCTAATAACTTAATAATTAAAATTTATATATGTATATATATTTATTTATTTATTTATTTATTTATTTATTTATTTATTTATTTATTTATTTATTCATTTATATATTTATATATATAGTTTTGAAAAATTTAACTACAATTGTACATACAGTAAGCAATAATATCGATATCGCACTGCCAACATTACAGTTACAATTTTACGCGGCACATGACGCTTTCTCTATCGTGTAAGGTTATGTTTGCTGATGCTGTTCCTTGGGATTGAATACTTATGATATTTGCCGGTGTTAGTGATTTATTTTGTTATTAATTATAGCATAAACTTTGTGGCATCATGAAACTTGTAAGGTGAGGCGATTTAAATAACTATTTTCTTATTACACAGCTTTAAAAATGGTTACAAATAACAATTATTTATTCATAAAATCGTGTTGATTTTCCATGCGCCAATTCTAACCTGCATGATTTGCAAGTGCTGTTTTGAAACTTAAAATTTATTTTTTTAGATTTTTGATGAAATTAAGCCACGAAACGGTTACAATAGAGTTGAAAAATGGAACTCAAGTACACGGAACAATCACGGGTAAGAAAAGATATTTACAATTTGATGAATGGATGTATAGACAAATTTTATCATAAATATTAAATTTTATAAGAAGATATATGATAAGTCATATTGTTTGTCTTATTAAAATATTTTAATCAATAAATATATTTCATTTTTTATTTTTAGGAGTTGATGTAGCTATGAATACACATTTAAAGACAGTAAAAATGACAATAAAAAATAGAGATCCAGTACAATTAGATACTCTTAGTTTAAGAGGAAATAATATTAGGTATTATATTTTACCAGATTCTTTACCTCTTGAAACATTATTAATAGATGACACACCTAAAGCTAAGGCCAAAAAGAAAGAAGCAGCACGAGGTTTTTATTATAAAATGTTTTAATTCATGTTAATGATTGCTTTTTGGTTTAAATTAGAAAAACTTTATTTTTAGGAGCTGCCAGAGGTAGAGGTCGTGGAGGACGAGGTGCTAGAGGAGGTCGAGGTGGTAGAGGAAGAGGTCGAGGAAGGCGATAGAATAATTATTTCATTCCAAAAACAGCTGGAGAATATTTGGTTAAGTTCGATTAAATCGTATTATATAAAAAATCTTCCGTACCTTGATTACTGATAAATTAGCCATGAAGTTTTTATAACCAAATGTAATATTTAAGATATTTATGTGTATAAAATTTTCACAAACTATAATATTGCAGATTTATCATCTATTATTTTTGGATTGAATTCATATTAAAGAACAAAATCAATTTACATCAGTTTTTTAAAAATAAAAATGTATTCCAGAATTCAATTATTAAATACTTAAATTAAAATAATAACAGTTTTTTATTATATATTAGAAAAAGAAAGTACACCCATTACATGTCGCTGCGTCGTAAATATAAGTATTATTGACAGGTATGTATTGATGTGTTATGAATTTTATTGCTTCATGAGCAACAAGGCCTCCTATTGTTGCAGAAACCGAATGTATTTCTGCACCACCAAATCTACAGAATTCATGTACATAATCGTCTTTTACTAATGGTCCACACCCCCATTCACCTAGTAATTTTGATATACATGCCTATAATGTGAAATAGATTCTTAATTATAATTAAGAAATATAAATATTTTATGTGGTTTATTGTAATTTTCTATAAAATATTAATATAATTGTAATCTTTTTTATTCTAAAATTCTTAATACTTTATTTAAATTGCTCATACCTTTAGTTTGACAATGTCAGGTTCTACATGATCATCAAATTCACCAGGATAAGTATTGTATTCTGCTAAAAATTTGTCAACTCCTCTTAATACTACATAATAAACCATTAAACTTTCAGGATTTTCTAAACTTTGTGCTAAAACATAAAAAAGTATTTAAAATAACACAAACGATAGTCAATGCGAACTTCTTAAGAAATATTATTTAAATAACATTCAAGATTTTTATGATTAATTATTTTTCAAATTTTTTTTTGTTGAAGATAATAGTGGAATATTTTACTTTACCTATTTCATTGGTATTTATTAATTTAGGATCATATTCATCAGCAATTGATGTCCCTCTTTGTACACATAGTTCAGATGCATGCCTACAGTATAATTTTACATCTTTTTCAGGTATTGAATCAGATGGTTTTCCTAATTGTCTTAGTAATTGAAGTGTTCTTCTCCAAACTGCTTCAACATCAGCCAATGCTTGTTTATGATATCTATATTAGATACAATAAAAATTTTGTAAACTAGAAAATTATTATTTGTCTAAAAAATTAAACTTACACTTGTTGAAGAGAAATAAATTTCTCTGTATCTGCTACCATATCTGGCAATGCTCCTCTCACAGGTAAAAGACCATCTCCTTCATTTTCCATAAAGTCTCTAATAGCTTTGGCAATAATCCAAAATGAACTACTCTAAAAATAATTTTATTTATTAATTGCCTCTATAAATGCTATTTAATATTATTTATAATCAAAATAAATAATAAAAAAAACCGTTACTTTTGAGTTCAAATTTATACAATTATCATCATTCAAAACTTCTTTTGTAGAGTTTGGTACTAATGTGTGGCAAATACAAGTGTTTACTGCTCTAATAGCTTCTTCAAAGTTTTCTTCATCTAAAGAAGTATCTTCTTCATCTTTTCTTATACCGCTTCGAATCAATTTTTTAAATTCTTGTTTTTCTGTGTAACTTTTTGGTATATCTTCATGATTTTCTAGCCATTTCTGTAAGTACTTATAAAGAATTGTTACATAAGGTGTATGAGAATGATTTTTTAAATCCATACTATTAAGATCAATGCTGTCAAAGTGGGCTTTTAACATTTCAAATGGTTTGTCAAGCCTTAGATCAGGTATTTCATTATCAGGATGTGTTTCCACAATTGTATGCTCTTTAACTTGAATTCTTATATATCCTACAAATCCTATTGTCTTACACATTATTAAGGGAATATCAAGTTCCCATAATTTCTTTGAAAGTATAATCAATGACCTGCATTATTATAAATCAAAATGTCCAAAAATCAGTAAGATACACTTAATGAGGAATTAATATTTACATTAACAATTAATTTTACATTGATGAAAAATATTTACTATAATTTTATAAAAATGAAAATAAGCTAATAAAAAATGAATTTTAATACTTACTTTTCTAGCATTGCACATGCAATAACAGTACTAAAATTATTAAAAAAATCTGGACTATTATTTAAAATTTGTTCAGGTCCTTCATCGATATAATCTCCTCTAACATCAGGATTCAATTCAAGAAGTAATTGAGTGGCTACTTGTGCACGAGACTTTCCTATACTATCTGCATCTAAAAAAAAGCTAATAAACAAACATTTTAAATTAAATTTTATAAATTGAAAGTAGTAAAATAAATTATAGTATAAACTAAAATCAAATAATTTTTTTAATTAGAAATAAATGTAGTCTATAATTGTGATATTTACTTGGAACCAATATCTTCATCGGTCACTTTATTTCCATCGATTATTGTAAAGGCACCAATCCCTGGCAGTACAAGTGATTTCAAAATTTCTGTTCCAAGGGCATTTGCATTAATCAAACAAATATGTGCTGCTTCCAACAAAACTTGACCGTGGTCATTCCATAACCTATAAATTATATACTTAGAATTAAGACTTTTCTTGTTAAAAATATTGCTGTTGTTTATTAAGATGGTTAAACTATAATTAAGATATATTAAAAAGCTCGTTAATTATTGAAAAAAAAGATTCTATTTTATTTTTTACATATATATACATATATACATGTACTATACCTTAGCTGTCTGTCATATTTTCGACTTTTTTCCGATTGCTCAGGAGATTTTGGAGCTGGCGAAGCCATTACTTATAAGTATAATTAATTTTTCATAAAAAAAAAATGAAAATGAAATCGAACTTATTCAATGCTTTTGTCATTAACATCAAATGCTTTTCTCGTAAATAAAAAAATTATGCCGACAATCGAAGTCAAGATCTAACCTACCCTTACCACTTGAATATTTCATTACTTGTCAATGAAAGTAGGTTTTTTTACAAAATATTTAAATATAAATTTGAACATTTGAGTATAAAAAAATATTTCTTTAATAACCATATATAAAATTCATTGAAAAACAATTGTTAAATATAAAATAATTTTATTTCAATAAATGTAATAATATTTTGAGAGACAGTTTAAAATAAATGTGTAAATAAATTTTTTGAAGCGATGAAAATATAAAAACAATATAATTCAATATAAATTAAAAAATATCGACAAAATAATAATTTAAATATACTTTACATTGATTTTTAAATTTGATTGAAGTAGAATAATTGAAAAATTGTTTACAATAATTTAAAAGAAATAAATAAATTTCAAATATAGATATTTATTATTGTACTTGAAGAAAATACAAATAGAATTATTTTTATTGCACATTATGAAAAAAATTTATATCACAGCATAACATATATAAAAATGTACATGGTTAAATGTATAATTTATATTTCATATTTCATCATTGATTGTTTAATAATTTTGTTATAAATGCAGTTGAACAATACACTTTATAAAACTGAAAAATTTAAATAATGAACCATCAGCCTTTTTAACACTAGATTTACCAACTAGTCATTTTCACTGGTCGTGAAAGGTATATTTAAATAGGTATATTTAAATAGCTGGTAAATCTAATGTTAAAAAAATTGTCAAATTAATTCAGAATTAATATGTGATTCAGAATTTAAAGAAAAATTAACACTAGATTTACCAGCTATTTAAATGTACCTATTTAAATATACCTTTCACGAGCAGTCAAAATGACGGGTTGGTAAATCTAGTGTTAATTAATTTTTATAAATCTCTGTTATAAAGAAAAATTATGCTGATTTAAAATCATTTATAAATTATTTAATCTTCCATATTCGCATTAGATAATTTTCACTTTAAATAAATTAAGAATAAATTTCAATTCTTTTTATAATAATATTAACACATTAATTCCATATTAAATGCAGTAATCTTAGAAATAATGAAAATTTATATAAATGAAACTTTGCATATCATTTTATAAACACAATTATTTTTGTAAAAATTTATCTACACTTCTATTTTTTATAATTGGTGTTTCAGTCTATTATATATATGTTTTAATTACACAAAGTTTCTATGTTACAATAAGTTTGAAAAACCAAACTTATACAAATTTCATTATTATACTTTATTTGAATTGTTCTTTAAAATAATACGTATATATATAAATATTTACATATACAAAATTTACAGTACTTCTATTTTTTCAATGCTTTAAATTTAATATAAATATTTTACAATTTCTTTACACAATTTTTATTCATATTTACTATTATTCATATTCCACTTGCTGGATCTATGCCAAGATACTCCATCTTGTGGTAATTTGGATGGAACATATGGAAGTATCCATGTCAAAAACCATTTATCACCAAATACTTCTTTAATATTTTGTTTCCAACCTAAACTATAACTATTATTTTTTTTGTTTTTTTCATTAGAAGTATACCCCACAAAAACAAGCTGAAAATGATAGCAACAAAGAACACCAGTAAATAACATTCCTACTACAGTCACAATGTACAACATTAAGTAAAATTGTTCAATTGAACCATCAAATCCAAATATGAATATTGCCATAGGAAATACAAGTTTTACAATAGTCATTGGAAATTCAAACTCAATTCTATTCCAAATAAAATAATTATTGTAAAAAAATGAATACAATGTGGAAATAAATAAGTATAAAAGAAACATTAAAAAATAACGTTGATTGTAATGGCCAATGCAACATCCTGTAAAGATACAGTGATGATCTCTCTTTAATATACAAGTATCACAGGTTGCGCAATGCCAAGAGCGAGGAGGTGCAATTGATTCACACACTGTACAAAGTCTCCAGCCTTCTTTGATATTTGCTTTACTTGATGGTATAACAACTTGTCTAGTACTTGTATCGCATAATACTGTGTAAGTAAAATTACCAACAATATTAACCATAATGAAACTTCCTAAGCAAAAATGAAATATGTATGGAAACGTTCCATATTCATATAATTCAGGTAACACAATCCATAGTTCAAACCAATAAATTAATGGCACTATTATCAATAAAAATGTGACTGAAAATATATCACTGGCAGTTCGCGGTAAAATTTTTCTTCTCAATAACATAGTAAATGAATGTAGTATTAAAATAAAGTTGTATATTGTTTTCTTGGTGTTTATTTGGTTAGGCAAACCCTGTAGATTTTTTATTGCTATCTCGTGACTTGGACTTCCATTATAATTGAGAGAATCCGTCGATAAAGTTGATACTTGTTTGCCGGCAAGATACAAATGTATGTCTACGGTCACCACGAGCAACTTGGTGCGGAAAAGTTGAGGTAAAAGATCAAGAAAAAGTCAAGCTGACAATTGCTTGCGGCTAAGCTGTATTCACACTGAAAATATTGATTCTTAACGTTTGTTCTAATAAACTATTTATTATTTTATAATTGTCTCGCCTTTTAATCAACTTGAACACAAGTCTATACCTATATACAAGCCTTTTAAAACATTGAATATATACACACACACGCGCGCGCGCGCGCGCGCGTGTGTGTGTGTTTTTATTCATATCGATCTTTCAATAATAATTTTACGTGCAACGCGTCAATACAAACTTTAATAAATTTATTTAACGCATTTACTTTCATGTTTAAATTTGTATTTTAATGTATTTTGTACATTTTCTGAAAGAAACTACAGTACAAAAATAATATAAAAATAATTATTCATGTTGAATAATTTCAAAAATAAAATCAATCAAATTTACATTTTAATTGAATTAAAATAATTTTACTTATCTGTAATCTAAATAAATACCAGTTATAATTAATATATTTTAATTAGAAATTATACAAAAAAAAAAATAATATATTGCTCAATTCAATTTAACTTAAATTTTAAACTAAGCGTTTATGCATTAATCTATATGCGTTCTCGAATACTTTTTTTTAAGGATTTTGTTAAAAAAATACGCAATGTAAATATGAATCTAAATTCGCATGCTAATTTATAAAAAAAAAAAAATTTATTACATAAACATTGTAACGCTTTTGTAATGATATAAATGATGTTTATAATTTCACATGGCTGTAAAAGTTATAAGTAGGAATTATAAAAATATTCAATGAATATAGACATAGGCAAAAACTTATTTTGATCAACTACATCTGTATTCATAATGTTGAAAAATTTGTTTTTACAATTAATAAATTATTTGAATTTTTACTTCATCATAGTTCTTAATATTTATTTTATAGTAATTGAAACTCAATATAAAATAATTTTCAATTATTATTATGAATTTTTTTTTTATTCCAGAATTTAAAACTTAATTATAAAAAATAGTAACATGTCACTTGCATTATCATTTATTATTCGCATCACAAGATTGAGAACAAAAAAAGCTGTTGTAAAGTCACAAATTTTCATTCTAAATGTTTTTCTTTATTTGCAGGGAATGATCGACAAATCTGTTTATAATAAAATTGAACAGCTGTCGCATAAAATTGAAAAAGCTACCGAAGAAAAAAATTGGATAGGAGCTTCAAATCAATTATTTTTAATGAAAATCACGACTGCCAACGAAACTGGCAGTATTGACATTCTTAATTTAATGTCAAAATTAAAATAGAACGATGAAAATCAATTAAAAGCTATTTATGGAAATTACGATTCGAATTCCAATAAGTTACTTTATTTTATGAATTTAGTGGTCAAGGAAAAGCTTGGTCTTGATATTTATTAGAGCCACACTGGTGCTTTTGATTATTATATATACATATATATATATATTGTCATGGAGAACACTCCGTATTCCGCGTGTGTTTATATTTCGCGCGATTCCGCGGTCCGCGAGCCGAGTTTAATTTCGGTTACGTGATGGCCCCGGGCGGGAAAATACGGTATACGCCGATAGATAGAATAGTCGTGTGCCGTATAGAAAAGATAGGCGAGTTCAGGCTAAGCAAGCTAGCTTCTTCCCGCGTTTTTCAGGGAGTTCTCTTCCGCCATTTTCACAGTTCAGACGCGTGCCCTCTTCCCGCGTCTCGACAAGTTTTTTTTGCGCGACGTTATCGCGAGTTTTTGGCGCGCCTCGGTCGTGTTTTATAGTGCAGGTGCGTAGCTGCGATCTGTAGCACACAGGGCACCGCCACCAGACCACAGGGGCGTAGCAGCAAGGCGACGGCACCAACGATTTCGTTCGGCGGCAGCGGCGTCCCGCTACGAGCGGCCTTATTTCGATTTTTGGCGTGCGCGGCTGACCAGCCACCGTCGTAAGTTTGTTATAAATTTAATTGTTTCGCGCGTAAATTTTGTTCGATTTTATTTGCGTAGGAGTAACCTCCGCCGGTTACTCCGTTCTTTAGTTCGTATTTTACGCGGTTCGTGCGAGTGAGAGAGCGTTATCTCTCTCACTCTCGAATAATCAGTGCGAGAGAGTTGCGGTCTCTCTCGCACTCGTATAAGTATAAGTGCGCGTGAGTGAGAGAGCGGTATCTCTCTCACTCTAGTGGTAGCAGTGCGGGAGAGTCGCTTTCTCTCTCGCACTCGCGTAAGGCTAGGCGCGCAAGAGTGGGAGAGCGCTTTCTCTCTCACTCCTACGGCGCAGTACGGGAGACTCGTTGTCTCTCTCGTACTCGCAGTAGACGCGGCGCGCAGGAGTGGGAGAGCGCTCTCTCTCTCGCTCCAACGGGCTCCGTGTGGGAGAGTATTCTTCTCTAGTACGCTGCGCGCGGGAGCCGTTTCAGCGCATTATAACACATCGTTCAATAAGTCCCGAGACTAACCCAGAGATGGTGCTAGTAGTACCAAACTGGCCACGTTTCCATAGAGTGCGAACCTTTACATGGAACGTGTAAAAATTTCACGTCGATAGGATCACAGACAGCAGAGTTATCGAGGTTAAAGTAAAGTCACTTTGTAATTTGTTTGAAAAATGGAAAAAAGCGAGTTTCGCGTGTTGATAAAACATTGTTTTTTAATGGGTAAAAACACCGTAGAAGCCCAGTAATGGCTTGAAAAACATTACCCGGACTCCTCTCCATCCAAACCAACGATTTGTCGTTGGTATGCTGAGTTTAAACGTGGTCGTACGGACACAAACGATGCGGAACGTTCGGGTAAGCAATCGGAAGCCGTTACGCAGGAAAATGTGAGTGAAGTGTTAAAAATTCTAATGAAAAATTGCTAAGTGAAGGTCCGTGAGATTGCAGAAATGACACAGATATCATCTGGAAGCGTATTTACAATCCTTCATGAAAAATTGAGCATGAAAAAGGTTTTTTCCAAGTGGGTGCCGCGATTGCTTTCAGTGGAACAAAAACAGCAACGAGTCGACGATTCAGAGAGCTGTTTATCGCTATTTACTCGCAATAAAAAGGATTTCCTGCATCGATACGTGACCATGGATGAAACATGGATACATCATTTCACTCCGGAGTCGAATCGGCAATCATCTGAGTGGCGCATGGCTGGCAAAAGCCGCCCAAAGCGTCCAAAAACGCAGCAGTCTGCTGGCAAAGTCATGGCGTCTGTTTTTTGGGATACACATGGCGTGATTTTCATTGACTACCTGGAAAAAGGTAAATCGATCAACAGTGATTATTATATTGACTTGTTCGTACGTTTGAAGGACGAGATCGCAGCAAAACGACCGCACATGAAGAAGAAAAAAATCCTTTTTCACCAAGACAATGCACCATGCCACAAGTCCATGAAAACAATCGCAAAATTGAACGAATTGGGCTTTGATTTGCTTCCCCACCCCCCGTATTCGCCAGATTTAGCCCTCAGCGACTACTGGCTCTTTGCTGATCTCAGAAAAATGCTCCAGGGAAAAAAATTTGGCTCGAATGAGGAGGTCATTGCCGAAACTGAAGCCTATTTTGAAGCAAAGGATAAATCCTTCTATAAACATGGTATAGAAATGTTGGAAAGGCGTTGGAAAGATTGTATCACTTTAAAAGGAGATTATATTGATGAATAAAAATGATTTTTGAAAAAAAATGTTGTTTTCGTTGTTAGTCTCGGGACTTATTGAACGATGTGTTATCTCGCCTTATCGCCTGCGCTCCTCGTGCGTATCTTGTATAATTTCTTTTTATTGTTTTTTTTATATTTTATTTGTTGTTTCTTGTTAATTTATTAAATTATTTTATTTATATTAAAGACAATCTTTTTCTTTCCTTTTTTTTGCTTTCTTTTCTGATATCCTTTTTTTGCAATTTTTTCTTTAGAATTCTGTACAAACTACAGGTGAAGCCTGAAAACACCATTTTTTTCTATTTACAATTTTTTTATTCAATTCATTTAAAATTTTTTTTTCTTTTATTATTTTTTTTGATTCTTTATTATTTGCGCGACGAGGAGCTTTCAGCTCTCCTCCCGAATACCGCCCTCTCCGAGTTTTCAACTAGCCAGGTGAGGACGACACACGAGCCGCGCAACGACGATTGCGCGGCGTTGCAACGGGTAAGTGGGGTCCGAAGGACGGCTTCTCGTACCCGGACCCAGGAGCAAAGTCGTCCGAGACTTTAGCTACCTAAAAAGGGGGCGCAACGGGCATATTCGTACCTTTTGCGAATTGCGCGTCCCCCGAAGCTAATTGCTCCTGTGGTGGTTAACGCTAAAACTGCCACCCCGTTACAATATATATATATGTATATATATATATATATATATAATAAAGTTAACGACAATAAATTCACGTTAACTTTAAATAATAAATTTTTAAACAGCTGTAACTTTTTATAAAGACAATTTATTTAATCAAAATAGGTACCAATAGATGCAACACACTTTTCCCAACGAGACACAAGTATATTTATTCCAGTTTTGTAGAAGTCCGAGTTTCTGATTCGAAGAAACTCCTTGAAGGCATATTTGACAGCAGCTTCATTATTAAATCTTTTTCCTGTCAAAAAATGATCCAAATGTTTAAAGAAATGGTAATCTGTTGGTGAGAGGTCTGGTGAATATGTAGGGTGAGGAAGTCTCATAGCACAACTCGTTTAATTTTTGGACCGTTGTTCTCGATACATGAGGTCGTGCGCTATCATGAAGCAGTATCACTCCATCCCTGTTGACAAGCTTAGGTCGTTGGACTATCAATTTCTGATGCATTTCATCCAGTTGAGCTCAGTATTTCTCAGCATTGATGGTTTCGCCAGGTTGCAGGAACGAATAGTGGATAACTCCAGCTACAGACCACCAAACAGTTACCATTATTTTCTTTGGATGAAGGCTTGGTTTCGGTATGTGTCTTGGCGCTTCATCGGCATCTAGCCATTGGGCCGATCGGCGAAGATTATCGTATAAAATCCACTTTTCATCGCAGGTCACAATTCGGTGCAAGGACGGTTCCTTTTTGTTGCGGAAGAGAAGAGAACTTAAAATCTCCATTCGACACGTCATGTTTTGCTCTGTAAGATCATGCGGAACCCATTTGTCAAGCTTTTTCACTTTTCTAAGTTGTTGCAAGTGGCGGCAAACTGTCGAATTGTGAACGCCTAATTTGTCGGCAAGATCCCTCATGGTTTGGCGGGGGTTAGACTCCACTAATGCACGCAGCTCGTCGTTATCGATCGATGGTCCTGGGTATCCACGTGGCTCATTTCCAAGGTCCATATCTCCGGATCGAAATTTTTCGAACCACCGCCGAGTGGTTCATTCGCTAACTGTATCAGGCCCAAATGCGCTGTTGATATTTCTCGTTGCTTCCGTTGCGTTGTGCTCTAATTTAAATTCGTATAGTAAAAGTAGCCGTTTTTGATTCACTTCCATGTTCACTTTCTCTTTTTGTTTTTACGATCTCTATGAAGTGCAAAACAGAAATGACTCCATAAACCAAGGTAGCAGAATTTATACTTCAATATGTCATATCATTTGCGCCGTCTTGTGCCAACATAATACACTAAAATTGCAGCCAACTTTATGTCATTGCTAAATCGGCCATTTCATCTGCAGCAACCTAATAAAATATTGAAAAATCATTAACAGTAATTATTTAACAGTGTTAGTAATTAACAATTCGAATAAAATTTTTATGAATAAAACTGACAATATAATAACATTATTTAAAATAATCAAAATTATTATTTGATTGATTGGTCGTATAATGAATGATTATAATTATTATTTCTAGCAGCTAGTGTAAAAAGTGGTTTTATTTCGATATTTACTTAGATTATGATTATAATTTAATTATTACAATTAAATGAACTTATTATCTTGCAATCAAAACTTAAAAATTAGATTTTTACTGATCAGCCCTAACTAATCATTAGTCTTTTTAATGGACTGTAAATAAGTTTGAAAAAATGTGGTAAAAATTTTCCTACTAATTATTGTTATTTTAATGATATGTCTATAATTTGACTTATAAATTGTTCAATATCTGTACTTATTAGACAATACAAATTAAAACAATTAACTAGATAAGAATATTTTTTATATTTTAATAAGATAAAACATTGGAATAGACACAAGAATATTTATGGATGTATAATACTTCCGAAAAGCATCTACCTCCGATTTTCCTAAAATTTTGTATACTTATGTATTTTATCACGTTGATTACGAATATCGTAGTATAAATTGGCGCAAATGCGATTTTCATGGTGAAAACCATGAAAAAACCATGAAAATTATGGTTTTTTTGGTTTATTTCAGTAAATATGCAGAGTTACAGAAAAGTTTTAAAAATAAAAATTGTAGATCACAAAGAAATACTTCTTTTTAATTATATGCATTTTTGCTCTAAAACCAATAGTTTTCAGGATATTCGATGTCAAACGTGAAAAAGCAAAATTCGTCAAATTTCATAGTGAAAATTATATATTGAATAATAATATAAAATTTATATACTTGAGGGTTGTCATTAGATAAATAACTGGTAACTTCTGGGGAAAAAATACTGTTGGTACTTAGTGGTGTCTGAAACCTGAGAAATCAGTTATTGGGTTATTGTTAAAATATTGCTGTTTTCAATTTTAAGATTATTTTTCAATGTGAACATATTAAGAATAATGATCAATGACAGTGTATTTCATTTATTTGAGAATATTTTAGTCGCGAGACCAATCCTTTTATTTTAAATAACCCCCTGGTCCAAGTGACACTTTTTCAAATTGTAGTTCAAACTCCTGCTGTATAAACATTGAGGTTTGAGATTGTTAGTTAAAGGATTATTATTTTTTTGACCGTTATTCTTGGTTTATTTTAATTATTTATATAAATTATGGGTGAGATATACAATTTATTTAAATTAGTTGCAACATTGCAAGACCATAATAAAACGCTTCAATGGCTTCGAGATCTCCAATTGATACCGAAGGAACGTTTTTGCCGTAAACATAAGGCAAATATGGTACTGCATAATACCAATTTGCATTGTAGAAAATTCCGATGCCAGAAAAAAAATAAGTATGGGCATAAAGTATCGGTAGCAAACAATACTTGGTTTGAAAGATGTCATACCTCTGTTGAAGTATGTATAATTATTACGTATTGCTTCGCTACAAAAATAACATTTGAACAAACAATCAGAGAGAGTTCTATCATTTGTAATGAAAATGTTTCCAGAGGAACCGTCGCTGATAGGTTTTCTTTTTGTAAAGAATTTGGTTTAGTAGCACTTGATGAAGAATTTGCAGCAGAGGGACAATTAGGTGGTGATGGAATAGTTGTTGAAATCGATGAATGTAAGATTGGTCGACGTAAATATGAAAGAGGACGTTTAGTTGAGGGTTCATGGATACTTGGAATAATTAAACGTGGAAATTCCGAAAAATATTGTAACGTCGGTAGCTGAATTTCAGTCAATACTGCAATTTTTGCAGTTTTTGAGCCTAAGCAGCGAAGCTTATGGGCTCGGATTGGCAGAGGATAATCGTGACAGTTCTTAGGAGAGATGTGTAGTGCGGGATTGAGCAGTTGCAAGAGCCTCTCTTCCTAAATCGGAAGCAGGCTCGAGCCCTACTCTGGATAAGGTCCTACCGAAGTGACTTAGGTTCAAAATAATCGGCCGCTTTTCGGCCAAAAACTCTGTTGGAGGATTGAGATAGATATGGAGAAAAGAATATGTAATGCAATTTTAAATTTAAAACTCACTCTCTTTATTGGAGGTATTAGGCTGTGGTGTCCAGTCCTCTCTCTCTCTCTCTCTCTCTCTCTGTAGTTCGCTGGAGTGGTCGCCGGTTGCTCCTTCTTCTTCTCTTCTTTTAAACAATGATAAGCTTGAATTGGTTGCTGAGACTTGTTGACTTAAATGCTCGGATACCCAAGGGCTAGTAACTGTTCGTTAATGCTGAATGGTCGTGTTTCAAAAAGAATGCTCCTAGTACTTTAAAGTGGTTACCTCGAGTGCTGCCTGAGGTCTGCTGCTTGGTGATCATTTGGTGCCGTATTTAACTGCGTTGGAGAAGCTACTCAGCAAATTCCTTCCTTGACCGGGAAATTCAAAGAGAGGCCGAGGTTTTCAGGCCCCCCTCTTCCTGGCGGCTTCTCGGTTAAAGAGAGTGAGAGTTAGAGAGAGAGAGAGAGAGAGATGAACCATTTTTACAGAGTTTTTACATACAATAAAATTATGTTAATGTAAATTGTATTTAAGGTTTAACGGATATTACAACAGAACGAAGTTTTTCGTCGTATTTTACATAATTAGATAAAAAATGAGTATTTAAATAATAAAAAAAGATTGCTATAAGTGTTTTATTATTACAAAGAAGAAGATAATTGTAGAATGATAGTTTAAATAGTCACTCTTTAAAAGTTATAATTTTTAATTAATGGACTGTGGAGGAGTACTTGTTTGACTAAAAAAAAGTTATTAAATAAATATTTGCTAGTATGATTGAAATTTCTATTATTAATAATAATTTTGATTACAAAATGTAATTATTAATACAATTTTTTTTTGTACAGTTTTGTTTATAAAATAAAATAATGTAGCTGGTCGCGGACTATTATCTTATTCTAGTGAAATAATTAGGATCGTTGAATGGTTAATTTAAATTAATTATTTCTTTTAATTCATTTAATTAATTGCTTATTTTTATTTAATTAATTATAAAAAAAATTATTTTGAGTGTATTACAAGGATTCATGACATTTCAGATGATTGCGCTATAAGAAAGACTACCTTGCATGAATTTGTGTGTCGAATGTCAATGAATTGTCTGTAAAAATTGCATCGTAGTAAAACTTTGTTTAATGAGAGCGGCTATTCAACTCTCGATTTAAGCTTAGGTTGAGTTTCCCAATGGTCTACGTCAGTGGAAAGTGCGTTGAGTAGGTTGTGGAGGGGATTAGTGTGTTAGTAAAGAACTTTTCGGCTGACAAAACACAAAAAAAAACGGAGGCCATGCACCGACGTTACAATATCGTTTAGAAATTTGTCCTGATGAAAATTTAATCAAAAAGCATGTCCAAGAATACATATTGATTGTTGAAAAGGCTACGTTAATTTACAATTACATAGCTACGTTCATGATACAGTAAATCATTCGTTAAAATTCGTGAACTCGGAGACGAGTGCGCACACTCAAAATATTGAGTCATCTTGGCAATGGATGCGACGTGAATTATCACGAGGTGGAGTGAAAAAAGATAATTTAAGAGATCACTTATGTGAATTTTTGTGGAATTTTTATTTGAAGATGTATTTTTTCGTGATCTACAACTTTTGTTTAAAAATTTTTTAATTCTGCGTATTGATTGAGATAAATAAAAAAAACCATAATTTTCATGGGGTTTTCATGGTTTTCACCATGAAAATCGCATTTGCGCCAATTTTCACTATGAGATTCGTGATCAGCGTAAAAAAATACATAATTATACAAAATTTCAAGAAAATCGGAGGTAGACGCTTTTCGGAAGTTTGTCCATACTTATATTGAAAAAATGCAATTACCTTTCCACACTATTGTTACTTGAAATTCTATACTTGATTGGCTGCTAATGAATTAGTTATAACAAAGTCATTTGGGACTCTAAGCAATAATAAAATACGTCAAATTATTGGGAAGGTGACATTCTACAGGGTGGTGTACTTAATTGGGGATGATTTAAGAAAATTCTGTATAAGTTTTAAAAAAATTAGAGAGTAAAAGAGAGGGAAACAGAGTAATAAGATTTCGTACTTTTTCTCCCCCCCCCCACTTTTAACCGTTGTTTCATATAAAATTTTTAATTTTTGCTTTATATATAATTTTATTATAATATTTAATTTTTCTGTATAAAAAAATCTACAAAAAAAAGAGAGAGAGAGAGAGAGTGAGAGAGTAAGAGAGTGAGAGAGAGTGAGAGAGTAAGAGAGTGAAAGAGTGAGAGAGTGAGAGAGTGAGAGAGTGAGAGAGAGAGAGCGAGAGAGCGAGAGAGTGAGAGAGTGAGAGAGTGAGAGAGTGAGAGTGAGAGAGAGGGTCAGAGTGAGAGTGAGAGAGAGAGAGAGAGAGAGAGTGAGAGTGAGAGCGAGAGAGAGAGTGAGAGTGAGAGTGAGAGTGAGAGAGAGGGTGAGAGTGAGAGAGTGAGAGTGAGAGTGAGAAAGAGTGAGAGTGAGAGCGAGAGAGAGAGTGAGAGTGAGAGTGAGAGAGAGAGAGAGTGAGAGTGAGAGCGAGAGAGAGAGTGAGAGTGAGAGAGAGAGAGAGTGAGAGTGAGAGCGAGAGAGACAGTGAGAGAGAGAGAGAGTGAGAGTGAGAGTGAGAGCAAGAGAGAGTGACAGTGAGAGAGAGAGAGAGTGAGAGTGAGAGTGAGAGCGAGAGAGAGTGAGAGGGAGAGAGAGAGTGAGAGAGAGTGAGAGAGAGCGAGAGAGAGAGTGAGAGAGAGAGAGTGAGAGAGAGAGAGTGAGAGAGTGAGAGAGTGAGAGAGAGAGTGAGAGAGTGAGAGAGTGAGAGAGAGAGTGAGAGAGTGAGAGAGAGAGAGAGTGAGAGAGAGTGAGAGAGTGAGAGAGTGAGATAAATAACACAGATCTGCGAATATTAGAGTTGTGTTTGTTGTAGGGTAGCAAAAAGTCATTTTTGAAGCAATTTTTCGCGTAGAATCCGAATCCGGACTCAGAATTGGCCTATTTTGAGATTTTGGCCATGGTTTTGAGATAATTGAGGTTATGTACTCGAAAAATGACATTTTTTGCTACTTTTAAGGTTAGGTACAGGGTGCATTAAATTTTTTGGGTCTTTTGCTCATATGACATCATTTACTACAATTCTTACTCTTTAATTTAAAAGGTTAAGCGATCATCTACGATTTTTTTTTGTGAAGTTATGGCTATTTGAAATTAAGTTGTATGGTATATCTTATGGACGTTATTAGCATTATTATTAACTTATATAAACACACATTTATCTACTGGATAATTTTTTCCCTTAAAAAATTTCTCTTAAAATTTGTACTTGGGGGTTTTTGCGGTTGCTGAATATGAATATAACATCAAAACACAAAAACTTTCATTCTCAATATGGCGGATTCAAAATGGTGGATAAAAATGCGCAAAAAAGTGACAATATCAACTGTACGATTCTATTAATACATCAAAATATAAAGATCCTATTACCATTCCACATCATAAGCAGGCTTAACCACCTAATCAACTTACCCCTAGTGTCACGTCAGCTCTGTCGAACAAACGCGACAATTTAAAATATATATATATTTATTTGATTTTTTTGAGCCTAGACTTTCACGTCTAATAGCTCAGGATCTTTTGTCCGTTGCCACTCGATTCTCCTTCTTGTTAGTAACTACTCGGGGAGTGAGTGAAGGATTTTAAGGATTGTGTTACCTCTACTCCACGTGGTTGGAGCTGAGAAGCGACTCGGGGAGGTTTTTGATCGCTCACAATCCACGTAATTGGACCTCGAAAACGATCGAATGATAGCGAGAGTGGGAAGAAAGAATAGTGAGAAATAGTAAGTGATATTTTTTTTTTGGGAAAAACTTACTTTTGTTTATTTTGAATGTTTTTAGATATAATAATGTCCCTTATTGACTACTACGCTGGGAGGTATCCGCGGACATCCACCGTCGTCTGGAACTTGTGTTGGGTTTTTTTTCTTTGTTGCACGGCCGCCTTGCCTCTGCGCAGGGTCGGCTCTTAAATCTCGGTGATTGGACTCATCAAAATCTTCTTAGTTGCGATTGTAGTGTCGAAGTGTTGCTGCGGTAGAATTGTAGAGCTGTATTGTTCTTCTGATGTTCGACGATGCAGCTCATCACCTCGCCTTCGATGGTAAGTCATCCCTCCAGGCAAGCAAGAAAAAAGGAGGGTTGGAAGAGAAAAGTTGAGGAAAGAATGGAAAAGTGGGACAGAAGGGGAAGTGAGGGCCTTTCCACCGTCGTCTCTTGATTCGTTCCGGTTGGCGAGGGGCCGATTTCGAGAGGGCCTTGACCTACTTTGAGTGGCCGATTTTCTTGGCATAAGCGGTCCGATTTTCCCTTAAAGCGGGGATGTTGGTTCTTCGATGGGCGAAAAAATGTCTCTGCGTGTATCTCCCGTTGCATTTACGTCACATTGAAAATATCATTGCATACATAATGTTAATTCGCATAAATTATTTTTTTATAAAACACAATTAATTAAAAGCAAATGTATAATCGTTAGTTACTTAAAATAGTTATTTGTAAAATATAATATAAAATGCCTCGCACGAAATTATAATAAAGAGTTGGAGATGTTTCCAAACGTACGTTTTTAATTTATTTCTCGCTTTAATTCATTATTTCATAATATCTTTCTTTTATCATTTATCTTTTATCATTTTTATTTATTCGCTTATTTTATTATTTATTTATTTATCGTTTTTTTTTTTTTTTTTAAGTTTTCGAGATCTATGTGTATATATATATATATATATATATATATATATATATATATATATTTATTTATTTATTATTCGTTTATATTTTTTTCGGATATTTCTTTGTATACCCCTTTTTTTAAATTTGACTGAATTTTGTCTTTACTCTTTATTAGTTAAAATTTATTTTTTATATGATAAAAAATTATTAAGTTATACAAAAATTACTATATCAAGATTAAAATATATTGCTAAAATGTTAAATTCACGATATGTTCACAATAAACAAGGATCAGTTGATAAGTTTTCAGTCTCAATATAAAGATAATTTGGAGTAATTTTAAAAAATGTTATGAGTGTAATAAGAATAACCAAATTTTATTTTTTGAAAATAATAGCAATTTTTATTTACATTTTCAAAAGTATTTTTTAAGTTTTTTATATAAATGTATTAGTTATAAAAATTCATTACTCTAAAATGGATGAAATTTACGTTAGTTATTGTAATTAATATTAACTAATAAAAAAGATTAACATCTTATCTAATTTAGACATCAATTTTATTTTGTACATTTATTATATAATAAATGCTTTCTTAAAATTATTGATGTCGGAGAATAATTCTCCATCAAAAAATTCCTATACATTCTGTCAAAAAAGTACCGGGAATTGTCAATTTAAATCTGGCGGGGCAATTTAGGCAGGTAAAATTTTTTTTCAAGATTGGTACAACTGTCCTTAATGACTATGCCAAGTTTGAGCGGAATCTGTCAACGAGTGTGTTTATAGTAGCTGGTTAAGTCAGTCGATATCAATAGTGCGTGCCGATTTTTTACAATGGGTGATTACGTTGAACAAAGAATTTGTCTAAAATTTTGTGTTGCGAATGAAATTTCGTGTGCCAATGCATTGAAAATGTTGCAAAAGGCTTTTGGTGATAAACCACTATCGAAAACCCGTGCATATGAGTGGTACAAAGCCTTCAAGGAGGGTCGTGAAGTCGTCGAAGACTTGCCTCGTTCCGGACGCCCGTCGACGGCTTCGACCGCAGATAACGTCGATAAAATTAAGGAAATGGTGCTTGAAAACCGTCATACCATCTTGAGAGAGATAGCACATGAACTTGAGATATCCCACGAGTCCACACGTACGATTTTAATTGATATTTTGGGCATGAGAAAGGTGGCCGCAAGACTCGTTCCAAAAGAGCTTAATTTTCTTCAAAAACGCTATCGCGAACAGGTCTCTTCGGACATGCTGGGTCGCGCCAATTCCGATCCCGCATTCATGGAATGCATCATAACTGGTGACGAAACGTGGGCGTACGAGTATGATATGCAAACAAGCCAGCAAGCATCGGAATGGGTGGGAAAAAACGAGCCGAAAGCGAAAAAACCACGCCAAAGCCGCTCAAAAGTAAAGGTAATGCTCATTGTTTTCTTTGATATCCGTGGTGTGGTGCACTACGAATTCGTTCCAGAGGGTCAGACGGTAAACAAAGAGTATTACCTAGGCGTTATGAAACGTTTGCGTGAGCGTATCTATAAGAAGCGGCCAAATTTGTGGGCGAACAACTCGTGGATTTTGCACGACGATAACGCGCCGTCTCACCGAGCTACGATTGTGACTGACTTTCTCGCCAAAAACTCAACGAACATGCTTGAAAAACCACCATATTCGCCGGATTTGGCTCCCTGTGACTTCTTCCTCTTCTCAAAACTTAAATTGCCGCTCCGTGGCACCCGTTTTCAGTTTATTGAAGCCATAAAACAAAATTCGGCGCGCGAGCTGAAGGCCATCCCGGAAAGCGCCTATAAAAAATGTTTCGATGATTGGAAGTGCCGTTGGCATAGATGTATCGGAGCAAATGGAGCCTATTTTAAAGGCGACCCCATAAATTTTGATTATTAAACGTAAAAATGTTGTTTTAATTTAAAATTCCCGGCACTTTTTTGACAGACAATATTATAAAGTTTTACTAACAACTAACTTTATTTTTATAAAAGCGTTTCTCGCGTCATTTTGTACAAGATTATTATTCTTAAATACTAAATAACACCTAAGGTTTTTGTCTACTCACATTTATTTTTGAGTGTGAATTTATGTATAAAAATGTTAAGAACTGAATTGAAACTCCTAGTAAGAATGATATTTTTGTTTATTTTCAAAAATTAAAATTATGTTTAGGTTCCAATTTATATTAGAATTAGTTATTTTCAAACTATTTTAAGATTATATTTTAGCATTCACTAGTCTAAAATTTTATATATTCTAGAATTAATTAGTTTAAAAATTATTTTAAATTAGGTTTTGAAATTAATGATTAAAAATTATATTTAGAATTAAGTAATAATATTTAAATTATAAAACACCATTATAATTGTCTAAATTTTATGCAATAAGAATTTAAAATCGAATTATATCTTAAACACAAGGTTAAGATTATTAAATAAAATTCACCAAATAAATTATAACTACCCAAGTGGAAATAATCACGTGTATATAAATGTTATTAACAAAAAGTAATTCTTCATAATGATTATTAGCTTTTATTAGGTAATATTAAAATCCTATAATGTGTGAATTTTGGACTCTAATAATAGTCAATAATGTATATTAACGTTTCGAAGTTTTTATTGTCATTTTGTAAATTTGATAAGTGTTTATAAGATTTTATTATCTTATAAATGTTTATAAGATTTTTATAGATTTTTATTTTTAAGAAATGTCCTTACAAACAAAGATGCAATAAAAACTAGAATATAAATATAGTTATTAGCTTTTAGAACGGTTACATATTTCTTTTTCGTGTAAAAACCAAAAAGCTAATCATTATTATAATGATTGTAAGTAGTTGATGAAACCTTTTAAAATATTCGGTGTACAACTTTGCTTCCGCCGTTTTTTTCCGAAATTCTAGGCTTTATTGTAAAAAACTGGTTATACGTTCATGATTCAAAGTATTGTCCATCGCTGGCCACTACTTTCTCCCATCTTTCGGGCAGCATACAAATCCCGCGTTGAAAAAACTGGTCATCTTTTGAATCGATCCACGAATCGATCCAATTTTTTATTTCTTGATAAGACCGGAAGTGCTGGTCAGCCAGGCCGTGTGCCATTGATCGAAACAAGTGATAGTCCGAGGGAGCAACGTCTGGAGAATACGGCGGGTGGGGTAGGACTTCCCATTTCAAAGTTTCCAAGTATGTCTTGACCACTTTCGCAACATGGGGTCGAGCATTGTCATGCTGTAAAATCACTTTATCATGTCGCTCGTTGTATTGCGGCCGTTTGTCTTTCAATGCTCGGCTCAAACGCATTAATTGCGTTCGATAACGATCGCCTGTGATTGTTTCAGTCGGTTTTAACAACTCATAATACACTACGCCGAGCTGGTCCCACCAAATACTGAGCATGACCTGAGAACCGTGAATATTCGGTTTGGCCGTCGACGTGGAAGCATGGCCGGGATATCCCCATGATTTTCTGCGCTTGGGATTATCGTAGTGAACCCATTTTTCGTCCCCAGTCACAATGCAATGCAGAAATCCCTTCCGTCTTTGCCTTGCAAGCAGCTGTTCACAAACACACAAACGCCGTTCAACATCTCTCGGCTTCAACTCGTACGGCACCCCATTTCCTTGTTTCTGAATCATTCCCATGACTCTCAGGCGTTTTGAAATTGCTTGTTGCGTTACTCCCAATGATCCTGCCAATTCTTGTTGCGTTTGACACGAGTCTTGATCAAGTAATGCCTCCAATTCTGCATCTTCGAAAACCTTCTTTCTTCCACCGCTATGCGGGTCTTCGACGTTAAAATCGCCGTTCTTGAATAGATCTGAAGTTTGCAATGTTAGAGAGTACAACGAAACAATTATTCACATTTAAATAAAGCTGCTAAAAATGTACAAATTATATTTAAATCCATATCTGAATATTATTTTGTGCTATAAAACACGAAGACTAAACAAACATAAACATAAATTTGAAATAAAAACAGTTTTTAAAAAATTTCGATGGACTCCAACGTTGGAAATTTCAAATCCATGTTCTTGAAGCGTTGAAGCCACTCTCGGCACGTTCTTTCACTAATAGCGGCCTCACCATAGGTATTTGAGAGCATTCGATGAGCCTTAGTCGCAGATTTCTTCATATTAAAGCAGAAAATTAAAACCTCCCGCAAATGACGAGAATTTGGCTCGTAAGCTGACATGTTTAATCGAGAATAACTTTATGATGCAGACACAAATCGACTAATATTTCGATGGCGTTATGTTTACAAATACCTAAGCTTATTGTATGACATCTATGATCTATTTATTTCAACTACCACTTACCGCTACAGCTATCTATTGCAAAACGGCGGAAGCAAAGTTGTACACCCAATACTTTTTTAAAACCTTTATCAAAATTGTAGTTAAGTATTTTATATACATGTATTTTAGAATTTTATTTTTTATTATGATTATACATATTTTTAGCATACGCATTATAGTATTTAATCGTTTATTCGCATTGTCGCACATGTTATTTTACACATTATTTTACGGAAAAAAACGCAGAAAAATGTTTGACCTACGGTGGGATCGAACCCGGGTACTTCGCATTATAAAGCAGGCGCCCTAACCCTTACACTATGCAACACTTGTAGAACTAAGATTTAAATTTGAATCATAAGTTGCATAGCAATCCATATACACTTGTATTAATTTTACATTTAAAATTTCTTCTATAGTGTAAAGTATTTTTTTAAATTAAGAAATAATTAAAAATTTAGTATATTTAAATACATAATTTCGCTCTTGAGATTTCACTACATATGTAGTAAACTACTACTAATAGGAAAATTACGGTGCGTTTAAATACAGCGCAAA
Source organism: Chalcis sispes (assembly GCA_949987625.1). NCBI lineage: Eukaryota > Metazoa > Arthropoda > Insecta > Hymenoptera > Chalcididae > Chalcis > Chalcis sispes. The sequence goes on from OX465099.1 coordinate 17,517,882, forward strand.
ATTTTCGGCAAGCAGCAGACCTCAGGCAGCACTCGAGGGAAACGCAACAAGTTCGGATCATCCAGACGAGAAAATACTTCTCAGAGCCAAACCACTTCGCCAATCAGTCAATCAGCAAGCAGCCTAGCAGTCAAGCAGCAGTTAACATATATATATATATATATATATATATATAAAGGGTGATTTATTATGAGGTTTGATTTTCAATAGGCTTTTTTTTAGAGATCACGCGTGACTCCTGTCAAACTGTAATGTAATTTTTATTCAGTATTGTTTGACAAATCATCATGGAAAGACTTACACCGCAACAACGTATCAAAATTGTTCAGCTGTATTACGAAAATCAGCGTTTTGTGAGAAATGTTTTTCGTGCTCATAGAGCAACTTATGGTGTGCATCGTCGACCTACCGAAACCACTATAGCCAATACCATCCGCAAATTCGAAACCCAGCATACATTATTGGATGATACTCGACCGATTAGACCACATCCAGCACGTACTGAAGAGAATATATCGGCTGTAGTTGAGAGTGTGGCTGAAGACCGTGACAAATCGATTCGGCGTCGTTCTCAACAGCTTGGTCTGTCGTACGCAAGAACTTGGCATATTTTACGTAAAGATCTTGGTTTTAAGGCATACAAACTTCAACGCGTGCAAGAATTGAAGCCGGGCGACTTAGGTTTGCGTCGTGCTTTTGGTGAATGGGCTCTAAATCAGCTCAAAAAAAATCCGCTGTTTTATCGTAAAATTTTGTTCAGTGATGAGGCGCATTTTTGGCTCAATGAATACGTCAATAAGCAGAATTGTCTCATTTGGGCTGATAAACAACTTAAAGAGCTTCAACAACTACCACTAAAGCCAGAGAAATGCATAGTTTGGTGTGGTTTATGGGCCGGTGGAATCATTGATCCATATTTCTTTCAAAATGAGTCTGGTCAGAACATAACCGTCAATGGTGACCGCTATCGCACCATGATAACGGATTTTTTGCTACCTGAAATTGAAGCCCATGGTATCGGTGAACTTTGGTTTCAACAAGACGGCGCTACTACGCATACAGTAAGAGAAACAATGGACTTATTGAGAAATCATTTTGATGAGAGTCTGATTTCACGTTTCAGATCAGTAAATTGGCCGCCTAGATCGTGTGATATCACACCTTTAGATTATTTTCTCTGGGGTTACACGAAGTCTGGTCGTCAGGGATGAGCCAGCTTTAATCGACGCTTTGCAAGCCAACATTACTCGTGTCATTCGCGAGATACCGGTCGCTATGCTGGAACGCGTCGTCCAAAATTGGACCCTCAGGATGGACCATTTACGGCGTAGTCGCGGTCAACATTTAGATGAGATAATCTTTAAAAAGTAAATTTCATAGATTGTTCTTTCGACTCACAATAAAATTTTTACTATAGAATTCAAATTTATGCCTTTTATTTGAGATTAAAAACCAAACCTTCTAATGAATCACCCTATATATATATATTCCAAACTATCCTTTTAAGAACACAAAATATTCATTCTTCAAGTTCAAGAAAGAAGACGTGGATCATCCCAGCCGAGTACAGAGAGAGAGAGAGATCGAGAGAGAGAGAGAGCGAGAGAGAGAGAGAGAGAGAGAGAGAGTTCTTGTCACCTACAATAGATTCCCCAATACAGAGTGAGTAATTGAATTTGAATGTTTTAAAAACGTTTCTTGTCTGTAGTTTTAAATCCTCCGACAGAATGATTGGCCGAAACGCGGCCGACTATTCTGTTGTCCACTGTCATTTTTGTTAAGACCGTATCCAGAGCAAGGCTTGTGGCTGATTCCAATTTCAGAACCGAGCCTCCTGCATCTGTTTAATCCTGAATCGCACAACACTCCTAAAAGCTCTTACAAATTATATCCTCCGCCAACCCGAGCCCATAAGCTTCCATGCTTAGGCTGTGACGTAGGCACCTCGTCGTAGCCGATTTAGCTACGTGCGCCCTGTGTGCCTTGCACAAAAATTATTATTATAATAAAACAATGCTTCAATCTCTCTCACTTTCTTTCTTTCTCGCTCTCTATGACACAATGTTATGCAGGCCGGCCGCCCGCGACTGTCTCCCCAGCCGACGGAGGCCTATCGCTTTCCCAGGTCAGGGAAGTGGCAATCCCTAGCCACCCTCACCGCGAACCCGCTAACACACACTCTCGTTCTCTCTCTCTCTCAGTCTCTCTCTCTCTCTCTCTCTCGCTATTTCACGCGAATAAGTGACGACACTCACCATTGTTGCTCATGAGGCTCGTCCGTAGGCCGTTGAACTCCTGGCTGTTTCCTTCTGCGCCGCTGCACCTGGCTCCTGCTGCTTTCCCTCCGGAGAAGGGCTGCCGGACCTCGATGTGAATTCGCCTGAACGCTGACTGCCTCCGCCTCACCCTCGGCTTTAGATGTCGCGGTGGCAACCTCCAGTCGCCTCCCGCTGACACTTGATCTCCTCGTCCCCCGGCTCTCTGCTACGCTGCGTTTCTTCGTCGTCGCTCTTCTTCCTTGCACTGCACTCTCGACTTCTTTCTTACTCTCTCTCACTCTCTCTTGCACACCTTTGCCCCTGGCTTCACTCGCGACGCTCACTCTAATCAAAGAGGAAAAAAACTATGTTCAACCGCGGGATTTATCTCTCTGTCCTCGCGGGAGTGCTCAGTGAAACTCACTCGCAGGAGAGCACAGCGAAACTCTGTTCCGCTCGCTCTCCTCTCCCTTTCCCTCGCGGCTTCCAAAATTTCTCGCCGATCGTCGCCGCAAGTTCGAAAATCACGTGATTTTCGAACGTTGCCGGTTTTTCCGAAAAGTCCGCATTTCGCGGCTAAACAGGCTTACACAAACTGGTAACCTGGAGACGGTCGCGCAAGAATGTAAACACTTACATTCTTCGTCGACGACCTATGACGGACTCCCAGTCATAAGGCTCAAAACAGCAAAATTGCAAGATTAGCTAAAACATAGTTAAAAAGTAGCGCAACTGACGTTACAAACCCAAACTCAAACCCAAGCAATCCATACCCAAACAATTGCAAAAAAAAAATCCAATACGCCCGCTCCCACCCCAGTACTTCACACACACCTTACAATCGTGTTGAGAGAAAGTACAGTTCCCCCCTCCCCCTCTCTCTTTATTGAGCTGAAATTTAGCGCATACCTTCATTTTGTTAGTATTTTAAGGCAGCCACTAAAAGTATTTTTGGAAATTCAAAATTTTGGTTAGTTGCATTTTTCACTGCTTCTCTATATCTGTATACAATACGTTAGCGCGCTCTTTCTCATTCCGCTATCTATTATTGCTCTCTCCGCTTTGTGCGGATCTTCGTCGAGCCTCGCGTTACTCCTTTCCCCCACTCTCCCATCTACTATCGCGTGAACTTATGCGCAGACTCTGCTCCCCCTCTCCAAACATCCTCCCGTAGCTCTTCTCGATCAGTATTGTACATCCCCTTCGTATACAAGTTCGCAAATCCAAACAGCTCCAGCCGTTTATTATATCAATCGCGCTTAACTGAACATTTTATTCGTTTTTTTTCAGTTTTCACATTTTCTTCACATCTTTTTCCATATATTTCTTTACTTTTATTTTATTCCATTTTTGTTTCTATCTTGATTTCTTGCTTCATTATATTATACCGCGTCTTTCCATATTAAAACCAAATTTCCTTTGCTTTTTTTTGGTTTCTTATTTGAAAACGATGAACCAACGATATAATATTTTTAAACTTTGTGGAATATTATTCGATCATGCCCGAATGCTGGAATGACTTCGCAAAATTGGTCTAATACCAACAACCCATTTTTGTGGTAAACATAAAAAAAATATGGTTCTATTCGAAAACAAGTTGGTAGTGAGTGAGTTCCGATGCAAAAAAGAAGATGCTTATGACCACGTTGCTACCGTCGCAGAACAAACGTGGTTCGGAAGATGCCATATTTCGGCTGAGGCGTGCGTACTACCTATTGTTATAATTACCTATTGTTTTGCCACCCGCATGTCTTTTGAGCAAACGACAAGAGCTCAATCCTCGAAAATCAAAGAATTTCGAGAGAAACGGTGGCCGACCGATTTTCATTCTGTAGGGAGGTTTGTATGATCGCCCTCGATGAAAATTTGGCGAGAAGGTCTTTTGGGGGGGTATGGAAGAAGTTTTTGAGATTGACGAATGCAAAATCGGTCGTCGCAATTATGAACGAGGCCGTATAGTTGAGGGCCATTCTCGGAATGATCCATCGCGATCATAGCGAAAGTTATCGGTTGGAGATTTGCCCAGAAAACAAAATAGACGCGAATATCCTTCTCCAGTTAATCAGAAAACATGTTGCACTTGGAACAACCATGCATACTGATTGTTGGAAAGGGTATCTGAACCTCAGTCAACACGGCTATATCCATGATACCGTGAATCATTCCGTGGAATTCGTGGTTTCAAACACGGGCGCCCACACGCAAAACATCGAGTCGTCGTGACGATGTATGAGTCGTGAATTGTGGAGGGGTGGTGTCCGGTCTGACTCGATCGCTGATCACATGTGTAAATTCATGTGGCGGCGACGTGTCAGAAAAAAGAACCTCGACCCTTTCATTCAGTTACTTACTGATATAAAGAGCATGTATCCAGGTAAGACCTGAAGACGCCCGAATCCACGAATTCTTTGGAATGATTCACGGCTCGAAGATTAACAAACCCTTTCCAGCAATCAGTGTGTAATGTCATTTCGTGTGGAACATGTTTTCTGATTAACTGGTTAAGGATATCCACGTCTCTTTGGTTTTCCGGGCAGGATCGTTTAATCATTTCGAGAATTTCAATCGACCGATTTTATATTCATTAATCTCATCTACTTCTCCTATTCCATCCAGGTGGAACAATGATACTAATAATTAGTACACTGTAACGGAGAATCCGTCATAGATCGTCGACGAAGAATGTAAGTGTTTACATTCTTGCGCGACCGTCTCCAGGTTGCCAGCTTGTGTAAGTCTGTTTAGCCGCGAAAATGCGGATTTTTCCCAAAAGCCGGCAACGTTCGAAAATCACGCGATTTTCGAACTTGCGGTGACGATCGGCGAGGAATTTTGGGAGCCGCAAGGGAAGGGGAGAGAAGAGCGAGCGTAACGGCAGTTACGGAGAGGTCTCCAGAGAGTGAGTTTCGCTACGCGTTCCCGCGAAGACGGAGAGATAAGTCCCGCGGTGAATATAGTTTTGTTCCTCTTTGATTAGAGTGAGCGCCGCGAGTGAAGCCAAGGGTGAAGGTGCGAGAGAGAGAGAGAGAGAGAGTCGGAGTGAGTGAGTGCAGCCGAAGGACGAGGTGTGCGTGAGAGAAGGAAAGTAAGAGTGAAGAAGACGAAGTCGAGGGTGCTGCTCGAGGAAGAGAAGAAACGACGGCGGTCAGCACTTTCGCCGAGAGCCGAGGGACGAGGAGAACGAGAGTCGGCGGGAGGCGACCGGTGGTTGCCACCGCCATCTCCGAAGCCGAGGGTGAGGAGGAGGCAGTGAACATCGAGACGAGCATTCAGCGAGGCCCGGCGGCCCTTCTCCTGAGGACGAGTTGCAGGAACGCGGTGCAGCGGTGCCTGAGGGAGCTGCCAGGACGTCAACTGCTAGCGGACGAGCTTCGCAGATCGCAAGGGTAAGCGCCTTATTTGTTCGTTCGAAGTAGTGAGAGAGAGAGAGAAAGAGAGAGTGAGAACGCGTGGTAGAGGTTTTGTGGTGAGTGCGGCGAGGAATTGCCACTTCCCTGCCCTGGGGGAGCGATAGGCCTCCGTCGGCTGGGAGACAGTCGCGGGCGGCTGGCCTGCAAATTCGCGACATTAGACGGGGGAGATAGAGTGAGAGAGAGAGTGCGCGAGATTGAAGTATTGCTAAATAGAGCATTAAATATTATTTTTTTGTGCAAAGCACTCAGGGCGCACGTAGCTAAATCGGCTACGACGTGGTGCCTACATCACAACACACGCTTTAGCAGAAATATGGCATTTTTCGAACAAAGTTTGTTCTGCAACGGTAGCAGTGCAGTCATAATCGTTTTTTTTTGTGCATCAAAACTCGCCAACTACCGACTTGTTTTTAAATAGCGCCATATTTTTTTTGTGTTTGCCAACAAAACGTGTCGGTGGTGTCAAGTCATCGTTGCATTGGGGCATGGTTGGTTTGGGTTAGATTGGCGCACGCGCGTGTGTGTGTGTTATGGGAACTCAAGAAAAAAAAAATGAAAAGATATAAAAAAATTTAAAAAAGTATAAAAGTCAAAAAAATAAAATAAGTATCAAAACGTCAAAAAATAAAAAATAAAAAAAAGTATAGAAAAGTAAAATAATAAGAAAGTACAAAAAAATAGAAAGTATAAAAATTTAAAAAGGTCAAAAAAAAGTGAAAACATTAGAAAGTTAAAAAAAAGTATAAAAAGTTTGAAAGAAGAGCGCAATGACCAAGGAGGTTACATTTTTCTGCGTTTTTTTCCGTAAAATAATGTGTAAACTAACATGTGCGACAATACGAATAAACGATTAAATACTATAATGCGTATGTTAAAAATATGTATAATCATAATAAAAATAAAATTCTAAAATATATAAAATACTTAACTACAGTTTTTATAAAGGTTTTAAGAAAGTATTTTAAAAGGTTTCATCAACTACTTACAATCATTATAATGATTAGCTTTTTGGTTTTTACACAAAAAAGAAATATGTAACCGTTCTGAAAGCTAATAACTATTTATATTCTAGCATTTATTGCATCTTTGTTTGTAAGGACATTTCCTAAAAATAAAAATCTATAAAAATCTAATAAAATCTTATAAACATTTATTAAATTTATAAAATGACGATAAAAACTTCGAAACATTAATATACATTATTGACTATTATTAGAGTCCAAAATCCACACATTATAAGATTTTAATATTACCTAATAAAAGCTAATAATCATTATGAAGAATTACTTTTTGTTAATAACATTTATATACACGTGATTATTTTCGCTTGGGTTTCATGAAAGAACATTTCTTTAGAACAATTTTTAAAAATTGGTCGTTCTGTTGTCAGGGCTAGAGCTGATAATATTATACTATATTTGATTGTAAAGTATTTGATTGTATTGATGGAGTTTGTACTGGTCTTGGATTTCCACCTACAGTTGTTGGAAAAATTGTTGCAGTAGTTAAAGCCTACACAACTCGAGTTGCTGATAATGCTTTTCCTACTGAATTATTAGATGAAATAAATGAAATATTACAAAAAAGAGGAGTCGAATTTGGTGTTACAACAGAGAGAAAAAGACGTTGTGGTTAACATAATTTAGCTTTATTTAGATGTACAGCAATGGTTATCGGGTAAGTGCACTTTTTTTCAATGATGAAAATAACTATAAATTTATTTTTATTTATAATAATAAAATTTAGTTTATTAAAGTTATAAAATTCACTCATTAGTCTGCTTATTTATTGAATATTTACTTAGAAAAAAATTCAAGTAATTTCATATATTTTTCTAATTTTATTAAAAGTTTATATCTACAATATTAATACATTTTTATTATTTTATTGTATTATTTTTATTATTCGTCTAAAAAGTTATAATAAATTTTTTTTTTGGGTTTTTAATCAATAATATATTAATAACACAATCAATTGCAAGTCTTATTACACATTACTAGGTTCCTTTGTGTTTGCTTCGCAATCATTTTTTTTTTATTCTCTGCTACCTATTTTTTGCTCATGATCATACATAATAGTTGAAAGTTTCAAAATATTGTTTCATTTACTTTTGCACTGTATGATCTCTATCTATGACATGGTATACGAACATTTATTATTGTACTTTTTTCAGCCTTTTCTGGATTGGAGGTGTTTCAGAATTTATCAAATACAATCAATTATTTGTTTAACAAAAGTGTGATTATTTAATTAATCAAAAAGATTTAAAACTTAAAATGAGTAATGGTAAGAAAAAATTCTTCTTAAATTCAATGATTAATTTCTTTTCATTATTTATAAATATATTTTTTAGAATTCACATTGGATATAGTTAAACAAACTTTTGTACTCAAAAATAAAAATAAAAAAGAAAATAGTCAGATATACAAATTAGATATTTTGATAAATTTCATGGAAACTGGAACATGGATCGATTTGACTCCTACAAATTCAAACTTATTAATGTTATATGAAGATTCGTTGTGATGATGAATAATTAATGTAAAAAATTGGCTATAAAAATATATTTTATTAAATATTTAATCACTTGTTTCTTATTTGCCGCTAAATTTACAATTTTGTGCCTAGTCATTTCCAATTCTCTATGTTATTGCTAAAAGTAAATTATTGTTTATTTTATTAGAATACCATTATTTTATTTTTAAATACCAATAAATTAAAATTATTTTTTAAATTAAATTTTTATTTTTACTCAAATTTGTAAAACAATATGATCAAAACAGTTTATTTTTTTTAAATAAATAATTTATGTATTATATTAAATAATTAATTGATTTTATTATATAATACAATTTGAAAATAAATTTGTAATATAAAATATATTGCAAGTATTTGCATGTATTTAATTTATAAAAATTATATTTCTTTTATATTTATAAATTTGTATCAACACAAATATAAATTAAATCTTTCAATTAACAACACAAATAGAAATTCAATTTTATCAATATTTTTTATTATAAATTAATATAATGTTATTTTGTACATGAAATTACAAAACAATTTGTACATGATTATTATATATTACTTTGAATTCAACTTATTTTTATAATAAAATTTATATCAAAATTATATTTCTTAAAATTTAACTTATTTTTATAAAGTTTTTACACAAACATTTTGTAAAATATAAAAATGATAAAATTATAAAAAAACAATGGCCAAAAGTTTCTCTAAATATTTACATTCTTTTCTTAGAACAAACGTTAATTTTATAACATTCTACAAAATTTAACAACTTTTTAAAATTTCATTTTCTTTTATCTATACAACTAATGCATTATATAGTGCAATCATTCTTTACAGATTACTTTTATAATAAATCTAATATAATATTTTATAATTTGATATATATTCTACCCAATTTATGAAATCTAAATACAACCTTTTTAATAAAAAGAAAATTATGGTGAGTATTGGTTGTCTTTTAAACATATTTTTCTGTGCTCTCTTCATGAATTATCAATTTATCGAATATTAGTATGGCACCTGTGAGTAACTTATCAAAAAGAATATTTAAAATCAGCATTTTTGACTCTCGAAAGTTGTGAAATCAAATAATATTGCTAAGTATTTTCTTTTTTATCAACACATTTTTTTTTAACGATAGATGATCATCGATGTTGTTATATATAATATGCTAATGAATATCTACATGTGAATACAACAATCTTTTAAATACTAAAAAATTATCGTTTTCGTTGTTATTAAAAAATATGAAAAAATATAATTAATAATTAATTTTCATAAACATACTTTCAAATTTTCTTTAATTTTAAAATATTTTAGACTAAAGAAAGCAATAAAATATAATAATATCGCTAAATATCATCTTCTTTTTATTAATGTATTTTTTGAGCGCTACCTGGTCATCATTTACTTATCGGATTAATAAAAAGTCATTACACAAATTTCTACGCGCGAAAGTTGTGAAATCTATTTAATCTTGTTAAGTATTTCAATATTTGTGTCGAACACATTTATTTTATAATTTTAGTTAATACAAAAAAATATTATTTTATATTTTTTACAATTTACTTTTGAAATGTTACTTTGGATTGAAATATCAAAGTATACAAAATATCAATTATGTAAAATGATTCTTTTTACTCTCACATTTATTTAGTTTTTATTTTAATTCAATTCAATAATTTACATATAATTTCATATTGTTTTCGTACGATAGTAGGAAGTTGCTTCGAATGAAACCACTGAAATCAAATAATTCTTTTAACTATATTTTTCTATATCTTTTATGCTATATTCTTTTACAACTTATATATTTCATATAAAGTTACTTGTGACATGTAATTAAAACCATACTTGCCGGACACTTGTAGAGTATATGATGATGCTCGCAGTAATTTATGTGCTCAACATATATTTTTAGATACTGTAATAGTTTGTCTACGTTTGAAATTAAACAAGTAGATGGTAATGCTCGTGGTAATTTATATAATCAAGATATATTTTTAGATACTGAAATAGTTTGTGTATGTTATAACTGAAACATGATTAGGTACGAATTAAAAATAATAAGATTCCAAACTTTCAGCTATACTTTCTATGTTTACAAGTACATTTACAATATACAAAAATGACATAGCATATGCTAATTTTTTCCTCAATAAATATTAAAGAAAAAATAAAAAATTAACATGATTTCATATCTTGTTGTATATTTGTATGATTTTAAATATATATATATATATATATATATATATATATATATATGTAATAAAAAATTATTAAAGTTTGTCAATAACAATTTTTTTACATTTGATAATTTTTCATTTGAAAAATAAAGCACTTCATAATTTAAATAGAAATAGAAAAATATAATTATTAAGGGGTTACCCCCACTTGTAGCTCAACAAAAAGGCCTTTTTTCATGAATTTTTTTAAAGAAAACTACAAAACTTTTTTAAACGATTATTATATCATCTTAAAGAATACATCTTGAAGAACTTTCAGTAATTCTTTTATTGCAAAATATTACATTGGTAAGTGGCAAATTGCCGCCAATGAAATAGTGTTTTTATTTATACGGTTTGCGGTGACCAACATTGCGGCAAAGTGGATCATCTGAAACAAAAAATGTGCATAGATTTAGTTAAATATAAGTATAAACTAGTCTTTAATCAAAGGATTTAAAAAAATATTTATTTTTCACAAAATGGCGGACAGTCAAAGTTAATGGTTTGATTTAAACGAAAAAAAACGGCCGTTTTTTGGCTATAAAACGGCCATTTTTTTCGAAACAAAAAATTGAACGATTAAAGACTACATTTTTATGTATTAAATAAGCCTGCAAAATTTTAAGAAGATCGGTTTATTAGTGTTTGAGTAATCTTAGTCACCGACTTCAGAAATGCCATTTCGAGAAAAACGCGTTTAAAGTTTTAATTTCAGTTTATTCTTTCTATTAATTCTTCTCTTTCAACGCTCATATCTCAGTCAATTTTGTTCGGGTCGACTTGAAATTTCCAGGTCATATTCTCAGATACTTATACTTCAAAAAAATGCAATTAACAAAAAATCGATTTTTTCAAAGTCACAAGTGGGGGTAACCCCTTAAATCAAATGTTCATTTATTTTTTATATTCTATATATTTTATTATTTATATTCTCCACCATTATACTCTACAAGTGTCCGGCAAGTATGGTTTTAATTACATGTCACAAGTAACTTTATATGAAATATATAAGTTGTAAAAGAATATAGCATAAAAGATATAGAAAAATATAGTTAAAAGAATTATTTGATTTCAGTGGTTTCATTCGAAGCAACTTCCTACTATCGTACGAAAACAATATGAAATTATATGTAAATTATTGAATTGAATTAAAATAAAAACTAAATAAATGTGAGAGTAAAAAGAATCATTTTACATAATTGATATTTTGTATACTTTGATATTTCAATCCAAAGTAACATTTCAAAAGTAAATTGTAAAAAATATAAAATAATATTTTTTTGTATTAACTAAAATTATAAAATAAATGTGTTCGACACAAATATTGAAATACTTAACAAGATTAAATAGATTTCACAACTTTCGCGCGTAGAAATTTGTGTAATGACTTTTTATTAATCCGATAAGTAAATGATGACCAGGTAGCGCTCAAAAAATACATTAATAAAAAGAAGATGATATTTAGCGATATTATTATATTTTATTGCTTTCTTTAGTCTAAAATATTTTAAAATTAAAGAAAATTTGAAAGTATGTTTATGAAAATTAATTATTAATTATATTTTTTCATATTTTTTAATAACAACGAAAACGATAATTTTTTAGTATTTAAAAGATTGTTGTATTCACATGTAGATATTCATTAGCATATTATATATAACAACATCGATGATCATCTATCGTTAAAAAAAAATGTGTTGATAAAAAAGAAAATACTTAGCAATATTATTTGATTTCACAACTTTCGAGAGTCAAAAATGCTGATTTTAAATATTCTTTTTGATAAGTTACTCACAGGTGCCATACTAATATTCGATAAATTGATAATTCATGAAGAGAGCACAGAAAAATATGTTTAAAAGACAACCAATACTTACCATAATTTTCTTTTTATTAAAAAGGTTGTATTTAGATCAAGTCTACATGTAATATTATTTATATTTAAATATAGTTAAAATGATTTATAAAAATCTGCAACTAGTTTTAATTTTAGTGATAGCAATTTTATAATCAAACTAAGTTATACACTCTGACAAAAAAGTATCCGGAAATTTGAAATAAAACGCAAAAATATTAAACTTCTTCAATATTTATTGAATCCCCTTCAAAATATGCTCCATTTGAAGCGATACACATGTGCCAACGTTTTTTCCAATCATGGAAACATTTTTTATAGGCGCTTTCTGGGATGGCCTTCAGCTCCTTCTGCGAATTTTCTTTTATGGCGTCTATGGAGTCAAATCTGGTTCCCCGGAGCGGTAATTTCAGTCTGGAGAAAATAAAAAAGTCACACGGAGCTAGATCAGGCGAATAAGGTGGCTGGTCGATGGTATTTATCAAGTGTTTGGTCTTAAAATCGTTAATAATCGTGGCTCGATGAGATGGTGCGTTATCGTCATGCAAAATCCACGAATTGTTTTGCCACAAATCCGGCCGTTTACGGCGAATATTTTCACGCAAACGTCTCAAAACAGTTAAATTGAAGTCCTTATTGACCGTTTGACCTTGCGGAACGAATTCATGATGAACCACACCACGAATATCGAAGAAAACAATAAGCATCGTCTTGATTTTCGAACGACTTTTGCGAGGTTTTTTCGGTTTCGGCTCATTTTTTTCCACCCATTCCGATGATTGTTGGCTCGTTTGTGTGTCGTATTCATAGACCCATGTCTCGTCACCAGTTATGATCCGTCCCATGAACGTGGGATCAGAATTCGCACGATCCAGCATGTCTGCAGCTACCTGCATCCGGTACTGTTTTTGAAGAAAATTCAGCTCTAACGGAACGAGCCGAGCGGCGACGCGCTGCATGCCCAATTGGTTCACCAAAATCAAACGAGCGGTTTCACGAGAGATGTTGAGATCACGAGCTATCTCTCTAACACTGGCATGACGATTTTCGAGCACAATTTCCTTGATTTTTTCGACGTTATCGTTGGTTGAAGAGGTCGACGGTCGTCCTGAACGAGGCAAATCTTCGACGATCTCCCGACCGTTTTTAAAGGCTTTGTACCATTTGTACACTTGGGTTTTCGATAAAACAGAGTCTCCATAAGCCTTTTCCAGCATTCGCAACGAGTCAGCACACGAAACTTCGTTCAAAACACAAAATTTGATACAAACTCTTTGTTCAATATTTTTTTCCATTGTAACATTCGCAGATTACCACTGAGGTCGACTGGTTTCAACAGCTGTCGTAAAAAAACTAGTAGACAGACCGCACTCATGTTTAGCATAGTAATTACGGACAGTCCTACCAACATACAGAAACTTCAAATACTTAAAAATACTCAACGCGGGCAATTTAAATGAGAATTTCCGGATACTTTTTTGTCAGAGTGTATATCAAACAGACACGATATATTTGGGGTAATTTTATACGAAAAATAATTGTAAACGAATTAATTTAAGTTATATTTAACTTCATAAAATCAAAATTCAAATATGAATAAGTTTATATTTTATTGGTAGCGTTAATTATATTCAGAAAAATTTTATATTTAATTAAATTACGTTTGGATGCATCTTCAACTCTTTATTATAATTTCGTGCGAGGCATTTTATATTATATTTTACAAATAACTATTTTAAGTAACTAACGATTATACATTTGCTTTTAATTAATTGTGTTTTATAAAAAAATAATTTATGCGAATTAACATTATGTATGCAATGATATTTTCAATGTAACGTAAATGCAGCGGGAGATACACGCAGAGACATTTTTTCGCCCATCAAAGAACCAACATCCCCGCTTTAAGGGAAAATCGGACCGCTTATGCCAAGAAAATCGGCCACTCAAAGTAGGTCAAGGCCCTCTCGAAATCGGCCCCTCGCCAACCGGAACGAATCAAGAGACGACGGTGGAAAGGCCCTCACTTCCCCCTCTGTCCCACTTTTCCATTCTTTCCTCAACTTTTCTCTTCCAACCCTCCTTTTTTCTTGCTTGCCTGGAGGGATGACTTACCATCGAAGGCGAGGTGATGAGCTGCATCGTCGAACATCAGAAGGACAATACAGCTCTACAATTCTACCGCAGCAACACTTCGACACTACAATCGCAACTAAGAAGATTTTGATGAGTCCAATCACCGAGATCCAAGAGCCGACCCTGCGCAGAGGCAAGGTGGCCGTGCAACAAAGAAAAAAAACCCAACACAAGTTCCAGACGACGGTGGATGTCCGCGGATACCTCCCAGCGTAGTAGTCAATAAGGGACATTATTATATCTAAAAACATTCAAAATAAACAAAAGTAAGTTTTTCTCTAAAAAAAAATATCACTTACTATTTCTCACTATTCTTTCTTTCCACTCTCGCTATCATCCGATCGTTTTCGAGGTCCAATTACGTGGATTGTGAGCGATCAAAAACCTCCCCGAGTCGCTTCTCAGCTCCAACCACGTGGAGTAGAGGTAACACAATCCTTAAAATCCTTCACTCACTCCCCGAGTAGTTACTAACAAGAAGGAGAATCGAGTGGCAACGGGCAAAAGATCCCGAGCTATTGGACGTGAAAGTCTAGGCTCGAAAAAAATCAAATAAATACCAGGCTGTTCAATAAGTTTTGCGGTTCGATACGAAAAACACAATTTTATGGTTTGAAATAGACTTTATTATTCAGTATAGTCTTCCTGGACATCAATACACTTGTTCCAACGAGATTCCAATTTATGAATTCCATCCCTGAAGTGAGAATCTGGAAGGGCTGCAAAATGCGCTTCCACATCTGTTATGACCTCATAATTTGATAAAAAACGCTTTCCACGCATGAATTTTTTTAGCTCTGGAAACAGATGGAAGTCGCTAGGGGCCAAATCTGGTGAATACGGTGGATGCTCCAACAATTCGAACTTTAATTCATGGATTTTAGCCATTGTCAAAATGCTCTTGTGACACGGTGCATTGTCCTGATGAAAAAGGATTTTTTTCTTCTGCAAACCGGGACTTTTTTCACGAATTTTTTCCTTCAGCTGGTCTAAAAGGTTACAATAATATTCAGAATTTATTGTTTTACCAGTTTGCAAGTAATCCACAAACAAAATTCCTTTCGCATCCCAAAAAACTGATGCTAACACCTTCTTGGACGATTTCTGAACACGAACTCGTTTCGGAGCCGAAGAACCAGGTTCACACCACTCTTAAGCCTCTTGTTTTGATTCAGGATCATGGTGATAGACCCAAGTCTCATCCATAGTAATGAATCGACGCACAAAATCCACTTTATCCTTTCGAAAACGCTCTAAATGTTGCTGAGAAAGTCGCATTCGAATATGTTTTTGTTCCATTGTTAGCGAATGCGGCACCCATTGTGCACACAGCTTTCTGAAACCCAATACTTCAGTCAAAATATTGCTTACACTGCCCAATAAGATGCCTAGGGCTTCTACTAAATCTCTTTTAGTCACTCGACGATTTTCCAATACGATATCCTGTATTTTTTCTACGATTTCTGGTGTTGTTGCTGTTTTTGGACGTCCTTGACGTGAATCGTCTTCAAGGCTTGTACGACCACGTTTAAATTCAGCGACCCATCTTTCTACTGTACTAATTGAAGGCGAAGAGTCCTTATACACTTTCAACATTCGTTCATAAATTTCCTTTGCTTTTAAACCTTCCAAAAATAAAAATTCAATCACTGCACGATACTTTATTTTTTCCATTGTAAAAAAATACTGTGACGCGTCGATACTAAATGGCTTGTAAACGAAGAATGAATTTACAGATTGAAATAAAACTTCACGTACGTTCATATGAAGAGTGTACCAACATAACAAAAAAAAATTTAGGCTAGTAGCAACACCCTCTCTTATCGAACCGCAAAACTTATTGAACAGCCTGGTATACATATATATATTTTAAATTGTCGCGTTTGCTCGACAGAGCCGACGTGAAAAACAAAAAATTGGAGGCCCCGGACAGGGATTTGTTTTACCTCACACCTTCTTCGATTCTTACTTCTTCTTTCAAAATATTTTTCTTCTTTTCCAATCTAATATATACACATAACAAACATTGAAATCGCAAAAATCTAAATGTAAAGTAAATCAATATTATCGAGTAAAAAATTTAATTTGTTACGCGCTAGCACTTTAACTTTCTCAAGTGCTGACATTGAATTGAATCTTTTCATTCTGTGGTATGATTACGAAGGGTGAGTGTAGAAATTTATAGAATAAAATGCATTTAATTATCAGTGAATTTAATTAAAAACTTGGCAAAGATTTAATATTTTTATTTTTAAATATTTAATTTTAACACATTGCTGACCGGTCACGAGTTAACTCGTGTTTTCGTGTCCAAGCGTTGCTGACCGGTCACGAGTTAACTCGGGATAAGCTTTTTTTCGCATCTTTATTGTTTTCACGGCGCACTGTTGGAAATCTTGTAGTGTTATTATTTGATCTGCATACCTCAAGTTGTGTCTCGCTTATAAGACCGGCCAAGTTTCGTTCTTAGTTATAAAAAAAAAATTTATTAAAGTTTATTTATATTGTTTTACTTCCACATCCGCTTTCAAAACAATAGCCGGACACATGAGGTAAATTTTGAGAAAAGTTGCCGGTCAGCAATGTGTTAAGAAACTCTAGTTTTCTTTTATAATTTTTGGTAAAATTTTATTTTACTAAATTTGTAACTTTACGCTTACGAGGTGTGTTCAGAAAATAACGGGAATTTTTAAATTTCGCGGGTTTGGAGAGTCCGATTGTCAAAATTTTTTTATATTATGTTGGTACACATACCCCTGAAGTATGATATTAGGTTGCTGCAGATGAAATGGCCGATTTAGCAATGACATAAAGTTGGCTGCAATTTTAGTGTATTATGTTGGCACAACGCGGCGCAAATGATATGACATATTGAAGTATAAATACTGCTACCTTGGTTTATGGAAGCATTTCTGTTTTGCATTTCATAGTGATCGTAAAAACAAAAAGAGAAAATGAACATGGAAGTGAATCAAAAATGGCTACTTTTACTATAAGAATTCAAATTAGAGCACAACGCAACGGAAGCAACGAGAAATATCAACAGCGCATTTGGGCCTGATACAGTTAGCGAACGAACCACTCGGCGGTGGTTCGAAAAATTTCGATCCGGAGATATGGACCTTGGAAATGAGCCACGTGGACACCCAAGACCATCGATCGATAACGACGAGCTGCGTGCATTAGTGGAGTCTGACCTCCGCCAAACCATGAGGAATCTTGCCGAGAAATTAGGTGTTCACAATTCAACAGTTTGCCGCCACTTGCAACAATTTGGAAAAGTGAAAAAGCTTGACAAATGGGTTCCGCATGATCTTACAGAGCAAAACATGACGTGTCGAATGGAGATTTCAAGTTCTCTTCTCTCCCGCAACAAAAAGGAACCGTTCTTGCACCGAATTGTGACCTGCGATGAAGTTTTTTGAAACATATACAGTCTGTCAAGTAAGAGCGTGGTCGTGTTAATTTATAAAAACATTTATTTGATGAAACTTTCATATTTATATATACATTGTACACATTACAAACAATGATGCAATTTGGTCAATAATGTGTCCAGTCACCACCGGCGTCGATAATTGCCTGGCATCTCCGAGGCATGCTTTCTACTAATTTGACGGCGTATTCTAGTGGCAAGGATCTCCAGATCCGACGAATTTCGTAAGACAACTGCTTCAAAGTGTATGTGCATCTTCCACGAAGCTTCCGTTTGATATATGCCCACATATTTTCAATAGGGTTTGCATCGGGCGACTGCGACGGCCAATCCAATGTAACGATGCCAGATTGAGTCTTCCACTGAGTACAGAGCTTGCTGCGGTGTTTAGGATCGTTGTTCTCCTGCAGAATCCAATCTTCATTTTTTGTGATGAACCATCGTTTGGCAGATGGCAGTAAAGCCTTTTTGTAGATTTTTATCATTTTCTCGGCATTTAGGTTGTCAGTAAAGAGGTGCAAAGTGCCGAATCCCTGCTTTGAGAAGCAGCCCCAAAGATGCAACTTTATTCCATGTTTTACGGTCCGCTGAACAAGCCTATTGGTGGAAGTTGACCAGGCTCGCGTGAGGACAGAACGTGCTTATATAGAACATTCATCAGTAAAAATGACATTTTCAAAATCTCTATCAATATTCTCATGCGCCCAAGCGAGTCGCTTTGTCACATGTTTTTCAGTCAACAGAGGCTTCTTTATTGTGTTGCGCCATTTCAGATGATGAGTACGAAGATGGGTTCGGATAGTTTCGTAGGATATATCTAAACCTTTTGCCATTAATTTTGCTTGTTCTTGCCGCAGTGTTAAAGCAGGATTCCGCGAAAACAGATTCACTATTCTTTTTTCATCTTTTTTGTTCACTTTTCCTATCGAGCCACGTTCTGGTAAATCATTGACATTTTTAGCCACTTTATATCGCTGTATCCACTTCTGTACAAATGCCTTCGACTTTCTCATATATTTAGCAGCCGCTGATTGCGACATTTTGGGACCTTTCGGGTGGATGCAAAGGAACACAGCCTCGTAGCGCGACGCGTACTTAGCACTCATGGCGTTTAACGTGATTCTCTTTCAAAAGATCAACGACAACTGAATTTTTGTTAACAATGCATCAAGGACAAAGCTTTCCTCTATCGGCTCGCGAAGGAATTAGAGCGAAATCTTTTATTACCTGTTGGTGAAGTCGACCACGCTCTTACTTGACAGACTGTAATTATCATTTTTATCACTTTATCCAAATAAAATTAATTTTTTCTAAGTTGTATCCACTTTAAGAATAGAAAACTACTTTTAAAGTAAAACCAGAATTTAAACAAATTCTTTGATATTATTAAACATATGATTCATCTTTTCCATAGTGTAAAAACATATTTATGTTTCTCCTTAGTAAAATGATAAATGTGGATTAAAATCTAAATACTGAAATCGTATTCAAGTATTTGCAATATTCTTTTAATTATAAGAACTTGGCAAATTCTAAAATTATTATATTTATAAAAATATATTACGGATACTAATTTATTTAAAATAAATTTTCATTTATTTGTTTACAAAAACCTATAAAAATCTAAAAATAAACATAATGTTAAATTTCAATTTCATGCTGTTATATGATGTGTGTTTAGAAAATAACGGGAATTTACGTTTTTTGAAAAAAATATTTATTTATTCGTCTACATTAATGTTGTGGCCTTCACAGTAGTCCTAATTAAATATTATACACTTGTGCCAGCGCTTCTTCAAATCCTCGAAACACTTCTGAAACTCGATCTTCGGGATAGCCTTTAGCTCTTTCAGTGACGCGCTTTTAATGTCATCTATGCTTGTAGAACTACGGTGCTTTAAGGTACTCTTTATTTTTTGAAATAGAAAAGTCACACGGAGCCATGTCTGACGAATATGGAGGCTGGGGCATCGTTACAGTATTGTTTTTGGTTAAAAATTCACGAACAAGCAATGGAGTGTGAGCAGGTCCATTATCGTGGTGCAAAAGCCATGAATTGTTTTGCCACAAATCCGGGCGTTTTTTTGGATTGCTTCACGCAAACGGCGTTAAACTTGTAGCTAGTACTTCTTATTGACCGTTTGACCTCATGGCAAGAATTCATGATGCACTATGCCATGAAAATCGAAGAACACAGTGAGCATAACATTCACGTTCGACCGCACTTGTCGAGCCTTTTTCGGTCTTGGCGATCCAGAATGCCTTCACTGGGACGATTGAGCCTTAGTTTCGACGTCATATCCGTAAACTCATGTTTCGTCACCTGTTATAACACGTTTCAGCAATTCTGCATCGTTGCTGACTTTATTTAGTGACTCCTGAATAACTTCCATTCGCCGCTGTTTTTGTTCAAAATTCAACAATTGTAGAACAAATTTTGCTGCTACGCGTTTCATACCCAAAACATTCGAAAAAATTTCATGGCATGAGCCAATTAATATGCCAACATCATCAGCGACTTCTCTCATTGTGATTCGGCGATCGTTCAAAACCATTTCTTTCACTTTTTCCACTTTTTTATCGGTTGTTTGGGGCGTCCGGGGCGTTCATCATCTTCAACGTCTTCGCGGCCATCTTGGAAACACTTATACCACTCGTAAACCCTTGTTTTACTCATAGCGGACTCACCGTAGGCCTTTCTTAACATTTCATACACTTTGTTTTACCCTTTATTTCATTTTTTACGCAAAATTTGATACAACCCACATAACACTAAAGATTTTTGCGAGGTTTCAAAAAACATCGCATAAATTCTGCACGAAATGTTTCTGCAATTTTTTTGTAAATCTTTTATAAACATAGCGAAAAATCTTTACTCAACTTTAAAGGAAACGTTTATACGAGGATTATGCGCGGACATACGAGGGCGGTTCAATAAGTACCCGTGTTTGACGACAGAGGGCGTTCCTGAGGGAAGTTGGTATTATTATCGTGTGCTGCCATCTATCAAACGACGGTAAAACAAATTTCAGACTGATTGATAGCTTAGTTTGGATTTGGCAGCCATTCGAGTAAGAGGTGTTTCGTGATTTTCGCTAAGATAGAAAAAGAGCAGTATCGTTCGGTAATTCACTTTTTGTTTTTGGATGGAAAAAAATGCGAGGAGATTAAAGCAAAGTTGGATGCTGTTTATGGGGGCACTTCGTCATCTATGACCACAGCTAGATATTGGTTCAACGAATTTAAACGTGGACGAACATCCATTTTCGATGAGGAGCGACCAGGACGCCCGGCAGACGTGGTTACCGAGGAAATCATTCAAAAAGTCTACGACATGATTCTCGCTGATCGACAAACGAAAGTGCGCGAAGCAGCAGAGGCCGTAGGTGTGTTGATCGGAACGGCAATCAATATTTTACATAAATTGGCGATGAAAAAATTGTCGGCCTGATGTGTGCCGCGATTGCTCACGGTGGACAACAAGCGGATGCGGATGTTAACTTCGAAGCAGTGTTTGGAGCAATTTAAGCGAGATCCGAAGGAGTTTTTGCGTCGAGTTGTCACCGTTGATGAAACCTGGATTCATCATTACACACCAGAAACTAAGCAACAATCAAAACAATGGATTTCTCCCGGTGAATCTGCTCCAAAGAAGGCGAAGACGGTCTCATCGGCCGGAAAGGTCATGGCGACGATTTTTTGGGATGCGAACGGTGTCATCCTCATGGATTTTTTAGAAAAAGGAAGAACGATCACTGGACAATACTACAGTGAGTTATTAGACCGCTTCGACAAAAAATTGAAGGAGACACGGCCGCATTTGGCGAAAAAGAAGGTGCTGTTTCACCATGATAACGCACCAGCACATTCATCCGGAGTTGTCACCGCAAAACTGCATGAATTGCGTTATGAATTGCTGCTGCACCCCCCGTATTCACCCGATCTGGCTCCCTGCGACTTTTTCTTGTTCCCTAACATGAAGAAATGGCTCGCGGGAAAAAAATTTAGCTCAAACGAGGAAGTCATCGCCAAGACAGAGGCGTATTTTAGAGAGTTCAATAAATCCTATTTTTTGGAGGGGTTAAAAAAATGGCAGGAACGTTGGGAGAAGTGTATGTTTCTAAAAGAAGACTATGTTGAAAAATAAAAAAAAATTTTTTGAAAAAATGGTGTCTTCATTTCTAACACGGGTACTTATTGAACCGCCCTCGTAGATACATCACGGAAACATTTTTCGTAAGATTTTTGCTAGGTTTCAAACCTTTCATGAAACCTTGCAAAAACCTTGCAAAAATCTTTAGTGTTATGTGGGTTGTATCAAATTTTGCGTAAAAAATGAAATAAAGGGTAAAACAAAGTGTATGAAATGTTAAGAAAGGCCTACGGTGAGTCCGCTATGAGTAAAACAAGGGTTTACGAGTGGTATAAGTGTTTCCAAGATGGCCGCGAAGACGTTGAAGATGATGAACGCCCCGGACGCCCCAAACAACCGATAAAAAAGTGGAAAAAGTGAAAGAAATGGTTTTGAACGATCGCCGAATCACAATGAGAGAAGTCGCTGATGATGTTGGCATATTAATTGGCTCATGCCATGAAATTTTTTCGAATGTTTTGGGTATGAAACGCGTAGCAGCAAAATTTGTTCTACAATTGTTGAATTTTGAACAAAAACAGCGGCGAATGGAAGTTATTCAGGAGTCACTAAATAAAGTCAGCAACGATGCAGAATTGCTGAAACGTGTTATAACAGGTGACGAAACATGAGTTTACGGATATGACGTCGAAACTAAGGCTCAATCGTCCCAGTGAAGGCATTCTGGATCGCCAAGACCGAAAAAGGCTCGACAAGTGCGGTCGAACGTGAATGTTATGCTCACTGTGTTCTTCGATTTTCATGGCATAGTGCATCATGAATTCTTGCCATGAGGTCAAACGGTCAATAAGAAGTACTAGCTACAAGTTTAACGCCGTTTGCGTGAAGCAATCCAAAAAAACGCCCGGATTTGTGGCAAAACAATTCATGGCTTTTGCACCACGATAATGGACCTGCTCACACTCCATTGCTTGTTCGTGAATTTTTAACCAAAAACAATACTGTAACGATGCCCCAGCCTCCATATTCGTCAGACATGGCTCCGTGTGACTTTTCTATTTCAAAAAATAAAGAGTACCTTAAAGCACCGTAGTTCTACAAGCATAGATGACATTAAAAGCGCGTCACTGAAAGAGCTAAAGGCTATCCCGAAGATCGAGTTTCAGAAGTGTTTCGAGGATTTGAAGAAGCGCTGGCACAAGTGTATAATATTTAATTAGGACTACTGTGAAGGCCACAACATTAATGTAGACGAATAAATAAATATTTTTTTCAAAAAACGTAAATTCCCGTTATTTTCTAAACACACATCATATAACAGCATGAAATTGAAATTTAACATTATGTTTATTTTTAGATTTTTATAGGTTTTTGTAAACAAATAAATGAAAATTTATTTTAAATAAATTAGTATCCGTAATATATTTTTATAAATATAATAATTTTAGAATTTGCCAAGTTCTTATAATTAAAAGAATATTGCAAATACTTGAATACGATTTCAGTATTTAGATTTTAATCCACATTTATCATTTTACTAAGGAGAAACATAAATATGTTTTTACACTATGGAAAAGATGAATCATATGTTTAATAATATCAAAGAATTTGTTTAAATTCTGGTTTTACTTTAAAAGTAGTTTTCTATTCTTAAAGTGGATACAACTTAGAAAAAATTAATTTTATTTGGATAAAGTGATAAAAATGATAATTACAGTCTGTCAAGTAAGAGCGTGGTCGACTTCACCAACAGGTAATAAAAGATTTCGCTCTAATTCCTTCGCGAGCCGATAGAGGAAAGCTTTGTCCTTGATGCATTGTTAACAAAGATTCAGTTGTCGTTGATCTTTTGAAAGAGAATCACGTTAAACGCCATGAGTGCTAAGTACGCGTCGCGCTACGAGGCTGTGTTCCTTTGCATCCACCCGAAAGGTCCCAAAATGTCGCAATCAGCGGCTGCTAAATATATGAGAAAGTCGAAGGCATTTGTACAGAAGTGAATACAGCGATATAAAGTGGCTAAAAATGTCAATGATTTACCAGAACGTGGCTCGATAGGAAAAGTGAACAAAAAAGATGAAAAAAGAATAGTGAATCTGTTTTCGCGGAATCCTGCTTTAACACTGCGGCAAGGACAAGCAAAATTAATGGCAAAAGGTTTAAATATATACTACGAAACTATCCGAACCCATCTTCGTACTCATCATCTGAAATGGCGCAACACAATGAAGAAGCCTCTGTTGACTGAAAAACATGTGACAAAGCGACTCGCTTGGGCGCATGAGAATATTGATAGAGATTTTGAAAATGTCATTTTTACTGATGAATGTTCTACATGGGCACGTTCTGTCCTCACGCGAGCCTGGTCAACTTCCACCAATAGGCTTGTTCAGCGGACCGTAAAACATGGAATAAAGGTGCATCTTTGGGGCTGCTTCTCAAAGCAGGGATTCGGCACTTTGCACCTCTTTACTGACAACCTAAATGCCGAGAAAATGATAAAAATCTACAAAAAGGCTTTACTGCCATCTGCCAAACGATGGTTCATCACAAAAAATGAAGATTGGATTCTGCAGGAGAACAACGATCCTAAACACCGCAGCAAGCTCTGTACTCAGTGGAAGACTCAATCTGGCATCGTTACATTGGATTGGCCGTCGCAGTCGCCCGATGCAAACCCTATTGAAAATATGTGGGCATATATCAAACGGAAGCTTCGTGGAAGATGCACATACACTTTGAAGCAGTTGTCTTACGAAATTCGTCGGATCTGGAGATCCTTGCCACTAGAATACGCCGTCAAATTAGTAGAAAGCATGCCTCGGAGATGCCAGGCAATTATCGACGCCGGTGGTGACTGGACACATTATTGACCAAATTGCATCATTGTTTGTAATGTGTACAATGTATATATAAATATGAAAGTTTCATCAAATAAATGTTTTTATAAATTAACACGACCACGCTCTTACTTGACAGACTGTAAATAAAAAATATTATACAAAATATAAGAAAATAAATAATTCAAGTAGTATATAATTTGCATAAAACAAATTTTTTTTAAATGTTAATTATATTTTAATATAAATTAAAACAATGTATTTACAGTAACTAGTAAAATTAAAAATAAAATAAATTAATAGTATAAAATTCACTAAGTTTGAAAATATATTTGAATTGATCTGCAAAGTTATTATTTTATTTGAATTAATATTTAAGTAAACTTTTTTTTTTTTTTTTTTTTTTGCTAAAAAGAATATATATATATATACTGCCTGTCAAAAAAGTACCGGGAATTTTAAATTAAAACAACATTTTTACGTTTAATAATCAAAATTTATTGAGTCGCCTTCAAAATAGGCTCCATTTGCTCCGATACATGTATGCCAACGGCACTTCCAATCATCGAAACATTTTTAATAGGCGTTTTTCGGGATGGTCTTCAGCTCGCGCTCCGAATTTTGTTTTATGGCTTCAATAAACTGAAAACGGGTGCCACGGAGCGGCAATTTAAGTTTTGAGAAGAGGAAGAAGTCACAGGAAGCCAAATCCGGCGAATATGGTGGTTGTTCAAGCATGTTCGTTGAGTTTTTGGCGAGAAAGTCAGTCACAATCGTAGCTCGGTGAGACGGCGCGTTATCGTCGTGCAAAATCCACGAGTTGTTCGCCCACAAATTTGGCCGCTTCTTATAGATACGCTCACGCAAACGTTTCATAACGCCTAGGTAATACTCTTTGTTTACCGTCTGACCCTCTGGAACGAATTCGTAGTGCACCACACCACGGATATCAAAGAAAACAATGAGCATTACCTTTACTTTTGAGCGGCTTTGGCGTGGTTTTTTCGCTTTCGGCTCGTTTTTTCCCACCCATTCCGATGCTTGCTGGCTTGTTTGCATATCATACTCGTACGCCCACGTTTCGTCACCAGTTATGATGCATTCCATGAATGCGGGATCGGAATTGGCGCGACCCAGCATGTCCGAAGCGACCTGTTCGCGATAGCGTTTTTGAAGAAAATTAAGCTCTTTTGGAACGAGTCTTGCGGCCACCTTTCTCATGCCCAAAATATCAATTAAAATCGTACGTGTGGACTCGTGGGATATCTCAAGTTCATGTGCTATCTCTCTCAAGATGGTATGACGGTTTTCAAGCACCATTTCCTTAATTTTATCGACGTTATCTGCGGTCGAAGCCGTCGACGGGCGTCCGGAACGAGGCAAGTCTTCGACGACTTCACGACCCTCCTTGAAGGCTTTGTACCACTCATATGCACGGGTTTTCGATAGTGGTTTATCACCAAAAGCCTTTTGCAACATTTTCAATGCATTGGCACACGAAATTTCATTCGCAACACAAAATTTTAGACAAATTCTTTGTTCAACGTAATCACCCATTGTAAAAAATCGGCACGCACTATTGACATCGACTGACTTAACCAGCTACTGTAAACACACTCGTTGACAGATTCCGCTCAATCTTGGCATAGTCATTAAGGACAGTTGTACCAGCCTAGAAAAAAAATTTTACCTGGCTAAATTGCCTCGCCAAAATTAAATCGACAATTCCCGGTACTTTTTTGACAGAATGTATGTACTTATTCGTAATGTTAGTTTTACAAAGGATTCCCATATTAACTCTTATAATTCTAGAGCGTTTAGTTTAAATAATTTAAATTATATTCTAAGTGATGTGTTATTTAATTTATATATAATCTTTTTCGTATTTTCGATTAGGTTTTACACACCCAAAAAAACGTATAACTACATATATTTTATGCATGTTTTTTTGGTGTCCACATATACTTTACTAATAGTTGAAAATATTTATCGTGTAAAAATTAAAATGATGCTTAAAGTCTAATGTTGATTAAAAAAAAAATGATTGGTTCGTAATTTAAATTATTTTAAACTGTTTATAAGTGAAACTTTTCAAACACCAATAAAGAAATGCAGCGAAAATTATTACATGTTTCTTTATCTTTTTATTTTGAGATAAAAATAGAAAAATTCGTTATACATTTTTTTAATATTTTAATTGTAAAAAGGACATAGTCAGGCCGTCTTCAATAAATTTTTCGTTTTACAACCCAAGCGGAAATAATCACGTGTATATAAATGTTATTAACAAAAAATAATTCTTCATAATGATTATTAGCTTTTATTAGGTAATATTAAAATGTTATAATGTGTGGATTTTGGACTCTAATAATAGTCAATAATGTATATTAATGTTTCGAAGTTTTTATCGTCATTTTATAAATTTAATAAATGTTTATAAGATTTTATTAGATTTTTATAGATTTTTATTTTTAGGAAATGTCCTTACAAACAAAGATGCAATAAAAGCTAGAATATAAATAGTTATTAGCTTTTAGAACGGTTTCATATTTCTTTTTCGTGTAAAAACCAAAAAGCTAATCATTACTAATTACTATTATTAACCAATAATAATAATTATAAATACTTTATAAGGGTATGTAATATTTTTAAAATATTATTAGCAGTTATTAGCTTTTCTGAAGAGTCACAAATTTCTTTTGATTAAAAGTTGAAAAGCTAATATAAAAGCTAATAAAACATAATAAAAACTAAGAACTGTTAGTAAAAGTTAGTAACTATAAATAACTGTTACTAGAGTCCAAATTCCACACTTTATAAACTAATAATCATAGTTATTACATTTTATTAGCTCTTTTTTCATTCAGTTCATTTCCGCTTGGGAAGCGTACACTTCGTTTCCATGGCAACGCGCGCTATTCGTTGCAGCTGTTTCTCTGTTTTTACAATATTTTAAATACAATGAGTATTTCAATCTTTTTATAAAATTTTTTTGCGTAAAAATATACAAAAAAATGGAAGAAATCACTAGCACAAATCTTCAACTTATTTTAGGAATAAAAGAAGGTAATAATCCGTGTAACAGAATTTATGAAAGTTAACCTCAATCACTTGTTAATATATTCGTAATTTTTAGCGGGAAACTATATATATATATATATATATATATATATATATATGTAAACATGCGTTTACATGTCTTTAATGTTATTTTAAAAATCACAATTTTATATTTTTCAATGATTGCACGTAAATATTATATTAGTAAAAAATATTTGTTTATACCTGTTTTAGGAATTAATTTTGATAGAGTTCAAAGATCTACAGTCATTATAGCTACATTGAACGGCAATTCTCTTGAATCTAAAAAAATTCAATCAGATTGTAATCCACAATATGCTTCAAACTTAGTATGGGAAACAGATAAAAATTCTTTGCGAAAGTAATAATTTATACAATAAGTAAAATTATTGATTTTAACATTTATATCCTTATATAATTATTTATTATTATACTTAGAATGAGATGTAATCAAACTCCTATAAAAGTTGAATGTTACGCCATCAATGATAATGGTAGCCGAGAAAAACTTGGATATATTTTACTTAGTGTTCGTTGTGCACAAATTATTCCACAAGATCAGGAATCAAATATCAAAACAAATTGGCATAATATTTTAGGAGTGAGAAATGATTTCAGTAATTGTAAACCAAAGTTGTTGCTTTATTTAATTATTAAAGAAAAAGATAA
This sequence comes from Chalcis sispes, assembly GCA_949987625.1. Taxonomy (NCBI): domain Eukaryota; kingdom Metazoa; phylum Arthropoda; class Insecta; order Hymenoptera; family Chalcididae; genus Chalcis; species Chalcis sispes. The sequence continues at coordinate 17,546,420 of OX465099.1, forward strand.
TAAAGCAGTTAATACAGTATTTAAGGTATGAATATACTTTAGCTTGTATGAATGAGTATAAAATTATTTATATATTTCAATTAAATCAGTATAATTTTTACATAATATAATTTTTCTGTTATTTATATTTTATGTTCAAACTTATTATTTTATGTTTAGAATGAAGAAATACAAGAAACTAACACAGTTTATTCAAATATAACACCAGTATGGCTACAAAAAGAACAACTGATTCAACTTGGACCTCCAGATGAATGTCATGATTTATTTGTACTAATTATTACTGCACAAACTTTAACAAATCTAAATCAATTAATACAAGAGTTTAAAGAAAATGATAATAATGAATTTTGTTTTGTATATAGTATATTAGATGTTCCAATCAGACTAAAACCTTTTAAATTAGAATCAGAAAAATTATTTTTAAATGAAAAAGTAATTATAAAAATAAGAACTTCCTTATCAGTTCTTTCAAAATACCTGAAATCAAGACCACACTTTTTTGTTAGATTGAAACATAATAATATTACTATAAGCCAGTCTGAAATTAATTTAAAAACATTAGTAAATACAAATTGCTTACAAGAATTCAAAGCAATAAATAAAAATTTAACAACAATAATGGACTGTTATTGTTCTTTAAAGAATGTAAATTTTAAAGAAAGTAAAGGAGACTTTAATAGAGGTATATTTTACTAAAAGTAAATTAAATATTTTACATTTTATTTAGAAATTAATTTAGACTTTATATTATAGATGAAGAAATCGAAAAATTTCCAAACTTAAAAATGCATATTAAATTACAACATTTGGAATCAAAACAAATTTTCAAAACAAAAAATATCATTCCATCATCAAATCAACAAATGCATTTTGATGATCAAATTGCTTACTCAAATGTAAAACACCTTTTTAAATATTTTCAAGATAAAATTAATTTAAAATCCAAATTAATTAAAGTAACTTTTTATATTTTGTTAAATCATTTTTAAATTGATTTTTTAGTATTTCAATTATTTATAAAATTAAATTTTTATTAGCATGAATAATATTAATAAAATAAGTCGTACAATTTTTCAAAAAATATAATATTACAATATATGCTAAATATATATCTAAATTATAATAGCATATCAAAACTAACTTATATTTGTTATTTACAGTTGAATTCTCATCAAAGCAATTTTGAAAATTTAGAAATATATAGCAGGATTCCTTGCATTTCAACTTTTGAAAAAGTAATTCATTTTAACGAAGGTTCTCAGACTGTTAAGCCTTCTTCTACATCTGACATTCTACAAAAAAATAAAGAAAACAATGAAATATATATACAAGCTCATAAAAATTATACTTTGAATGTATACTTGAGAACTATTAAATTCTTAGATTCTAATCCTGATGTGAAAAATATTGAAATTAGGTTGAATATACTTTTTTTTTTAATACTGTTTTACATTGTTTACTAGATAATAAAATAAAAACTTATTTTATTTTTTGAATTACAGATTTCATTATCCTCAAGGTGACTTAATAACATCGATTTGTAATGATGTTTCAATCATAGCAGAACAAATTATTAAACTTCAAGATATAAAGTGTAAATTACACTTTACTTCAACATCTGATGAAATTGAACAATTGCTAACATCATTTGCACCAAAGATTAATATATGTAATGCAACTTTTAATGATAAAAAATGTATATCTCAGATTTCACTGGATATTCAAAAATTATTTAGTCAAGAAAAAGTATGTTGAAATATTTAAAGAAGTCAAAAAAAATAAATGTTATATTAATTAAAATGCATATTACAGACAGAATGCCAATATGATGTTCCTTTAATTGATTGTTGCAGTCGAAAAAATATTGGGTGTGTAAATATAAGTTTAGTTCTCGAAGAGCATAATACATCTTTAACAAACAATACTAAAGAAGGTTCTAATAGTTATTTTATTAAGAATTAAAAATTAATATTATTTTTATAATTTCTTAAATATGGTCATTTTATAAAATACTACTATATGTTTAGAAAAACCATTAGATAACACTCTGGCCTATAAGATTGTAGATGAACTTGAAACATGGAAAGAACGACAAAAAGAAATATTTAAAGATGAGGTAAAAATTTGTTAATAACAATTTTGTTTTAATAACTTTTTTATTTGATACTTTTTTAATATATTATTTAGTTAAGAAAAAAAGAAGAAGCACATTTAACGTTGCTAAATGAAGAATGGCAAAGACGTCGTGAATATTTGGAATCTAAATTATCATCTGGTATTCAACAATGCAAAATTCTTTCTAATAATTTAAATAAAACTACTGAAAATTTAAGGTTAAGAAAAATTCAGAGTCTTGAAAAAGAAACAAAACTAATTCAAGCAAATGAAGAATTACAATGGAAATATGATCGTAAATTATATCAATTACAAGAGGCTTTGCAAAAAATGCAAGAAGAATTTTCAACAAAAGTTTGTAAAATTATATAAATTAAATTATTTTTTTTTTATTCTACTTTGAAAAATTAATATTTTTTTATAGTTACTTAATTTAGAAGATCTAAATCGAAATCTTCTTTCTCAAATTGAAGTTTTAAATGAAAAAAATTTCGAACTGGAGAAAATTAGAATAGAACAAGCACAAAAATTAGAAACTTTCAAAAAAGCTTCATTAACTCAAGATCAAACAACAACTGTTTTACAACAATTAAAAAATCTTGAAGAAAAATTGGATAATGCACAAAAAAGTAAATCCTTTTTTAAAGAACAATGGGGTAAAGCTGTGAAAGAAATTCATAGAATAAAAGTGGAAAATCAGCAAGCACTTGAATCTCAAATTAAAAACAATAAAGAAGAATTAGACAATTTAAAGTTGTATTATTTTTATATAAAACTGCATTTTTATTAATTAGAAATTGTATATTCTAATATAACTTTTTTTTATTTCAGTTTAGAGGAAATATTACATGCTGGTTCAACTGCCTTAACTTATGATCAGATTGCTTTAAATGAAATACAACGAGAAATTGATATAATTAATCCAGAATCAAATTTGCAATATTTTAAAACTAAAGATCAGTTAGTTTCACCACATGATTTAGATTTAAATTTAGAACAAAATTTAGTAAAGTCAGATTTATCAACAAATTCAAGTTGTGATAAAAGATTACACATGTTAATATAAGAAAGTAATTCTCTTAAATACAGGAGACTGTACACGTGAAAATAGTATTATAATTAAATTAAATGCAGAAATAAGATCGATATTAATGGATAGTTTTTTTTTTTTTTTTTTTTTATAAAACAATTATACATACCGACGTAAATTGTGATTGTATATACAAAAATATTCATAAATTTGTACATAAACAAACATAAGAATGACAAATGTTTGTAATCACTATAGTATTTCATAACGTTTATATCATACTTTATAAAAGTAAGGGAGGGTATTTAAAGGTGCTGAATAATCATTTAACCACATTGGACCGGCATAAACTTTTTCACTATTTGCATCTTTCCATTTTCCAGCAGGAAGATATACATTACGCATAAGAGCATTTTCTTCAATTACTGGTGCTACTAGAATTTCCTCGCCAAGGAGATATTCTAAATCAATAAATGATATTCATTAAATATATTTGTTTTTTGATTGTTTGACTATGATTAAATTAAAAAATAATACATACCATCATAAATTTTATAAGCTTGTATATTCGAAGAGTCAACCCACCAAATTGGCATATTGATAGGTGTTCCAGTTTCAACTGATTTTTTCATGAGTTCCATTATCTTTGGTGATATTTGAGTATGCAAATCTGTGAATTTCTTGCTAATGGAGATCGTCTAGAAGACAAGTTTTTCGTATGAGCAAAATATATTTTTGTAAATTATTTCAATTACATACCTCGTCATCAAAATCCCAAGGAACAAACGAGTATTGTAATGCAGGCATAAAAACGTTTGCTTGCAACCACCTAATAAACAATTCTTTAGACGGAAGTTCAGTGCCATCAAATGAATTATTAACATATCCATTTCCGCCGATCATATCGGGCAAAACAAAGACGTATCCATTCAAATTCATCTGCAGTAATGTCGTGATCAAAGTTGGAAGTCCGTTGTTCCACGTCCACCTGGTATCTTTATCGATCATTCTGATGAAGATCGGAAGATTTTGCGTTCTCCAACCAACGCGGGCTTCAATATTATCACCAAAATGTTTTGCTAAATTTGTCGTGTAATTCAAAGTGTAAATCCCTGGCTGCAAATCTATCGTTCCCAACAAATTTGAAACTTGCGGTAACCAAGAAACTTCACCTGCGTCAAATTTAAAACTATCGATGCCCAGTGCGAGAAGCTTTTTCAATCGATTTACCCACCATTCGACGGCTTTTGGATTTGTGAAATCAATCGCAGCAGCATTTGCACCTGATTTGAAACGACAAGAAAAAACTAAAATATTTCCTTTTCTTTACAGTAACCACCTTAATTCGATAAAAATTTGAATACTTTTTTTTTTCTAATTTAAGTAAGAATTTTGAGGAAAGAAAAACGAAAACTGACCTTGCCACCAACTCGTATGCACACTGCCGTCCAAATTTTTAACGAAATAATTATTTTTCAATGCAAAATCGTAACTTTCTCCATCGTTGCACTTCTCATTGATGAACGGATGAATCCAAAGCGTAACGCGAAAATTCTTTTCCTTTAAATAATTTGTGAGTCCTTCTACGTCGGGAAATTTTTTCGGATCGAACGTAGCCGAACCGTAACATGTCTCCCAATTGTCATCGATTTCGATTTGACTGCCGTTGAAGCCGTTGCTTAAAATTTCGTCGACAAACTTTTTAACGACTTCCTCGTTAACGTTCACCTTGTACCTAGCCCACGTTGACCAAACCGGATTAGTCACCATCCTCTCGTTCGGATGTCCCGTAGGCTTGTCGAAATTATTAGAGATGACGTTCTGATGAGCGGCTCTTGGGTCGCTGAACACGCCGATCTCGTAACTCAACGTTATGTTGTCTCTCCTTCGATATGGATTTTTATTCTTCGCTACGAGGCAAAGATGTTTATTCTTGAAATTATTCTGATCTAAAAATAGCGGATCTTTCTCATCGACGTAGATGTAAATGCCTTTACTAGACAGCCAGTACCTTTCCGCTATAGCCATATTCGAGAGATGGGTAGGGACGTAGGGCTCTTCTTCGAAGTACATGTGCTCGATCGGCCAATGCTGATACCTCTGCTGAGGACCGCCGAACCATTCGGTGTCGTCCTTCAATTCGTAACAGTCGGTTATTTGACCATCCGGATCGTTGATTAGACGCGTTATTTGCACCGTCTCGTGATCGGGATCGGCTTTTATTTTCGTGTGCGTTACGTTGCCGGAATTAACGCACGTTGTTAATTTTTCGCAGTCCAGTTCGAGCAAAAATGGCTCGTTCGGGGATTTCGAGAACCTTGTGAATAGTTCATTTTTTACGCTTGCGCCGTCTGTAAAATTTAAAAGTTTGTGAAATTTAAGACTTCTTTTTATTGCATTATATTTATTTGTGTAAAAGTGTCTCCACTGATTGTCAAGTTTAATAACGAAATTTTAAATTTTTAATTATTTTTTAAATATTTAATAAAAAGTTTGTTTTTTTTTTTTGTTTTTTTTTTTCAAAGCAACGTATTTTTTTGAATTTTGTAATCCTGTAAATAAATCAAAATTTTTTTTTTTAATACGATAGTACAATGAATTAAATTACAACGTCTTATTTAATACGCACGAAGGTCAAGTTGATTAAAGTAATTTTTTTAATTTAAAGATTAAAACGCAACGTTAACATTCACGTAATCGTTTAACAAATTGCTTAAACTAATAAACTTACCATTTTTTCGAATTTCAATAATTACTTTGTTGTTTTTAGTGAAAATGTCGAGATTTCCTGTTTTGATTTTCTTGGTGACATAATTTGTAGCTCTCGTTTTGCAACACAAACCATCGGTTATCAAAAGTATAAAATAAACTTGAAAAAAAAATATTAATAAATCAAGTATTATTTCATGCATATGAAGCGAAATGTTTAATCAGTTTTGTAATAATTATTAAAAAATCAAGAAAAAAATCATACCTGCGAAAAATGTTTTATAAGTTGATTATTGTTATTATTATTATTATTATTTTTTTTTTTTTTTTTTATAAAATAAAATGTGTGCTTAGCATTTTTAAATGTTAAAAATTCGATTTATTCAAAAATCAATAGGTATTAAAAATATCTAAAAAATTTGTATACATAAAATATTGAAATAATTAAAACTTATTCATTTGTATTTTATTCGCCGTTTTATATAAGTGCCATATAAGATACTTTAATCATAAAGTGCAGTTAGAGTAAAAATTAACCTTTAGACCGCCAGCTTGGTGCATATGCGAGCCAGTTATACCGTAGTATTTTTAGTGATCAAAATTACAATTCTATTCACTCTCAGTAACTTTTTTTCTATGCTTGACTAGCTATTATATCAACTCTGGAATTTTACAGAAAAATCGAAATGTAATAAAACTACTCTTAACTAGAAGTTGAGTTTTTTAAAAATGTATCACTTGACAGCTATCGATTTTCTTATAGATTTTCTTTAAAGACTAGATTGTAAAAACTCTAATGTGCGCCCAATTTTTTAGATCGATCAAAATTTATAAACTACCCTTAACATGGGGTGAGTTTTTCAAAAATTTGTTATTCGAGTAAGTTAAAGTACATCCACAAGCGCAGGTGATTAGATTCATTTATGTGTTTATCATTAGATGATTGGGTTATATTACAAAGGTCAATCTCAAACCACAAGTAAAAATTTTAATTTTCAAGGTTACCGCGGGAGTGAACTCATAGATTTTGGTATTCTGAATGCAAAGTTCATAAGTTGAGGGTATACATATGGAGATATGTTCTACGATAATTACGTTAGTTAATAACTATCGAGTGATACATTTTTGAAAAACTCACCCTCTACTAAGGATAGTTTTTACATTTTAATAAATCTAAAAAATTCGAGGGTTGTTTTGACAGTTTATTAACCATATACAAAAAAAATTACTAAAAATAAATAGAATTGTTGTATTGAATTTTTGAGATGATTATTATAGGAAACTTATTATATACATTAGATAAATTTTATAAATCAATATTGATTTTTTTTTTTTTATTATTGTGAACTGATGCTAAAAATATGATTTTTATAAAAGTTAATCTCAATAATAATATCAGAACGTTATGAAAATTCTCAAATATACTGATCTAAAAACTTAGACAATTTTTACACCAACCCGACCGTTCCCAGCCGGCCTGGTGCATATATGAGCCACCTGCGAGCTTGAAAACTTCGCTAAATTTATTTAATGTTTATATACAGAAATTATACCTTTAAAAAATCTCGGTTTTCAAGGAAAAATGCCGGCAGTTAACCTAAAGATAAAGGTTAACTTAATTGTTAATTTATATATATATATATATATATATATATATTAGGTTGGAAACTATGAAACGGGCGTTAAATGAAAATAAACGAAAAGCGCAATTTTTCACATTATTTATTATATTCAATTGAAATAATTTCCATTGGCATCTACGACTTTTTGCCAACGATTGGGCAAATCCTATATGTCTTTTTGAAAAAAAATCTTTATTTTTAGAGTTAATAAACAATCCAAAGTCTTTTACTAAACAAAAAACGCTCGTTTCATAGTTTCCAACCTAATACATGATTGCGAATTCGTTGATCGTACTTGATAAATCTTGAAAGCAATTCATTCTATTTGATTAAGAATGTATTCAATTCAGCGCCATTGAACGGATATGATCAGAATTTAATTTCAATAAATATTCTTTATTCAAATTGTATAAATTGCAAATATGAAAAATAAAAAAAAAAAATATAAATAATAACATATTTACAAATTGTCAATAAATTATTCAAATGCATGTATTAATCTGTAAATAAAACTATTAGAACTGTTTCCTTAACTTCCTTTTAAACAATAATTAGTTGTTAATCATTTTTTTTAATAATTATTAACTATTTAATTTAAAAAAAAAAAATAACACACTTTAATTTATTTTCGCTGTTCTATCCCAAGCGGAATTGAACTGAATGAAAAAAGAGCTAATAAAATCTAATAACTATTATTATTAGTTTATAAAATGTGGAATTTGGACTCTAGTAACAGTTATTTATAGTTACTAACTTTTACTAACATTTCTTAGTTTTTTATTATGTTTTATTAGCTTTTATATTAGCTTTTCAACTTTTGATCAAAAGAAATTTGTGACTTCAGAAAAGCTAATAACTGCTAATAATATTTTAAAAATATTACATACCCTTATAAAGTATTTATAATTATTATTATTGGTTAATAATAGTAATTAATAATGATTAGCTTTTTGGTTTTTACACGAAAAAGAAATATGAAACCGTTCTAAAAGCTAATAACTATTTATATTCTAGCTTTTATTGCATCTTTGTTTGTAAGGACATATCCTAAAAATAAAAATCTATAAAAATCTAATAAAATCTTGTAAACATTTATTAAATTTATAAAATGACGATAAAAACTTCGAAACATTAATATACATTATTGACTATTATTAGAGTCCAAAATACAGACATTATAAGATTTTAATATTACCTAATAAAAGCTAATAATCATTATGATGAATTACTTTTTGTTAATAACATTTATATACACGTGATTATTTCCGCTTGGGATCCACGAATGCATTGTAAAATAAAAAAAACTTTTGCTCGTTGCAATAAACATTAACTTATTTTGATCGGTATCGAGAAATGTCATTTTCATAAAATCGATAAAATCGAATTTCTTAAACTGTCTTTTAAATACATATTTCAATAAACTCAAGCGCGAAAAATTCACCGAAAATCACGAAATAATAAAATGTGCGTACAATTATTTCCTAAATTCTTACCACAAAATACCATCAACTTCATGTTGGATTCATTAGCAACACCGTTAATCCTAATTGGTCTTAATTGGTTTTATATGTCTTGCAAGTACACTTCTTCTTAACTTTTTCGCAATACTACCAGTTTTCAATAGCAGGCGTGTGCGTACGAAGAAACATGATAAATGGCAACTCAATCATTTCCATTATCTCGAAAAATTTTTAATAAATCGGACGTACATTCGTCAAGATACAAAAATTTAATACGAAAAAATACTCTTTTATTCTTAAGTATCCGCTTATCAATCGTCAAATTTGCAATATCATGTAATAGTTCGATAATTTAAAATTCGAACTCGAACTTTCTATCGACGCCTTGCTACGATCTTGAATTGTTAAAATAAATAATTTTTTAAATCGTTTATAATCCACGTACACTTCGCGCTATCCGCGGTGTAAGTTTGTACCTGTGGTTCGAAGAGTTCGATATAAAGAGAGAGGGAGAGAAAGAGAGAGAGTGAGAGAGAGAGAGAGAGAGAGAGAGAGAACGGATTAGTTTAAGTTCGTAATGCGTATACGTACACGCTGACGAAACGAAGCGACGAGATCGAGAGATAACCCGATATTCAAGAACGTCGCTCGTGCTCTTGATCGATCGTGGACATCTTATTCGAGTGTACGCCCGATTCGACTCATCGGAATGCGCTAGGACTTTTGTTATTACACGGATTTGAATTAATCGAAACTCGAGGAAGAAGATAACGCGACACTATACGTTTAAGTCATAATGCGCTCTATCTAAATATGTGAAAACTTGTTAGATCACTAGAAAAACACACAATAGAAAAAAAAAAGAAAAAAAAAAGAAAAAAAAACCGGCTATTTTTAAGAATGAAAAAATCGAACTTGATAATGATTGTATGTGAATAAACAAACAATTTTACTTGAAAATAAAATGTATCGACTAGATAACATTATGTAGATAAGAAAGAAATTTAGCTTGTAAATTATTTTTCAGTTATTTCACTTCGTACACTTCGTACACTTCGGTTACACTTCGTATTTAACAAAAAGTATCCCGGGAAATAATCTTATTTCTAAATTAATACGAGTAATTAATTATTCTGTTATAATACTTATGAATGTACAATGCTTTTAAATTGGTGATGCCATTTGTAATATCTTTAGATTTTATATATTGATGATTAATATCAATTTGGAAATGTTATTGGCAGACTGAATATTTATGAAAAAAAAAAAAAAAAGGGAATTAGTTTTTTTGTAATATTATTAATTCTAGAGCTATACCTGTTTGTAGTGCACAAATCAACCTTTATCTTAAAAATTCATGGGACATTCATAATTAAATTCATAGTTAAATTTTAAAATAAAGCATAAACAATGCATAATATTAAATACTTTAAAGTATAAGGATAAAATTTTTTGCAGATGTCAAAACGTGATGCACTTTTAAATTAATTCAAGAAAGTTAAATATTTAAAGTTAAATTTTTAATATTTTTATATAAATACTTTCTTATTTTAATGTTTCTATATTAAAAAGAATTAAGAAAAGCCGAAATTTTTATAAAGAAAATTATAATCCTTAACATGATTTATTAAATAAAAGTTTTATTCATACTCAAATTAAATCCTTCAGCTTATAAATTTTTAATTAAAATTTTCTTTCATATTATAGAAATAAAAGCCACCGATTGACCATATCTATGAAATTTACTTAAAATTAAAGCAACTATTCACTCGAAATAAAAAATTCGAAAAAGTTATTATTTTTTATTCGACAAGGTTATCTCTGACATCTAAGAAAATTGATCTACTATTTTGACGGAAAAAAATAATTGATTATACGAAATCTTTGATAAGCATTGTATAATTTATGAAAATAATCATGAAGCATCGCTATAATAAGCGGTAAATTAGTATCTAATATAATTCTTTCAGTAAATTTAAAATTTAAATTATAATTATAATAAATATAAAAATTTTATGTATTTGTTTTACAATTTATTAAAAACCTAAGTTTCATCAATAACTCTAAATAAATATTTAAAGAATAATTAAGTTGCGCAATTTTTATCAATTTAATGCATGTCTCTACGAAAATAGAGTTATATTTACTTCAAGAACTGCAACAATTTAAGTCACGCATTCACACAATGTTAAAATTAAATAAGAGTTTAAAAAATGTTTGTAAAGCGATCAAACTATATGTTTAGATTTACTTATTAAAATTGGAAACAATGCGACTAAGAGAAAAAAAGCGAATGCATTTTAAAGCTACGAAAAATTTTTATCAAAACACGATTCACCCAAAATCAATCGCAAATATTAATATTTCCCTGGATAAAAATCTAGAACGAAAATGGAAAAAACGCCTCAGGTTGTATTAAGCGGGTAACGTCATCTCTAATAAAATACAGTTGATAAGATATCATAAATAAGCAATAGTGGCGTAAAGAGACTGGTCTTTATAAAGGTGACGGTTCTTCATGAAATAAACACAGTGTGTAAGAACAATCGCAGTGGAGAATCTTAGCATCACGATGTCTTTAAAAGTATCGTGCCTCGTCTTCGTCGTTCTGACGGCGTTATTCTTTAGCGTCGACTCGTCACCGGGCGACAAAAACGCCGACCTCTTAATTGGCAAAGTGCGCAAGAAGAATGACCTAGTCGTCGGCACGTTGGAGTGTAATGAGGAACTCATCTATCGGGAAAGCATCACCGAGTCGTTCAGTTGGATCGGTACAAAGATAATAATCGATCGTAATGTAACCGCACCCAAGAACTATGTGATCACGCAGATCAAATGCTTTGATCAGATGAACGATGACACCGGCGCCGAGGTTATCATCACCGGAGGTGGACCCAAGAATAACTGGGTTGGACTTAGATTCAAGAGCCAGAGGTTCCATGGAATCTACTTTTATGTCGAGGTTTACGCCAAGCCAAAATATTAAAGGATTTCTTAATTCCTTCTTTATTCTGTCCTTTTTCTTTTTTGTAAATTTATTTTTGTCAACTTTAAGACTTTTATTTTTTAAATGGATAGGATACTTTTTTTTAAGACACTTTTGTTTGGAGCTGTGTTGGTGGAATATTTGTTTGTCAAATATTTTTATCGCTAATAAATCTATTTTACTTATTGAATTGTTTATCTTTTTTTTCTTTTTTTCATTTTGTACCTGTGACTAATTATTATTAATTGCTTGTTGTTAAAACGTGAAATTTTAATCCAAGTACAATATGATAACTGAATTTTTAATACTTAATCACATTCGACGTTACGAATTTGTATTTAAAGTTTAAATAAAATTAATCTGTTCGACTTTTTTTTCTTAATAAAAATACAGATTCCACTATGATTTTCTCAACAAATATTATCCAATAAATATTAAATTTAACGCTGATAAACTGCTGACAACACGATTTAAACTGTTCAGGCATTAAATAAAAGAAAAAATTGGAAATTATTTTAGAAAAAAATAAAAATCCAAAAACGGAAGAAGCTTTACTTTATATAACCTTAATATTATGCGCGTGCAGGGACTTGAAAAGTGAGAGAAACTTAAAAAATTTGAAATCTATATTTAACTGAAGAGTTGAAGATGATTTTGTGGAAGTTCTTAAATCCAGCCACAGCGCTACAACCTAGCTTACCAGACGTGTGAGTCCCACGATGTTTATATTATGCGCATGTCTATATTATGTCCGCATATAGTTTTTATGTGTGCGCTTTTAAAACACATGTAAAAATTAATTTGTATAAACAAAATTTTTTGTATCGTTAATTTTTTAAATTAAAAGTTAATAAAATTAAAGAATTTAAAATTTGTATAAAATTAAATTCGTGAAATTGTGTCAACGCCCACCATTAAAAATTGAGTTTCTAAACTTAGCTGTATATATGATCGTGTCGTGATCATATGATAGTACATGCTTTCATTGTAAATATATTTAAGGTTATGTATTTGTAAATTGTCTAAAGTGGATAAAATTCTTAATAAGTTTAATTATAGTTTAAAAGGTAAAATATTATTTGAAATGGATAATTTATATAATTAAATTCTCTATTTTAAACATTAATTACAATATAATGATAATTGTTTTTAATTGAAAATATTAAGTAAAAAATAATTATTTTTTAGATATTTATGTAAATTAATAAAATGTCTTCGTGGAAAAAAGCAGCTAAATCGGGGCAAAAAACCCATCGAGAACGTCATCAACTAGAATCTCGTAAACATTTGGGTTTATTGGAAAAGAAGAAAGATTATGTAGCAAGAGCAAAAGATTACAATGAAAAACAGGCTACTTTGAAATTATTAAGAAAGCGAGCTTTGAATAAAAATCCAGATGAATTTTATTTTCATATGATTAATTCAAAAGTAGAGAATGGTATTCATCGTGAAAAAGAAAAAGGTGAAGAGTATACAGAAGAGCAAATTAAACTTATGGAAACACAAGATTTAAAATACATTGCTTTTAAAAGAAATCTTGAAACTAAGAAAGTTGAAAAACTTCATAGCAATTTACATATGATTGATGCGGCAAACGAAGTTAAAAATAAACATATATTTTTTGTGGATGATAATGAAGATATTAAAAATTTTAATTTAGTTGAAAAACTTAATACACATCCAGCTCTCTTGAGTAGAAGAACGAACAGGCCAAAATTAGATAAATTGCAAAAGATGAAACTGCCTTACATTGATGAATCAACTTTAGCAAAAATAGAGCAGCAGAAACGTATGGCGTACAAAGAATTGTGTAAGCGGGTGGATCGTGAAAAAGAACTCACAATTATACAACAAACATTAGAAATAAAAAAAGCTTTGAAAAATAAAAACGTAGCAAAACCAAAGAAAGTAGTTTCTGGTTCAAAAAATAATGCACCTATTTATAAGTGGAAATATGAAAGAAAAAAATAATAAAAACTATAATATAGTACAAAAAGACTGTGAATTGTAATTAAATTTATAATTTCATAATAATAAATTTATAAATTTAAATTAAACTTTTTATTGTAAAATACATCACTTCTGTAAATATAATTTTTTAATACAAAACTTCTATTATTTACTAATTATTTTACTACATGTTCATTTTTGAATTTATTTAAATTTAGAGAATTCTTAATATAAGAGATCTATCTTAATATAAGAGAATCGTTAAAATTTGTATTCTGTAATATTGCTTCGGTTAAGGCAATGAGAGATGGTGTTCGCATAGGAAAAATTTCATGTCTATTATGAGATGATTTTGGAATTGTATATGAATTTATTTCAGAATAATAATCAGAACTTTTAATATATTCATCGTGTATAATTATTGCACCTAGAGAATCATTGGATTCTGGTTTAATTCTTTCATTCGATCCTACTAATGGCTCATTAATATTACCTAAATAACCTGAATGAGAACTTAAATTCTGTGCAAATTCATGCACAATTTTTGCTGGTTTATGAAAGCAATCATTATTCTTAAGTTTTGGTATACTTTTCTTTGAATTTTCAATTTTTGAAACTATAAGATGTTTTGATCTGGTTATACATATTCTATAAACTTGTTTGCATCTATTGGACTGATGAAGAAAATCAAACACATCATAGTTTCGTTTATTCCTTTTTAAAATTACTAAGTCTTTATCACTTTTAGTCGTTGTTAGTTTAGTCGAGTTGTTAATTAGTAACATTTTATTATCTTTTACTTTTGCATTTATCTTAATTTTTTGTTTGTTCATCATCGTTGAATTATTATTTGGTAAGGTTATGAATAGTTCAGGTAAATTCTTAATTTGTTCTTGCCAAGCAGAACGGTTCGATTCTATTTTATTTTTAGACTCCTTTGATGTTGGCTTAATATTATATTCTGTTCTTGCAATGAACACTTGATCATTTGTAACGGCTTCGGATATTAGTCTTTTTTTAAAAACATTAGTTACTTTTTTAATGAAAATATCTGATTCGTGTATAGATTTTATTTTATGTGATTTTTCTATATCACGCGTTAGCTTATCTGCTGGGTGAAGCTTTGTTATTTTAGGTAAAAAAATTTCTCTCATTAAAATTGGTTTAAGCGTAGATAGTGTTGGTGAGCGAGAAAGTCTCCGCCTTATTGCTGTACTAGCAGATGTTTCTTTTACTTCTGTAGTAACATTTATTTCTTCCATTATTGAAGACAACTCTACTGTCGATGATTTTATAGATATTTTCTCCTTTGTCCAATTACCAGCCGATTCCTCTGTTCCTGGATTAGGTGACATTTGCTCCATCCTTGCAGGAGTGTATAATTTTTCCCTTGTCGAAGCACCAGTTGTTGCAGGTTCACGTCCCATCATTTCACCAGGTTTTAATCCCATTGCTACAGCTGGTGGAATTTGTCCCATTAGTAAGGCTGATGGTCATGAACCCATTGTTGCTGACATTATTTGTCCAGCAAAAAGCATTGCTGAACTCTGAAGAAAAAACGTAAAAAATATTAAAGAAAATGTAATATTAAAATCACAATTTTAGTTTTCAATTAAAAATTGTTATTTTTTATAATGAAAACATAATGGTGTGTGACGTGTAAATAAAAAAAAAATTGTTTTTAATAACTATTACGCTATTCATTGAAAAGTTTGTAAATTTATAATCTTTCCATAATAAGTATATTTTAATTTATTTCTCACATTTAATCGATCGATATTTAATTATTAGTTATTATTACGGAAAAAAGTGTTACTTTTTAAAGTATCATGAAAATGTTGTTTATCTTTTGTTTTTTTAATGTTTATTTTAAATTTAAAGTATTAATTATTAATTAATTTTCTAACCGCTGAAATTGGCATTCGTCCTGCTGCACCAGCAGTAATCATTGTTTGTCCCATACCACCCGGCATCATTGATCCCATACTATGAGGCATTATTGGTTTGCTACCAGCACCCGGCATCATTTGACTCATACCTCCTGGTACCATCTGTCCCATACTACCAGGCATTATTGGCGTGGTGCCACTACCCGGCATCATTTGACCCATACTAGCCGGTACAATTTGCGTCATAGTCGTTCTGGATACAATCGGCATAGGCGTTACGGATAGTTCGGTCGATATGCTGCTGCAAATATAAGTAATCTGCCAGCGGTCTTTCTTCGTCAGCAGTTCGACTCGGGGACAGATCGTGATCGATCTACAACAGCGAATTGATTTTACTATAATACGTGATTTATACGTGCAAAAGGAAGAGAAAAATTACAAGCGTGCGACGGACGGACTTCGTAAACTCTGACATAAGATACATTCGTTTGCGTCTCTGCGTGTATACGATTTTTTTTTTTTTTATTTACATCTCGATCTCGACGGTTGGACTATACTCGTGCGGATAAGAACACGATTGCGCACGTAAGAAGTTGGTTGTTAAAGAGACAAATTTTTGCAATAATCTTTACTTTAATATAATCGTTTGAATTGCAAATATTAGTATATGTAAATTATTTTACAATAAGCAAACAAAAAAAAACTACAACCGCGTAGTTATGATATATTTTCAATGTGTGTTTATCAATTTTTCAAAAATTAAAATGTACATTTTTATATAAGTTTTCGTTACCTGGGAAATTGATTGAGTTCTAAGATGTGCACGCAAACTGACGAAAAAAGTAATCCTGGTACAGGTGAGCATATTTGAAAAGGTTTATAATCTTTTTAAAGGAAAATAAACAACAATTATATTAAACTGATCTTAAAGAGAAAAATAAATAAAATAACGAATATTTTAACGGAACTGCAAGTGCTTCTTATAGCATTTTTATGATAAAACGTTACACTATAGTTTTATAAAACTATAAATATATAAATATAAATATAACGTAAGTCAACATGCATAAATGATTAAAAAAAAGTTAATTGTAAGTATTTTCTTGCGTAAAAATATGTGAAATGTTTAGTTTTGGGTAAAAAATAGAAATAAAAAAAAAGTAAAAGAAGACATCGTATTCAAAATTTCTTGTATTTTTGAACTTCTATAATGACAACAACAAATATGTAAAAATAATACTTAAAAAGTGTATTGCGAAACAAACTAGACATTGCAATGAAAATAAGAAATGATAAAAATATATGCAATTTCTTATACAAATGCGTAAATAGTGTAAGGTTTTTTAATTTTTAGTTTGTGAATTAATAATAATAATAATAATAATAATAATAATAATAATAATAATAATAATAATAATAACAATAACAATAACAATTTTTTTTTTTTTTTTTTTTTTTTATTGCGGGTAGTGGAAAAAATGCATAAATGCACGAAGCACCGCGTCCGGACGGCGCAACAGTGTGGGGTTAGGTGGAGCTACCTCTGTCACAGGCAAAACAAAAAGACGGAAAATAAAATAAACAAAAACGCGGATAAATAGATAGATAAATAAAAATGTGACAGGCGCAGCTCAACCCGACCCACTAAAAAAACCACTCCTTTTCTCTTCCGGCTTGAACCACCCTGGAACTGTTTATCACACTTCGTCAGGGTGGAGCCGTTCTTAGTCAAACATTTGTAAGACGTCCTGCTGCCTTACGCTTCTTTTACGTCTAGGCTCGCTGCTTCCGCCGCTAGGAAAAAGCATGGTGCCTAGACATTGGCCGGTTCAGTTGCGAGGTCTGCTGCCCCTTGGTAATGAGGGGGTGGCTGATCGTCGCCGGCGTCGTCATTGGCACGATCTAGGAGTGCCTTTTTTCGTCTTAGGACCACTTCGACGAAGTGCGCCATAGCGGTCCAATTGCGCTCAGTAGAGATCATGTCGCTTATGATCGTATCAGGCTCCAATCGTCCAACCGAGTCTGTCAGATTTTTCCTGTCCTCGCTCCATTCTTCGCACACGAAGAATGTATGATAGGCATCGTCACTATCAGCGGGACAAAATACACATTTTGGGTTCCGAGCTTTCCCCATTTTACTGAGGTAGGAGCGGAAATACCCGTGTCCGGTGAAAAACTGGGTAAGGTAATAATTCACCTCCCCGTGTTTTCTGTCTATCCAAGGGACTATTTGACGGATAAGTTGGTGAGTCCATCTACCCCTCGTCTCTTGATCCCAGGATCTTTGCCATGTTTCCATGGTGTGATCCCGTTCCTCGTTTTGGACGGATCTCACGTCCGCTTCGTTTTTCTTTCGTACGTAGATTCGTTTGCGCTCTTTCGCATGCATACCAATCGGAATAATACCTGCAATAACGAGTACTGCAGGCTCCGAAACCGTGCGATATGCACTAATGACTCTAAGAGCTCCTCTACGTTGTACGGCGCTAAGTTTCTTGCGGTATACCTCCTTTTCCATTGTATCAGCCCATATTTCAGAGCCGTACAACAGGATCGATGTCACAATAGACATCAGAAGGCGCCGCTTACTGGCTTTTGGGCCGCTTGTGTTTGCCATGAGGCGGCTGAGTTGAGCTGTCTTAATGGCAGCCTTGGTCGTTGCGCGTTCTAGGTGTCGAAAGTACGTTAGCCTCGTATCCAGGGTAACACCCAGGTATACGGCCTGGTGCTGTGTCAACACCTCGTCGTTATCTACACGCATTGGAAAGATGGTCTCCATGCGTTTTCCTGTAAAGGGGACGATCTCTGTCTTTGCGGTCGCCAAGTCAAGACCGTGTGCCCGCATCCATGCGGATATTCTCCGCATTGTTTGGTTTAGCGAGTATTGTGCTCGCTTCGCGTCTCGCGCGATGATGACTAAAGCGACATCATCGGCGTACGCAATCATGTGCACCCCGTACGGCATCTCGAGTCTTAACAATGCATCGTACAGGATGTTCCAAAAGTCTGGGCCGAAGATCGACCCCTGGGCTACGCCGGCGGTTAGAGTTATCTCACGCGTCCCTTGCGATGTTTCGTAGCGAAGAATACGGTCCCTAAGATAGTCCCGAATTATTCGCATAAGGTACTTTGGGACGCCGAACCCTGACAATGCCGCCAAGATGTCTGACCATCTGGCAGAGTTGAAGGCGTTCTTTACGTCCAGCGTGACCAAGAGCACGAGGTTCCGAGAAAAGTGATTCCCAGACCACGCTGCCCCTGCCAGCTGTACCACCTGATGTATAGCGTCAATCGTGGATCGCTGCTTCCTGAAGCCATACTGGTTGTCGGCTAAGTCGCCAGACTCCAGCACGGCTGCCTGAAGCCGCGGTTTTAGCAACCTCTCGAAGAGCTTCCCTGTGTCATCCAGCATGCACAGAGGCCTGTTGGACGACGGAAGCCGGGGATCACCTCCCTTTCCTTTGCTGATCAGCACTAATCGCGCCACCTTCCAGGGGGTGCCGAAGACACCCGCCTGGAGGCACGCGTTGTACATGTTCAGCAGCAGAGATGGTGCTCTCACCACGATTACCTTGAGGATCTCGGCTGGTATCCCGTCCGGCCCAGGTGCTTTTCTGTTCCGCATCGTTTTGGCGGCGAGCTCGAGTTCGTTGACGGTAAACAATGGGATTTCTCCCACGTCATCGTCCTCTGGATCTTGTCTCGGCGGGTGCTTCGGGAACAAAGTATTCACGATCTTCGCCATGGTCTCTTCGTCAAAGGGGCAAGTCGGGAGTGCGGATAATTTCTTGGTCACGATCTTGTATGCCAAGCCGAACACATCCCGATTAACCTCCTCGGTAAGGTCCTTCCAACCCTGTGCCTTGCTACGGTTGATCTCATGTCGTAGCTTTTTTCGCGCTGCGTTCTTAAGCGCGGACAAAAGTGCTGCTTCTGGTTTGTTGCGCGCTCTCTGTGCTTTTCTTCTGAGGCGGTGCGCTTCTGACCTTAATTCAGCAATTTTGTCAGACCACCAGTAGGCAGGGCGCTTTCCACGCGACGATCCCTTGCGCGGCATGGCTGCATCACAGGCTCGGTGAAGCAGACTCATCGTCCCCCTCACTAGAGCCTCCGCTGTGTCCTTGCTGTTGGCAGCGATTGTCACATCCGGCAATCGGTTTATTCCATCGAGCAGTGCCTGGACAAGCTTGTTAGCGTCCAATTTGGCTAAGTTCCAACGTGGTGGCTTCGCTATGCTTTCCCTCTGCGATTGGAATGTATCGCAGATTTGAAATGCAATGTACCGATGGTCGCTTCCGTTGTAATCCTCTAGAACCCTCCAATCTAGTGCTTTACGCGCAAGATTTTCGGAAACAAAGGTCACATCCGGAATGGTACCACGATAGCCTGGTCTTTCGAACGTTGGTTTGTTCCCGACGTTGAGAACCAATAGATTTAGTCTGGCTGCCATCTCCAAGATGTATTCCCCTCTACTGTCCTGCTCTGGCATGCCCCACTCGAACGCTCTTGCGTTAAAGTCACCCGCGATGACTGCATCGCCTTCTATTTCGCGGACAGTATCTTCTAGTTCGTCCAGACCTCTTCTAAAGCTTTCTATGGGTACATTCGGGGTGTAGTAACAGCTAACGTACGTGACGTTCGCGCACCTCACCCACACGAAGCCGTTGCCAGCTCCGTGTTCATCCACTCGGATGGACTGTGGATCCACATAGATTGCCGCTGTTCCAAATTTATCTGGGTACCAAGTCGGTACGTCCCAGTTTCGGTACTGCTCGCTGATAAGTAGCAAATCAGCCTTTCTCTCACACTTAATCTGAGACAAAAGACTGTTTGCTAGGTCGCTTCGGTGGAGATTGCATTGAAGGACCGTTACACGGCCCATCATTAGCGATTAGCTTTTGTCTTGATCAGCGCTTCTCGGAAAGTGATACACTTTCCGGAGCCGGGTGTATGGCTCAGAAGCGCTTTGTCGATTTTTCCATTGCTGGAGCAGAGAATGCATTTGGCGTCAGTAGCCTTGCAGTCTTTACCCCTGTGACCTTCCTGGCCGCACTTATAGCAGGCCTTGGAACGGTCAGGTCCCTGGCAATCACGTGCCTGATGCCCGTAGCCCAGACATCTAAAGCAGCGTTGCACACGCTCCCATTGTCTTAGTCGGCAGATCATGTAGCCAACTATAATTTTCTTTTTGCCCAGCAGGTGGAGAGCTTTGTTCTGGTCCATCTTGACAATGGCCATGCGCTGCTCCCTGGCGTTGGGTTTGGTAAGCGAGACGCTCATTGCCCCCGCCGTAGCTCCTTCGTTATCAAAGACTTTTCGGATAGCCGCCTCGACTTCTTCTATCGTGACGTATACGTCCAAGTCTCTGATTTCCACAGATGTTTGTGGATCCAGGCTCCTGACGAGGCCGGTCTGACCAACAAAGCCTTGAATGGACTTTCCTAGCCTTTTCAGCTCTGTAGCCTCTCTCTTTTTCTGTGCTCCCAGTTCGATAAGAACATCTCCGGCACGTGTCTTTCTGACACTTTTGATGTCAGTTGCTGGAATATCCTTAGAAATGTTTTCACGAACACCTCTAAGGACGTCCGCGTAGGACAAATAACAATAACAATAACAATAATAATAATAATAATAATAATAATAATAATAATAATAATAATAATAATAATAATAATAATAATAATAATAATAATAATAATAATAATAATAATAATAATAATAATAATAATAATAATAATAATAATAATAATAATAATAATAATAATAATAATAATAATAATAATAATAATAATAATAATAATAATAATAATAATAATAATAATAATAATAATAATAATAATAATAATAATAATAATAATAATAATAATAATAATAATAATAATAATAATAATAATAATAATAATAATAATAATAATAATAATAATAATAATAATAACTCCGCTATACCGGTCCCAAGCCCGGGACCTCTTCTTTAATAGGAGAGGGAGGAGGAGGGGAAAGCTGGCTTCGGGTAGTGGGAAACCCTACCCAAAGCAAACGTCGTCCTTCTAGGCCCAAGGCCTGCTTCCGCAGCAACGGTCTCGTTGCGTCGATGCTCTTGCAGCAGCGCAAAAACGAGATCGGCTGATAGAAGGCTCCGACTCATGGATGATGCATGGGATAGTGGTACCTTGCTAACATGCCCAACCACCACCTCACTTACACAACTACGAGTGCTCAAGTCTGCACGACCAGGACCCGGTGGGACGTGGATCGGGGCGCCTTATAAACCAGGCAACATACCGTGTGGTGCTGGGGGGTCCTATAAACGGATATCCTTCGGCGGGTCATGGACTACCGGGGTAAGGCCTGATGTAGACAATGTGCAGTATGCAGCACTCACCGGGTGGTGATCCAAAAGGCGTTCAAAAGGGAATGCTCTCGAGGCTGCGTGCCCTTTCACTCTGGAGGGTACAGCTGTAAAACCAGTAAGGCACTGCTGGGCCGCCAAAAGTTGGGGGGGGTCGGACCCAGCCTAGCCAGCATGGGAGGCTGCCCCACACATTGGTAGAGCGTTATGCCAAATCTCGTCCTCCGTAGTAGTGCCGATTGGCGTTCGGATGGGACCCTGCTGCGGAGGGCGGGGGGGGGGGGGAACTGTCGAGGCCACCGGATTGTAGAAGGGCTCAGTTCTCGGGAGAATTCAGGACGGTTCGCTGTATTGACCACTCGCTGAGCCTCCTGACCACCACATTATGCACACTTATTACACCACAAACAAACAAAACAAAAATGGACAATACAAACAATAAAGCAGGCTCGACAGTGCCGCCTGCGACAGATATGGACTCAGAAGAGTCTAGGGTGCAGCCCAGCAACCCCACCGCACCAGTAGGTAACCTAACTGTTGCGGAGGTTAAAGTGACAGGACAGACAAAGACTGATGAGACTTCCCCCAGCTGGCTCTTCGAGCTCAGCTGGCACGAATACAGACTGCCCTTACAGCCATGGAGGCGCAGACTAAAAAGCAAAGAAACGTTGGGGAGCCCATAAAAACCGGTATGGCTGTGATACGAGAGGCTGTAGAGCGCGCGCTGAGTGAATGCGACCGCCTTCACCTCCCTTCGGGCACCACGGCGAAGAGTGACCCGACGATAACAGCGACTAAACGGAAACGTGAGGCGATGGGACTCAGCCCTGAACAGTCGGCTGCTTACCAAAAGGTGGCAGACGACGGGGGCTGGAAGAAAGTCGTCTCAAAAAAGACAGTAGCGGAGACTAAGAAAGAGTCGAAACGCGCGGAATCGGCTCAATTAAAAAAGAACGCGAAGAAAACTGCGACAAACAAAGACAAAAAGGGCGGGGCGCGCACCAGCACAGTGCTTATCAAGCCAAGCGACGGTGTGACTTACGCGGACGCACTTAGACATTTGAAGGCGAGGGTTGACCCTGAATCTGCTAAGGTGCAGATTCAGAATTGTCGTAAGACAAAAGACGGTGGGCTTCTCCTCAGACTTAGGTGCGGTGCGACCGAAAGACGGGACTTCCAGGAGAAGCTCAAGCAGACTCTGGGAGGGGACAGAACTGTAAAAGACCTTACTCCAGCCGTCCGGCTGGAGATACTGGACATCGACAGTGTGACGGACGTTACCGACATAACGGACGCACTGCGACGTGAGACGGGCGACGGCAGGGATCCGAGGGTGCACATCTTCGGTCCCAACAAGCAAGACATTTGCTTGGCCGTTGTGGAAGTGGAGGAGGGTGCGGCCCAAACCCTCCTCCGCAAAGGACGTATAAAAATCGGATGGACCAACTGCCGCGTCAGACGTAGGCTAACGGTGCCTAGGTGCTACCAGTGCCTAGGTTACGGACACACTCGTAAGGAGTGTAAAGGACCCGATAGGTCGCGATGCTGCTGGACTTGTGGGCAAGAAGACTACGACAGTAAGACGTGCAAGACCAAGGACAGCAAGTGCTTCCTATGCTCTGCGACAGGGCACAAGGAAGTCGCGCATAGGCCGGGTTCCGGGGCGTGTGGTGTTTTCAGGGCCGCGCTCGAAAACCTCAAGAAGAAGTCCACAGCATGACGGGGATACTGCAAGGAAACCTACATCGGTGCCAAGCAGCCCAGCTGCTATTACCACAGATTGCGACGGAACGAAACGCAGACGTACTGATACTGAGCGAGCAGTACCGAGACCTATGCACCACGGACGGGTGGTTTTCGAATGCCTCGGGTACTTCGGCCACCTGGGTGAGGGGCGCGATGGGCCGACGGGTACAAGCTTCCTCGTATGGAGAGGACTTCGTTTGGGTTAGGGTTGGCACTATCACTTACGTTAGTGTCTACCTGTCTCCAAAAGTCGCGGCGAGGGTCTTCGAGGAAAAGATTGGTACACTGGAGGACGCCCTAAGAGATCTCTCGGGGGATCCGAGAGATGCGACCTTAACTCCAGAGCGATCGAGTGGGGCATGCCGGCAACGGACAAACGGGGTAGGCTGCTGCTGGAGATGGCCGCGAGGCTTGAACTGGTGGTGGCCAACACCGGACGTACGCCGACGTACCTTAGACCAGGGTTTAGGTTTTCGATACCTGACGTAACGATAACGTCGGACAGTATCTCTTCGCGGATAAGTCGGTGGCGGGTGATCGATGACTTTACGGCCAGCGATCACCAGTACATCGTCTTTGAAGTGTTGAGCAGTACCGACGCAACGAAACGTACATAAGGGGGGTCTGCAACCAAAAAGGTTCAACCTCGCGAAACAGAACCATGACCGTTTTAGGGAGGTGCTCTTGGAAGCAGTAGCGCCTTCCGAGGCCGTTCCAGAAGACCTTACGGAAGGCACGGTCACGTGGACTGACAGCATAGTAGAAGAGACTATGTCACTGATAACGCGACTGTGCGAGGCTTCTATGCCTCGCAAACGAAACGTACCGGACAGACGAGCTATGTACTGGTGGTCCGATGAAATCAGTCTCATCCGGAGGGACTGTATCGCGTGTCGTAGATGACTACATCGCGCGCGAAAAAGGGGAAACCCTAACGTCGATGAACTATCGGTCGCATATAAGACAGCACGGAAGCGACTGACGTTCGCTATTAAAGGCAGCAACGGTGTTGGCGGAGACTGTGCGAGGAGGTGGACAGAGACCCCTGGGGACTGGGTTACAAACTTGTAACCCAAAAACTGGGTAGTTTCGGTCCACCTGAACGCAAGGACAAAAGTACCATGGACGCGATAGTGGG
The DNA here is from genome assembly GCA_949987625.1 of Chalcis sispes. Taxonomy (NCBI): domain Eukaryota; kingdom Metazoa; phylum Arthropoda; class Insecta; order Hymenoptera; family Chalcididae; genus Chalcis; species Chalcis sispes. Next base: position 17,571,417 of record OX465099.1, read on the forward strand.
TGGTCTCTTCCCGACCCATCCAGTGACGGAGGGGCCCCCCGACTGCCGCGACCTAGCTGTCCCAGAGTTCAGCGAGGTGGAGCTACTTCAAGCTACGTCCTCGATGAAATCCGGAAAGGCGCCTGGACCGGACTGTATCCCAGGGGAGATTCTTCGGCAAATCTCCATTGTACGTCCGAAAATACTCTTGGACATGTACAATGCAAGCTTACGGACCAGGAGGTTTGCAACGCGTTCGAAGACGGCTCGATTGGTCCTCTTGTATAAAGGTAACGGGGAACTCGAGACACCGTCTTCCTATAGGCCCCTGAGTCTTTTAGACACAGCGGACAAACTTTACGAAGCGTTGTTAAAACCAAGAATAACGAGCGCGATAACAGCCGCCGGAGGGCTGGCCGATAATCAGCACGGTTTTCAGAAGGGCCATTCGACGATAGGCGCGATAAGGGAAGTGACCGAAACTTTCCTACGGACAAGGCGGGTCTGCTACGGCGTGAGACCACTAGTACTGCTCGCGACCTTAGATGTAAAGAACGCCTTCAATTCCGCCAGGTGGGGGGATATCCTGGAAGCTCTACCGGCTTTCAGGGTACCCCCCTATCTGCTGCGGGTGGCGGGATATTACTTGATAGACCGACAAATTACGTACGAGACCACGGTGGGACAGGCAAGTAGGCCGATCACTGCGGGCGTCGCGCAGGGATCAATACTAGGACCTGACTTCTGGAACGCGGTTTACGACGGCCTGCTGAGGCTGGAAATGCCCGAGAACGCCTCACTCATCGCCTACGCCGACGACGTGGCGGTAGTGATCGTTCAGCGCAATCCAGAATTGGCACTGCTAACGCTAAACCGGGTCATGTTACGGGTAGACGGGTGGATGACGAGTCACGGACTGACTTTAGTACTGGCTAAGACCGAACTGATCCTCCTTACCGGAAGGAGGATACAAACCGTCATACCGATGACGGCGGGGTCGGTGCAGACGCAGACCGGGAGGAAGGTGAAATATCTAGGGGTAACTCTAGATACGAAGCTGACCTTCTGGCCGCATATACAGGAGACGGCACATAAGGCGGCGACGCGGGTTTCCGCGCTCTCCCGCCTTATGGCGAATACATATGGACCGAGACCGGGGAAAAGACGGTTGCTTATGGCCACCACCCACTCGATCCTTTTATACGGGGCGAAAATCTGGGCTGATGCGCTTGAGGTAAAGAAATACCGCAAGCGACTAACAAACGTACAGAGACAGGGGGCATTACGTATCGCATGCGCCTACAGGATGGTCTCAGCGGAGGCCGTCCTGGTGGTAGCGGGTGTAATACCCATTGACCTGCTTGCTAGGGAACGGACTTACGAACGAAGTGCCGACGTAAGGAGAACAAACGCGGCAGTTGAGGAACGAGACAGGACAATGCGCGAATGGACGGACCGTTGGTTAACGGACGCCACTGCTACGTGGACAAGACGCTTGATAAGCAGCCTGGTATCGTGGACCGGACAAGGGTTTGGGGAGGTTAATTTTTACCTAACCCAGTTCTTGACGGGGCACGGTTACTTCAGACAGTATTTATTTCGGTGTAACCGGGTTAGGTCGCCGGAATGTAAGTACTGCGGTTACGAGCGCGATGACGCCGAGCACACGTTTTATGTGTGCCGACGATGGACCACAGACAGACTGTCACTTGAGACGAAAACGGACAGCATCACGCCCGAAAATACAGTGGCGAGGATGCTGCAAGACGAGGACAGTTGGACGGCGATAGCTACCTTCGTCGAGACTGTCTTGAGGGGTAAGAAGGTGGACGGGTGTTTGGAATAGTTGGTGAAGGGTAGCACAAGCACGAGTCAGTGAGCGAATGTGAATGAAAGGATTGTATGAAAGGAATTACGAGACGGAGACAGGTTACAACCTTACGGGGAACGGACTGACGAATAGACAGAACCTGCAGCGGCGAAGCAATACGAAAGTAGATCCACGCTGCAGGTTGGACAGAAGGTGGATATTCCATCCGCGCATCATATGTCTATGGTTTTATATCAGACTTATGCTGGCGTATGGCGGGTTAGACGGTCCCCGGGGTTGCCGATGCCCTTGCCACGGATGTGCCCGAGCAATCGAGTCCATCCGAGGCCAGAGCTGACGTGACTACGGAACCCGTCACACCGGTGGGTCCCTCCGCGTCTACCGGTAGACAAAGGGGTCCTCACTGATGGTCTGGTTTAGGCAGATTCCCCGTTTTTTTACCACCAAAACAAAAAAAAAAAAAAAACAAAAAAAAAAAAAAAACAAAAAAAAAAAAAAAAATAATAATAATAATAATAATAATAATAAAGACAAAATTACTGTTAAATTTTTCTGATTTTTAACAAAATTAATTATAATCTAATTTAAACAAATAAATTTTGTATTAAAATAATTCGATATTATACTCTGGACATATTGATATCAAGGTTTGTCATTGAAATCGAGAAAAAGAGTGTATTTATCTTTAGAAATGATTTCAATCGAAAAATGATTAAAATTTTATTGTTATTATACTTACTTGTTACAGTTAAAGATTTAATAATCAAGGAATTCAACGATATATCAAAATTTAATCCATTACGTTGATATACCACATTGAAACAAACTGAAACGATGATGTTTATTTTTGATTACTCAAGTAAGCGATTAACTTACATTATACCAAAAAACACATTATAATTTCATCAAATTGTATCAATACTTACATTTCTTATACTCGCCGGTGTAAAATATCTTGACGTTTTCGCAACACGTGCACGAATAAGATGTCTCGCTTGCGCAAGGCTTTTGATTTATCGCATTCGTTCTTAAAACGATGAAATTTCGCGATCCTGAATTACTATCTATTAATAAATTAATATCGATTTGTTTAAATAATATATAAATTTTATGCAAATTAACGTCCAAGTAGATAAAAAAAAAAAAAAAAAAAAAATAAACTTTAACTTACTAAGTTTGCGTGCAAAGGTTAACCTTATACCGCAATTAAAACCAACGAGGTATATTAATAGAAAGATGTTTGAAAATTCCATTATTCTTAACATCAATAAACAAAACCAAAATTTATATAAATGTAAAACGAACGTCGGTTTGTAAATTTATATTAAACGCGTACGTCAATATAACTTGTATACAACACTAGAAAGTCGTGGAATGTATATTTTATTCTATACTTCCGTACAATCAGGATGTGGATTATTCACGGTAAGAAAGAAAAAAAAAAAAAAAAAAATTACAATTTATGAAAAAAACAAAACGAAAGAACGAAAAAAAAAGAAAAAGTAAAGTTATAGAATTTATTCAGAGCGTCAATGCATTCACGCGTTCACGCCTCATGAAAGAGTCTTTCGTCGCTTCGTTTATGTCGAAGCTTTCCACATGCTGGGAGTAACGTAATTTTCACCGATTGTTTTGTTTTCTTTATTTTACAATTTGGTGCGCTTAACTTTCGCCCCGTTAAATATAATTATTGTTGGAATGAAGCAGCGACAAAAGCGATGATAGATAGACATTAGATAGATCGTAATGAATAACGTATATGACAATGGAAAATATTTATTATCATAAATGTAATTTAAACCTGAAATTTGTCGTATTTTACTTTTTTTTTATTTACAACAAAAATTTTCCGTAAAAATAAATAACAACTTTACGACGTTTTCATTGCGAGTCGGCGTAATTTTTTATAAAAAAAAAATTAAACGAACTCATTTAATTTTGATCGCGCAAACGTCAATCGTCAAAGTCTAACTTTTAAAAACGGGAAATCATTTCTATATTAATATATGCTTATATAACATTAGATAATAGAATAAATAATGTTACTACTAATTAACCTACTTCTTTTTAAAAAAATTACTTGTAATAATCGGCTCATTGCTTATTTTACGTTTCTCTCTGCAGTATCATACAGGAAAATGTTGTTTTACACATTGAAAAATTTCCGCCCACGAGATATTCCAATAGTTTTTAACGAAATGTTGAAAAAACTCACGATTTATGGAACGGCATACCATTTTCGAGATTCTTCATCGATTATTTATTCGATATGGATTTTATGTGATTCCACTGTTATTTTTGACAAAACTAACTATTGTGAGCAGAGTTTTAGAGTAGCCAAAAACAAAACAGTCTCAAGTAAATATTAACTGGATTTATTATAACAAAATATTCGCTTGGTTACAACGCGTGTGATTCAGCTCGAAGCTAACAGAGAAGTAAGTAAGAAAGGAACATCTACATTGAGTTTGTGTAGAGATTTTAGTTTGATCCATTTCTAATAGAGAGCAGCACAGCATTGTGTAATCGAACATCGCTTAGTAAACATACTCAACACTTCCCCTCGATGAGCGATTAACACGTTTTAAGACCTAGAAGTCTAATACATCTTTCATTTTTTGGTTTGGATAATCCTTTAGTAAGAATATCTGCTGCCATGTTTTCTGTTGCAATATATTCAATTTCCAAAGATCTATTCTCCAGCATTTCTCGAACAAAATGATGACGCACATCGATGTACTTGGTTCTTCCATGATATACTGAATTTTCTGCCAACTTCTTAGCTCCGCAGCTGTCACTGAATACTTTGACTCTAGCAAGGGAATCAAATCCGAGCTCAGTAAGGAATCTTCTGAGATAAACCGCTTCTTTTGATGCGTCTGATAATGCCATGTACTCGGCTTCTGTTGATGAAAAAGCAGCTGTTCTTTGTTTTCTGGACTCCCATGAAATAGGACTACCACTTAAGATAAACGCATAGCCAGAAAATGATCTTCGGTCATCCAAGCAATTTGCCCAATCGGCATCCACGTATCCTATTAATGACTTTGAACACTTTTTGAAATGAAGACCGACATCAGCTGATCCCTTTAAGTAGCGTAAGACTCGCTTCGCGGCAATCAAATGACTTTCATTGTAGCAGGAATTATATTGGCCCAAACGACTGACAATATGAGCAATGTCTGGACGAGTACACATTGCTAAATAAGTTAAGGCACCGACTAACCCTCTGTATGGTAGACTTTGTGCCGTAATGTTAGATTGATCTTCACCTTTTTGTAGTTTCGTTCCCAGATCCAATGGAGTTGAGATTGATTTGCAATCATACATTCCATATCGTTTCAAAAGGTCGTTGACATATCCCTTCTGGTTCAAGTAAATTCCATTTTCGTCTTGTGAAAAATCGATTCCAAGACACAACTTCACGTCTCCTAGATTCTTGACTTCGAATTTTTTCGATAGATGTTTCACTAGGCTGATGACTATATCAGGATTTTTAGATGCCAGTAGGAAATCATCGACATATACTACAATAAGGACAACTTCTTCCCCTTGTTGAATATGATACACACACGGATCGTATTTAGATTGAATAGCACCAAAATCTTTTAATTCCCTATCCAATTTTGCATGCCAACGACGTCCAGCTTGTCGTAAGCCATATAATGCCTTTTTGAGTAGGCAGACTTTATCACCGTGGTTCAATTCATTCAACATTTTTAGAGCTTTCTGTCCAATGTCACTACATTTTCCTTCAATCTAAATGAGTGTTTTAAGCATTTCTTTTGAACATTTCGGGACTTCCATGAAAATATCTTCCTCCAGATCGCCATTTAAATATGCTGAAGTGACGTCAAGTTGAGTGATTTTCATATCTTGTTGAGCCGCTAGTGCCGTAATTAAACGAACTGAACTGAGACGAGCTACAGGAGCAAAAGTTTGACTAAAATCTATCCCCGGGCGTTGAGAGAAGCCTTGCGCAACAATTCTAGCTTTTCTTTTTTCTAGGGCTCCATCGTTATTGTATTTGTTTGTCAAAACAACTCTACTTCCAATCACCTGCTGATCCTCAGGACGATCTACTATGATGTATTGTTCATGTATTGTTTTTGATGATTGATTTCATTTCCATCGCCATTGAATTCATCCATTCTTCATTATCTGAACTTTTCATGGCGTTCTGGAAAGGAACTTCTGCTAAACAAGATAATTCATTATTTTCATCGGGTTCATTTTCTTCTGCAATTGGAACCAAGTTGTATTGTTTTCTTGTTCTTCCCCTTCTTCCAGTCCTTACAATTTTTGGCCTGCCAATACCTCTTCTCGAATTTTCTCTTGGAACACTGACTGGTTCATTATGTTCAACAATTTCGTTGTCTTCACCATCTTCGATGATATCATTATCTGAGATTTCTTGATTGGAATTTATCTGAATGTCAACAAAACTTTGATCAAAATTTTCTGCAGTATCGGGTGAAAAATCGTGGTAATTGTCCTTCAAGATTGACTTTCTTAAGTTGAGAAACTTGACATCTCGAGCAATATCCACTCTTTTCTCCTCGGTAATCCATATCTTATACGCCTTCGATTGCTCCGAATAACCGAGAAAAATTCCTCGTTTCGATCGTGGTTCAAATTTATCTTGAGTTTTCCGAGTCAAAACAAATACTTCATAGCCAAATTCTTTGAAGTATTTCACAGTAGGCGTATAACCATTCCATATCTCGAAGGGAGTTTTATTATTAATGCTCCGTGAAGGACACCTGTTTTTTATATAGTTCGCCGTGTTGATGGCTTCACCCCAAAAAGACGGAGGTAATTCAGATTGGATCATGAGGCACCTAACAGAATCTAGAAGAGTGCGATTTTTTCTCTCTGCTAATCCGTTTTGTTGAGGAGTGTACGTTACTGCTAACCTGCGACCAATTCCATTTTCTCGTAAGTATTGATTGAAACTCTTGTTTTCATATTCCGTGCCATTGTCGGTTTGCAAAAACTTGATCTTTTTTCCGAATTTGTTCTCGACAGATGTCTTAAAATCTTTAAACGCTTCAACAACTTTATCTTTACTCGTCAGCAATTGAATTTCACACCAACGCGAAAAATCATCGATAAAAGTTAGTGCGTAAAAATTCACGTCCTCGGTCTTTTTTGCGACATTCTTTTGTTTCTTAATTTCCGTGCACTCTTTGGCTTTATGACCATATTTGTGGCAACGGTGACAGTTAAACTTAAAAGGTTTATCGTTTCTTTGCACATTTGCACCACGATCACCACTAATGTTCTTTGAATTCCAATGTTTCGGAAAAGTTTTCTTTGTAAACATCGCACTAGATTCACTGATGCGCATATCGTTCTTTCGGGCATCACTCTCTTCTATGATTTTTACGCGCAATACTTCGGGCTTTGGTAATTCGTCTCGCGACTTGAAAGCACACCGAAAATTCTCGAAACTTGACGGAAGACTGTACAACAGCATCACTGTTAATAGATCAGGGTTAATCGTAATCTCCATCTCTTCCAACTTATCGACGGTGTCGAAAAACTTGCGAATATGTTCACGCACGTCAGCACTTTCATCCATTCGGTTTAAGGTTAACTGCTTCAATAAAGTTGCTTTCCTAGCAGGACCCTTGGATTGATATGTAGATTCTAATTTTAACCATTCTTCTCTTGATGTGACACATCCTTTTATCAACTTGAGTTCGGACGGATTCATCGCTAATATGATATCAGATTTCGCTTTTCTGGCTTCGTTCTCCCACTTATTTACAGCCTCAATAGATGCAGCGTCAATCACAGCATTTTCACCAGCAACGACTTCGGGTTTAATTTTTAGTCCACTGACATACGACCACGAATCATTTTTTACAAGCAGCGCTTCCATTTAGATCTTCCATGTGTCGAAATTTTCTTTATTTAACACTTCGATTCTCACCGAACTCGACGCCGCCATTTTCGTCGTTGGGGAACTTTTTACACGCTGTATTACATTGTCACTTTTATTAGAAGTATTATTTACTTTACAAATAATTTCGGGTGCCTGGGCCCATAACCTATTGTGAGCAGAGTTTTAGAGTAGGCAAAAACAAAACAGTCTCAAGTAAATATTAACTGGATTTATTATAACAAAATATTCGCTTGGTTACAACGCGTGTGATTCAGCTCGAAGCTAACAGAGAAGTAAGTAATAAAGGAACATCTCCATTGAGTTTGTGTAGAGATTTTAGTTTGATCCATTTCTAATAGAGAGCAGCACAGCATTGTGTAATCGAACATCGCTTAGTAAACATACTCAACACTACAGTCTGTCAAGTAAGAGCGTGGTCGACTTCACCGACAAGTAATTGAAGATTTTGCTCTAATTTCTTTGCGAGCCAATAGAGGGAAGCTTTGTCCTTGATGTATTGTCAACAAAAATTTAGTTGTCGTTGATCTTTTGAAAGAGAATCACGTTAAACGCCATGAGCGCTAAGTACGCGTCGCGCTACGAGGCTGTGTTCCTTTGCATCCACCCGAAAGGTCCCAAAATGTCGCAATCAGTGGCTGCTAAATATATGAGAAAGTCGAAGGCATTTGTACAGAAGTGGATACAGCGATATAAAGTGGCTAAAAATGTCGATGATTTACCAGAACGTGGCTCGATAGGAAAAGTGAACAAAAAAGATGAAAAAAGAATAGTGAATCTGTTTTCGCGGAATCCTGCTTTAACACTGCGGCAAGGACAAGCAAAATTAATGGCAAAAGGTTTAAATATATACTACGAAACTATCCGAACCCATCTTCGTACTCATCATCTGAAATGGCGCAACACAATGAAGAAGCCTCTGTTGACTGAAAAACATGTGACAAAGCGACTCGCTTGGGCGCATGAGAATATTGATAGAGATTTTGAAAATGTCATTTTTACTGATGAATGTTCTACATGGGCACGTTCTGTCCTCACGCGAGCCTGGTCAACTTCCACCAATAGGCTTGTTCAGCGGACCGTAAAACATGGAATAAAGGTGCATCTTTGGGGCTGCTTCTCAAAGCAGGGATTCGGCACTTTGCACCTCTTTACTGACAACCTAAATGCCGAGAAAATGATAAAAATCTACAAAAAGGCTTTACTGCCATCTGCCAAACGATGGTTCATCACAAAAAATGAAGATTGGATTCTGCAGGAGGACAACGATCCTAAACACCGCAGCAAGCTCTGTACTCAGTGGAAGACTCAATCTGGCATCGTTACATTGGATTGGCCGTCGCAGTCACCCGATGCAAACCCTATTGAAAATGTGTGGGCATATATTAAACGGAAACTTCGTGGAAGACGCACATACACTTTGAAGCAGTCGTCTTACGAAATTCGTCGGATCTGGAGATTCTTGCCACTAGAATACGCCGTCAAATTAGTAGAAAGCATGCCTCGGAGATGCCAGGCAATTATCGACGCCGGTGGTGACTGGACACATTATTGACCAAATTGCATCATTGTTTGTAATGTGTACAATGTATATATAAATATGAAAGTTTCATCAAATAAATTTTTTTATAAATTAACACGACCACGCTCTTAGTTGACAGACTGTATGTACAAAAATCGTTGTATTGATCGTATTTTTAAATACTTAATAACTATTTGAATTACAAAGCTTAATGAAAATCAATAAATTACTAAAAACATTAAGGTACATTATCGAAACAACAACAAACATCGTAAGTTTAAACATACAAACAATAAACCTCTGATAGTCTTCGCTTCGCATTTCGGCGAGCGCGGCGATAACTACGAGACAACCGACGAAAGAGCGCAATTATCGAATCAATAATCGAACAGATCTTCCTCCTCGTCGTCGTAATCGTCGTAGCCATCGTAATCTTCGCCGCTATCGACACCATCGTCCGGATCTTCCGGTAGGAATTCGATTTGTCCGATTCCTCCGCCGTCTTCCGGTTTCACCAATGCTACGCCTTTGGATCCCAATCGAAGACAGTCCATACCCACCTGCGAGGTTAAAGCAAGGTTTTGGGAGTGTTTTTTTTTTTTTTTTTTTTTTTTTTTTTTTTTTTTTTTTTTTTTTTTTTTTTTTTTTTGACAATTTCGATATAGGCAAGAAATAATGTTTGTTAACGACGAAACAATAATCTTTGCATTAAATATGTGTAAACTTCGATTGAATAAAATTTTATGCATTATATTCACCTTGAAAAGTGTCGTATCACTAAATTTGCCCTCCATGTTAACGCAAACGTGAACGTTTCTTCCTTGAAAATAAATATTGTAAAAGCGTATGCACGCGCGAACGGCCGGAAATCTCGGCACAGGTACGCAGATCGGTCTTGGATTTTTACCTAAAATAAAATAAAGTAAGAAAAAAAAAAAAAAACAAATTCAAATTTTTAATTGTCCTAAAAGTGTACAATTTTTAAATACGTATAATAAATTTAAGAAAAATTTTTTTAATTTAAATTTAGCAAAAGTTAATATCGCTCATAGGTTACAGTAACAATGAGATAAAGATATTGAATATTTAACTTTTATAAAAAAAAAAGTAATAAAATTAAATACACAATAAATGACTTTTATTATTTTTATTTTATAAGTATGGAAAAGTTTTGTTGCTTATTAAAATTAAATCGTTGATTAAAATAGCACGTTATCGTTAATTTTTTAGCCATCAGCTTAAACAGATTCAAATCGATTTCGTCAAGATTCATTCATCAGTTGTAGATTAAACTAATCGTTTTCGTTACTCGATTCAAATTCACGCTATTATATGTATAAGTCTACATCGTCTAAAAAAAGGCCCAGCTCATATTAAGAAAAAACAAAGAAACTTTTTTTTTTTTCCTTAAATCAACAACGTACCCGAAACAGTCCTTGTATAAAGCAAGCGATCGTTCATGAAAACCTTAGCCGTGAAAGCAAACTCATTGGGATCGTAGGTAACGTTAACGCAAGCTTTCTGCTTCCACAAATTCAGCAATATACGGGAACAGCAAGAACAGACGCCACCGCCGCAAGTACACGATCCTTGTTTAACGGCTGATACATCGGTTACGGCGCTGCTGGTATTGTCGCTCGGTGTCGTGGCAACTTGACGCAACGCTTCATTAAGCTCGCCCAGTTGGGATAAGTCTTGAAGGCTCGTTTTATTCATCGTTACGGCATTTTCCCTCGATTCGATTTTTCCCCATGTAGTATTGTTGATGGTTAGAATTAGGAATATCGTTAGGTGGACGCGCATCGTTCGTTACGTCTCTCTTTTTTTCTTCTTTTTCTTGTTCTCTCTTCGTTTCTCTAGTTCGGTTTGACGGCTTTTTTAATTCGAGATTTAAAATGGATTTTAATTAAACCGATTTCCCATAAAGACCTACATGTGGGACATAAGAAAGTCAAATTCAGAAGGTATTTCTATATATGTTAAAATTAAATCTATAAAGCAAGTTATGTAAATTAATGTTTTCGTTTTTTTTTTTTTTTATAATTTAGAATATAAATTCGTTAATCTTTATCAGCATTAATTCATGTATTGATTACCGCAAGAATCTTTTTAACATTTATACGAGTAAGTATAACTGTAAGTCTACTAAAAAAAAAAAAAAAAAAATAATAGAAAAATAAAAAAACCAAAGAACAGGTATTATTACAAAATAAATTTACATTTTATAAAAAAATTTAAAAAAATGAATTAACCGTTTAATGTAACTATATAAACATGATAAATAACGAATATAATACTTACGAGAATCAAAGATCAATTTTCTACACAAGTATACGCACTTTTGTCAATTAAAAGCTAATATTTTATTCGAACCTATGCTTATTACGATTTTAAAGATGAAAAATACTACTCGTGTAAATAAATATAAAGCGACTTTAAATGCATCTCTTCGATTCACACGTTAGAATAAATAAAAAAAAAAAAAAATAAAAAAAAAGAGAAGAAGAAGAAAATGAAAACATAAAAAACCGACGTAGATAAAGTCAAAACGAGAGAAAGAGGCGCAAACTCGCGATCGTTTCTCGCGACTGTTTCTTATCCCAGCTACGTTCGTTGTAACGGATGCGGTGAGTCGACCTAGTTTATCCCCCGCGAGAGAAATTTAGGTTCTCGCTGGTTGGAGAAAGAAGCGCTCTTCCTCGAAAAGAAGGTTTACCTCCTCTTATACATATGTATGATTTTATCTCTTTCCTCTTACTCTTCTTCCTCCTTTTGTCGCGCGTCGCGAAAATGGGTTTGCTTATGTAAATTACTCGTTTGCGCGATTAAAAGTAAGCGCGAAGTAAAAGTAGAGATTCTCTCGAAATGATTGCTTGAGTTCGGTATTCCCCGACAGTTCGGTTAAATGCTGAACTTTTCGAAAGTGAATTTATTTTTGTGAAAACTCGCTTTTTCTTCTTGTTCTCATATGTTAAAATATTTTTAATAAAATGTACCAAAATTTACTATAATTTTTCAACTATTTTGAAAACTATTTAGAATTTTCAGAATAGGAATATGAATCATTTAAAAATTTATCGACATTTGTCGACATTTTGAAACAAAGATTATAAAATAATGTGCTTCAATTTAAATTTAAATACGGTCCTTAAATTTGTTAAAAAATATCTTAATATTTAAAAAACATAAATAATATTATTTGCTGAATCATCAAATTTTTTTTACAAATTAAACCTTCGTTTTTTTTTTGTTTTTTTTTTTTTTGCAATAAATTAACATTTTACAAAGTGCAAGTAAGTTACGATCGTTAATTATATTAATTTTTATCCCAAAAATTTATTATTTGTGTTATAATTTTAATTAAAATTAGGTGTGCGTATTTTAATATTGTTTCATTGAAAAACACACGCGCTAAATGAATGTTAAACTTAAATTAATATTTTCTCAAACACTTATTTTTATTGGAAATTTAGATTTCGTACAAATATGCATACATATTAATAAATTATTATAAATACTTATAAATAATCGTTGAAAAGCATCAAAATATGTAACAACAATTCAAGAACTGCATGATTTTTTTTTTCGTACATTATTGTCTGGTAAAAATAATGTTATTCATTTGTAAACGAAAAATTTTACGAAAGTAAAATAATTAATATTTTAAATACAAAACGAATAAATAATACATCATTAAATATTAAATAATTGAATAATATCTCAAACTTATTTTACAAAATGGGCTTTTAAAAATGGGTATAATAAATAGTAACGACATTAATAAATAGCAATATTTAAACGGTAAAATAAAAAGTCGCATATGATCGTCCATACGAATCTCTCATTCTTTCAAACACCGGTAGAAAAAAAAACATCTTTCGCAAAAAAAAACAAAAAATAAAGAAAAAAAAAACAGAGAGAGAGAGAGAGAGAACCTTCAGGTAGTCCGATGCTCGCCGATCTTATCCTCCTCCTCTGGCGACAAAGTCGTCCCGTTAAGCGCCATCCCGTCGCTCTCCATGATCTCGTCGACCGTTTCAAAATTCACCTCGTCGTAAAGCTCGATCGACGTCGTCGTCGTCGTCGCCGTCGGCGAGACAAACGTTGCCGAGGCCAATGACGAACTCTCGTCGTCGCCGGGTTTTATCCAGGATATACCGCTCGTACCGACTCTCACGCAATTGAAGTGCATGACGAGCAACGGCGATTGAGCCAATCGCGCCTCGAAATCTATGCAGGTTTGAAGATTGCTGTCGTTGGTTAACGACAGGTCGTAGAGTCGGAGACAAAAGTCGAGGATCGGTACGTAGGGCAAGGGTACGCAGACCGGCGGTGGATTCCGCGCTGTGAAGGATTTTTTTTGACGTTAGTTTTGTATAGCCTTAATTGTCTGGTGCTTTTTACGTTTGAGAACGCGAGCTTTTCTTTGGGTTATTGATTCTTCTATATATCAAAATTTATGCCAAACTTTTTTACCAGTTGTGGATTTAATTTAATTATTTTAAGTACTGAGAATATAAAGAGAAATATTTGTAAAACAGTTAATGCGAGAGTAATTGCGTATAAGTAGATCGATGCCGAGTGTAACTAGACGTCGCATTTGTGCCGTAGGTTAGATTCGTATTTATTATTAAAAATAGTACTAAATTAATTACAATAAACACGGGTAAAAAATATCGATCAATGAAAACAATATTCAACGACGTTTTGCCAACCGAAGCAAGCCAACTAAATGAAAAAAATAAATAAATAAAAAATAAAAAAGATAAAATATAGATAAAATTATTCAAAAAAAGTCCAAAATTACCTGAAAGGATATTCTTATAAATTTCATTCTCGTTCATCAAAACTTTCATATCGATGGAAAAGTTGATGGCGTCGTAAGTGAAGTTGGCGCAATAACGTCGATTGAATCTTATAACCGAGATGTTGAGTCCGGCGCAACAGCCACAACTGTTGCCCAGGCAAGCGCAAGGCAAACCGCGAAAACTTATTTTCGGCGATGCGAACGGTAATCTTCCCGTGTCTTCGATGTAACCGTCCAATGGCTCGCCGGTCATCGGATTGTAAAAGCTGTTGCCGTAAACTTTCAATGCTGCGAAGAAAAAATTCGATTGATTATTAAAACGTTTGAAATAAGATATCGGTTTAATAAATTAATACAACAAAATGAATTTTTTTTTTTTTTAATTTACGACGATGATGTGTATGGATGAAGCGGAAAATTTTTACAAACCATTAAAAATAAAAATAATAAAACAAATGTACAGGACAAGCGATACTTTACAAAAGGGTAACATATCAGCGGCGTTCGTTAACTCAAAAATAAAAAAAAATGGAATCAACGAGTAAATGAAAGGTATAAAAAAAAACAATAAAAAAATAGGAACAATAAAAAAACATAAAAATCTCACCGTGTGCAGTACTATTAAAGTATGTATTAGTCAGACGAGCGGCAAAGCTCGCCGTAAAAAAACAGCTCAAACAGAGCAACAATTTCTTATCCATATCAAAGTTTATTAACAAGCCGAACTATCAAAAACAAAAAAAATATAAAAAAAAGAAAAAAAAAGCTTCGATTTTAAAAGAAGTGTAAAATAAAGAAAGACAGATAAAGGATTCTTCTTGTATCGGCGAACGGCTTCGAACTAAAATTGGGTAGTTGTAAAGCGTGCAAGAAACGAAACGGTAAACACCTCCCGTACTTCGCTTCCTGACATCCATTATGCATAAACTTTCGATAGAAAGCTCACGCATACATCGATAAATATACTTATGTTTATATACATGTACGTACGAACGTTTAATCGGTCTTCGTCGTTTGGTGGTAAAGAAACCGGTAACGATCGGAAGTAGTAGTTTATTCGTTGATACTTTATGTACGCGTGCATATTTTTTATTTTATTTATTTATTTATTTTTTTTCTTTCTATTTTTTTATTTTTTCTTTTATTTCTGTAAGTGTGTGCGTGCGTATGGGTATGTTAAAATATGGGACTTTTGTTTAATAATCGAATCTCCGAGATCTTCCTTTACACGTTATCGAGAATTTCGGTGACATCTTTTTTCTTTTTTATTTTAGTGTTGTAAACAGGATTCATTGCGATAACTGCATATGAGCAACTCTTTCAAGTATCCTCAACAGTATTTACTACAACGTTGCAGATGTCTCGAGCTGTTTTTTTATGAATTTTTTTACGAATTTCCAATAATGAAATATTAATTACATATTAATATATTTATTGCAAAAACTGATGTTCTATCAGAACATTTTTTTTTTCATATAAAACATTTTAAAGATTGTTAATATTTAAAAAAATATTCAACGAAAAAAATTTCAAAAATTGTATTTTAAAATTTTATTAAAAATTAATAGAAGTTTAAAAAAATATTAAAAAACGATATAATTGTTGCGAATATGGTATATGATAAAAGCTTGACTCTTGAAAAATATAGGTAAAGTGGGTGACATAATATGTTTAAAACGTGGGTTTTTTGATACATTTGTCGAAAATCATGTCTCCATTTTTATGTATTACAATAAAACACATGTGTATATACATATACATTTAATTGTCTATAAAAAAATTATTCAAAAATGTTAGGACATTTGCACGTTGAAATCGTAAAAAATGGAGATATGATTTTTCACGTGCAAGTATATTTTTTAATAATTTTTAAAAAAATTATTCGAAAATGTTATTACACCTGCATGTTGAAATCGTAAAAAATAGACACATGATTTTCAACGTGTAATTATATTTAATAATTTTTAAAAAAATTATTTTAAAAAAAAAATATTACTTATAAAATTTAAGCTTAAATAAATTTTATCTGATATACTTAAGAATATCATCAACGTTACTTTTTGTAAAAGATTGTCACTGAAAACTTTATGAACATAAAATATTTTTCGAAATGTTCAATCCTCTTTAACATATTGCAGATTTTATATTTTTATACGAATTTATTTACAGTTTGAAAAGAAAAATCGTGAACATTAATACATGAACAATATTGAAATTTATGGTGTCAAACTAAAAACATTTATTCGCTTATCTGTTTTTCCTTTACCAAGTTTCGAATATTTTTATAATTTACTCATAAAGCACTTTTGTCGAAGTTATTATTATTAAAAACATTAAAATTATGGATTTTTTATCAAATTTTTTTACGTAAATAATGATTTCCATTTTTTACGTCATAGCATGACATTTAAATTTTAATTAATGTTTTTACATTAATACAATCATTTATTGTTTTAATAAATTCATAGATGTTACGAATGAGTTAATATAAGAAGAGCAGAAATAAAATTCGCGGCGGAGTGGGGAGAAACAAGCGTAGCAGTGCGTCGCACACATCGCCGTATATCGATGTAGTATAGTTGAAAATCGTAAGCCCTGCCCATTTTCGTTTTTTTCTCAAGGCTCGCCTACTCGATCGTGACGAAATTTGATTGGCTGTTAATTTATAGTTAATTAAATATTAACTAATTCACTGATTTTAACGTAATAAGATTTTTTATTTATAAAATTTCACCCTGCATCCAGCGTTATGAATATTTGAAGCGCCTAAAAGGATACGCTGTATATGTTAATTTTAATATGTAATTATTGTATACAATTATATTTACTTATTATATAGATAATTGATAAATACTATCTTAATGTACAATCGTATATTAGTAGTAATATGATTTTTTTCTTTTTTTCGTTCGATAATTTCTAATAGTCCTATTTTTGTTTTATTTATTTATATATTTATTTTTTTATTAAAACTCCGATGAAGAAAAGAATAATGTAAAAATTTTACTTAAACAGAAGATACGATAAAGTAAAGTAATCTAACAGCGAATACAACAAAAACAATATTTTACAACTATTTGTTCAATAAAATAAATAATAACGTATTGTTTGATTATATCTACAATTCTTGAAATTTTTCTAAGATAGTTTACTCGTAGTGAGCGACGATTTCTCAAAATAATTGCAGGAAAATCGATCTTTTTAAGGAAGCAAATCCCATACCCATAAGAACTAAAAATCTATATCGTTTACAAAAAAATAAATAAATAAATAAATAAATAAATTTAAACGATCTCTATTAAATCGCTGGAGTTAAACGCGCTCGATTATAAACAATATTCGTTAACTAAATAACAGGCTGTTCAATAAGTTTTGCGGTTCGATAAGAGAGGGTGTTGCTACTAGCCTAAATTTTTTTTTGTTATATTGGTACACTCTTCATATGAACGTATGAGAAGCATAGAGATAATATACATAGAGTGAGCGAGGTATGGGAGCTCGTATAAGTGGAAATGTCTTACTCAAAGAAAGAGAAAGAGAATCGGAGGCCCCTTTTTCTTTCTCTGTCTATTCGTTCCTGATTAGTGCTATAATTATGGGTGGAGCAATGACAAAGCATAGACAGGGAAATTAAAACAATAAACTTCCGAGGGGTACAACTTATATATTAAAATTTGTATTTATATTTAGACTTTTTACAATAGCCCAACCAGTAGAGGCATGAAGTTAAAATATCCTAAATAAGTAGTTAGGTTCAAATCCCAATAGTAATTTTTTTTTTTCGTTTGAAATATTTTTTTATACGTTTTGTTAGTTACATACATACAATAGTATGTTAGAAAGAAATAAAAGAAATTTTATTTTTTAATTTTTTTTTTAATTTCCACCTTTATTATCTTACATTGTAATAGCGAAAATTTGAAAGAAATAAAATTTTTTTCGAACAACTATATAGAATTATGTAGAAGCCTCCACAATTCAAAATTAAAATATATTTGGTATTTTTTTAATTTCAGACAAAAATAATATTAAATTTTTTTTGCTAAAATCCGTATAAATTTACAACAGGATAATTTAAAAAATGAGTAACTAAATTTTTTATTGTCTTAGTTTATCATTATTTAAAATTTCCTTTTTAATTCAAAATTTAATATTAAAGATTTAATATAAATTAAATATCAGAGAAAATAATGTTCAGAACAAAACATATTGAAAATTTGATAGGGATACTAAATGAATAAATTTTAATGTAAGAAAATTAATTTATTTAACATAATACTATTTTTAACATTTTTCAGAATTACATCTTTGTAAATTTTTACAACGCCTATATAATAAAAAAAATACATTTTTTTACAATATAATCAGTCTATTTTAAAAATAATCAACTTATTATAATGTAATTAACCAGTTCTTTTTTATACCTACTTAATAAACTTAATACAACTAAATAAATAGATTTTACTCTTAGAAAGCTGATTTATTCAACTTTATACTATTTTTTACATGTTTAAGTCACATCTTGACAAATTTTTAATGTAATAGTTTTAACATTATTGCAATATCTATAGATAATAATATCTAGATAATAAAAAAATACATTTTCTTTTAATCAGTCGCTTATAGCTTCCATCCATGCCTTTTTAACGTCGTGATTGGCTGGAAATCTATAAAATGAATATAATTAAAATACAAAAGCTTGAAAAACTTCTTTTAATTAAATAATAATGTTATTTCATTAGAAATAAAGGCTCACTTGATCGAAAAACTAACCTCAAAATTCAATGTTTTACAAATTTATCTGTAGATTTAATATTAAACTTACCTGTAAAAACTCCAAGTATTGTCGTAAGCAATACGCTTTTTCTTGCATAAAATGCAATATATTGTCATTTTCGTTTATTTGTTGTGTTTCTCTATGCTCAAAATAAATAGATATGTGTATTATACATAAGCTGATTGCAGAATGATCTTTGAAGCTCGCGGGATTTTCCCCCCTCACAGCAGTGCCAGTCGTCAAAAACCAATCAAAAGCGAGTAGACAGAGACAGAAAAAGAGGCCTCCGATTCTCTTTCTCTTTCTTTGAGTAAGACATTTCCACTTACACGAGCTCCCATACCTCGCTCACTCTATGTATATTATCTCTATGGAAAAATCCCGCGAGCTTCAAAGATCATTTTGCAATTAGCTTATGTATAATACACATATCTATTTATTTTGAGCATAGAGAAATACAACAAATAAACGAAAATGACAATATATTGCATTTTATGCAAGAAAAAGCGTATTACTTACGACAATACTATAAAAAATTTAATAATACTATAAAAAATTTAGTTACTCATTTTTTAAATTAATTTTGCTTATCCTGTTGTAAATTTATACGGATTTTAGCAAAAAAAATTTAATATTATTTTTGTCTGAAATTAAAAAAATACCAAATATATTTTAATTTTGAATTGTGGAGGCTTCTACATTATTCTATATAGTTGTTCGAAAAAAATTTTATTTCTTTCAAATTTTCGCTATTACAATGTAAGATAATAAAGGTGGAAATTAAAAAAAAAATTAAAAAATAAAATTTCTTTTATTTCTTTCTAACATACTATTGTATGTATGTAACTAACAAAACGTATAAAAATATATTTCAAACGAAAAAAAAAATTACTATTGGGATTTGAACCTAACTACTTAATTAGGATATTTTAACCTCATGCCTCTACCGGTTGAGCTATTGTAAAAAGTCTAAATATAAATACAAATTTTAATATATAAGTTGTACCCCTCGGAAGTTTATTGTTTTAATTTCCCTCTCTATGCTTTGTCATTGCTCCGCCCATAATTGTAGCACCAATCAGAAATGAGTAGACAGAGAAAGAAAAAGGGGCCTCCGATCTTCTTTCTCTTTCTTTGGCTAAGACAGGATTGAAGCAGAGATGAATAGGGAGATTGCCAGAGACATAGTAAAAATGCGAGGAAACTTTTGCGTAACAGAAGCTGCTGCCGCCTTACGGTCTAGGAGCGAACCGAGGCGCACAGTAGAAAGAGGGGGAACGTTTACGCGCATGATAGAAAGAGAGGGAACGTTTACGCTACTCATGATAGAAAGAGAGGAAGCGTTTACGCTACTCATGATAGAAAGAGATGAAGCGTTTACGCGTATAACAGAAAGAGAGGGAACGTTTGCGCACATGATAGAAAGAGAAGGAAAGTTTACACGCACATTTCGTGTAAACGCAGCAAATGTACTTGCGTATAAAACTCCATTTTATTTATTAAAATATTCAATAAAAAGTAATTACAATTAATTTCAAAGTAGCTAAAGTGAATAGAGTTTTCATGTTGATATTTTATTAGTTGATTATTATAATGGAATTACAAATAATTAGCAATTAACTCAATAATTATTCACTAAGTTACGTTACGGAAAATCAGATAAGGAAATGTCAATTCTTGAAACGAAATAGTAACTTTTTCCGCTAGCTATGCGGATTCAGTTATCTCCTTTTACCCCTAAGATTCCAGATCGAATCCTTGTAGTAAATTTTTTTTTTTTTTTTTTTCAATATTTAGTTCAATATTCAATATTTAGTTATTCAAATTAATGAAATTCTAATATCGAGAAGTAAAAAATTTTAATTAAATAATACTTTGATTAAAAATTTTATTATTTTGTTTTTTTCTTTCAAGTTTGCTAATTCAAACTATTAATTCACATTGCTGAGCAATCTCCCGACATGTTTAAGGGTCAAAAATAATTTTCAATAACTATTTTACTGTTGAAAGAATCGTTTTATGTAACAGAGCATTTTATATAATGTAACAGAGCTTAAATATTCTTTATGAAAATTCACTTGTGATTTAATTACCAAAAGTCTAAAAAATATATAACATTTAACATTCATGTATCAAAGCGTTCCTACAGATACAAATAAATTATTCTATTTATATAATTAGATATTGTAATACTGTTTTTTTTTTAATATTCCGTTCAATTATACTCTTTGCATACCTTCCTTTTTTTCCTCTGAAGAAAATATAAACATTATTTTATAACTATTTATTTTTGTGATAATTTTAAAATTTATAACAGTATATCTCTAAGTAATGAATTATTTTCTATTTATTGAACTACTGCATTATTGTAAAAAAATTAACACGTTGACTGCCGTGGGGGTCACCGGTGACCGGCACTCGACTTTGCTACAGCACCGTGGGGGCCACCGGTGACCGGCGCGCCCTATGTATCGCATAATAGAAAATTCATCGTGGCGCCACGGACAATCCCTGTAAAATTGGCGTGGCATTCAACGTGTTAATATAAATACCCTTGGTAAAGCTTTTTTCGATGACGGTTTAATACCGACTTTTCTGTTTTGTAATGTTAAATTAAAAAGACTCGCAGTAAATGGGGCTGGTGAATTTAATTTCAACAAAGCTTGAGCTTTCCAACTTTTTTTAATTTTAAAAATTTGTATATAAAATGTATCTACAAAAATTTCGAAATTTTAGCACCATTACACTCAGCATAAACCGTTCATTTTTCATTAAAAAAAAAATGTATCTTATGATATATGTGGAGTTGCTAATGCAATTCGTGTTGATTTTCTATAAAAATCTGACGGTTGGACGATCGTTCGAATATCTTTTACCACAATAAATATGAAGCGTTTATCAATTTTTAATTGAATATTTTTTTATTAATTAATATAGATCAATAGCATAGCCTTCTCCTCAACGTAATAAAAATAAAATATATTTTTTAAGATATTTTTAGAAAAAAGACGGTAAAGAATTTATTTTTTACCAAAATATGTATTTGAATTAGCAATAATGCTATTAGTCCAGGCAAAAAAGCATTTGAAAATCGAAAAATTTTTATCCGCGATTTTTCAATTGGGATGTCTAGAGGAAGCTAATAAAAAGGTCTCTCATCTCGTGGGTCATGAACTGGAACCTGCGTCATTGTTTTTTTAAACATATAGGTGAAAAAATCGTTTTTTTCTTGTTTTTTTTGTTGATATTCTGAAAAAACTACAAGAGATAAACAAAAATAGTTGCCAAACGAATTGTTCATGAATTAAATACCTACAAAATTAGATACGTTAAATTGCAATCGCTCCGTAAACAAAAAAGTAATTGCAATCGAAAGTCGAAAATGAGCATTTTTTACAATTGTTTATAACTTTTGAAATACTTATCCAAATAGTACGAAATTCTACCAGGTTATGAGTTTTAATGTTCTTAAAATGTGTGCGAAACGTGAACATAATCGGTCTAATAGTTTTTGTAAAATTGAATTTACTTATCCCATTTTCGCAAAAAACGACCATTTCGAATCGGATGTACAGCTGGCTGGGTGATGACTGAAACGTCAATCTTCATCTCATTTTCTTCATAAAGGTTGAAAATATCATGTGCTTGAAAAAAATGCAAGTTTTTTTTTAATTTATTTATGAATAATCAATGAAGAAAAGGTGGTACATTTTTTCCTTATAAACAATTTGAATATCTTTTTTGTTTTTTATTCGATTGATTAATAAAACATACCGTTGGAAAGCTTATTTAAGAGCGCATTTACTCGAAAAAAGAAAACCGTCGTTAGATCAATAGAACCGAAGATAGCAAATTTTTTTTTAAAAATCGCATAGCCATTGTTTATGAACATTAAGCGCTAAAATTTTAACAGTTTGTTCATGAAGCTTTGAACTGCATCATATAATACAGTCAGCTCAATTAATGCAAAATTAACAGTATGAGAGCTGGTCAAAGTGAGGGTTTGCGATAAAAGATCGCCGAGGAGTCGTGGTGGGGAGAATCTCGCTCTCATGCACCGAAACCGAAAACGGTACTTCAAATTGGAGCGCGCTTGAAAAATTTTAAATATCTCGGCTTCTGGACATCATAGAGCCTTCTTTTTTTTTTAGTTCGGGGTAGCTCATCGAAAAAATAAGGGCGATGCTGATTGTTTAATTATTGAAACCGCACTCAGAATAAAAAATGATAATAAAAACACATCGATAGTTGGAGAGGACATAGATCTATTAGTTATTCTACATGAACGAGCGATTCCACAAGATCATATTTATTTATTAAAACCTGGAAAAGAAACCGACCGTGTAATGTATAGTTGTCGCAGTTTTAAACAAGAAGCGTTCCAGACTTTCGTTGGATTTTTGCATGCGATGACTGGTTGCGATACTACCTCTTATTTTTAAAATCAAGGAAAATAGAAATAGAATAATTAATAAAATAGAATAATTTATTTGTGTCTGCAGGAACGCTTTGATACATGAATATTAAATGTTATATATTTTTTAGATTTTTGGTAATTAAATCACAAGTGAATTTTTATAAAGAATATTTAAGCTCTGTTACATTATATAAAATGCTCTGTTACATAAAACGATTCTTTCAACAGTAAAATAGTTATTGAAAATTATTTTTGACCCTTAAACATGTCGGGAGATTGCTCAGCAATGTGAATTAATAGTTTGAATTAGCAAACCTGAAAGAAAAAAACAAAATAATAAAATTTTTAATCAAAGTATTATTTAATTAAAATTTTTTACTTCTCGATATTAGAATTTCATTAATTTGAATAACTAAATATTGAATATTGAACTAAATATTGAAAAAAAAAAAAAAAAAATTTACTA
Organism: Chalcis sispes; assembly: GCA_949987625.1. Classification (NCBI taxonomy): domain Eukaryota; kingdom Metazoa; phylum Arthropoda; class Insecta; order Hymenoptera; family Chalcididae; genus Chalcis; species Chalcis sispes. The sequence goes on from OX465099.1 coordinate 17,595,124, forward strand.
CAAGGATTCGATCTGGAATCTTAGGGGTAAAAGGAAATAACTGAATCCGCATAGCTAGCGGAAAAAGTTACTATTTCATTTCAAGAATTGACATTCCCTTATCTGATTTTCCGTAACGTAACTTAGTGAATAATTATTGAGTTAATTGCTAATTATTTGTAATTCCATTATAATAATCAACTAATAAAATATCAACATGAAAACTCTATTCACTTTAGCTACTTTGAAATTAATTGTAATTACTTTTTATTGAATGTTTTAATAAATAAAATGGAGTTTTATACGCAAGTACATTTGCTGCGTTTGCACGAAATGTGCGTGTAAACTTTCCTTCTCTTTCTATCATGCGCGCAAACGTTCCCTCTCTTTCTGTTATACGCGTAAACGCTTCATCTCTTTCTATCATGAGTAGCGTAAACGCTTCCTCTCTTTCTATCATGAGTAGCGTAAACGCTTCCTCTCTTTCTATCATGCGCGTAAACGTTCCCTCTCTTTCTATCATGCGCGTAAACGTTCCCTCTCTTTCTATCATGCGCGTATATGTTCCCTCTCTTTCTAATGTGCCCGTCGGTTCGCTGCTAGACCGTAAGGCGGCAGCAGCTTCTGTTGCGCAAAAGTTTCCTTGCATTTTTACTATGTCTCTTGCAATCTCTCAATTCATCTCTGATTGAAGCCCGTTCGCTCACTCTGTGTATATTATCTCTATGATGTGAAGTTTCATTTCAATTTGTCAATTCATTCTTTGTTTACAAGCCATTTAGTATCGACGTGTCACAGTATTTTTTTACAATGGAAAAAATCAAGTATCGTGCAGTGATTGAATTTTTATTTTTGGAAGGTTTAAAAGCAAAGGAAATTTATGAGCGAATGTTGAAAGTGTATCAGGACTCTTCGCCTTCAATTAGTACAGTAGAAAGATGGATTGCTGAATTTAAACCTGGTCGTACAAGCCTTGAAGACGATCCACGTCAAGGACGTCCAAAATCAGCAACAACACCAGAAATCGTAGAAAAAATACAGGATATCGTATTGGAAAATCGTCGAGTGACTGAAAGAGATTTAGTAGAAGCCCTAGGCATCTCATTGGGCAGTGTAAGCAATATTTTGACTGAAGTATTGGGTTTCAGAAAGCTGTGTGCACAATGGGTGCCGCATTCGCTAACAATGGAACAAAAACACATTCGAATGCGACTTTCTTAGCAACATTTAGAGCGTTTTCGAAAGGATAAAGTGGATTTTGTGCATCGCGTCATCACTATGGATGAGACTTGGGTCTATCAACATGATCCTGAATCAAAACAAGAGGCTAAAGAGTGGTTTGAACCTGGTTCTTTGGCTCCGAAACGAGTTCTTGTCCAGAAATCGGCCAAGAAGGTGTTAGCATCAGTTTTTTGGGATGCGAAAGGAATTTTGTTTGTGGATTACTTGCAAACTGGTAAAACAGTAAATTCTGAATATTATTGTAACCTTTTAGACCAGCTGAAGGAAAAAATTCGTGAAAAAAGACCCGGTTTGCAGAAGAAAAAAATCCTTTTTCATCAGGACAATGCACCGTGTCACAAGAGCATTTCGACAATGGCTAAAATCCATGAATTAAAGTTCGAATTGTTGGAGCATCCACTGTATTCATCAGATTTGGCCCCTAGCGACTTCCATCTGTTTCCAGAGCTAAAAAAATTCATGCGTGGAAAGCGTTTTTCATCAAATGATGAGGTCATAACAGATGTGGAAGCGTATTTTGCAGCCCTTCCAGATTCTCACTTTAAGGATGGAATTCATAAATTGGAATCTCGTTGGAACAAGTGTATTGATGTTCAGGGAGACTATACTGAATAATAAAGTGTATTTCAAACCATAAAATTGTGTTTTTCTTATCGAACCGCAAAACTTATTGAACAGCCTGGTATACATATATAAAACCGAACGTAAATCGTTTCTCACTACGAAGAACACAACGAGACACATCTATGACCTACATGAAGCTCTCGCGTGCGCGGCTTTTGAGTTCGAGTTCAAGGCTGTTGCGACTCCGCTTTCCTATATATTAGTTATTTATGTACCATAAGCGAGCCTCGCGTCATTACAGCTTGAGGCAAAATATGTTGTGGATGGATAGTAGGGCCGCAGTCGCGAGCGCAGCGAGCGACTAAGGCGCCTCTATCCATCCACAAAATATGAGCCGAAAGCTTTAATGACGCGAGGTTCACTCATGGTGCTTAAAAAATTTTTCAGCCTTGTAACCCGTACGAAGACTCTTACTTAGTTAACAGAATAATTAATTTTATTTTGTTGCATATCAATTAAATGCAATTTCGAACCCATACTGACAGTTCGTAAACTACAGATATCGTCTGCTAACGCATGCGCATTTTGTACACACACGCGTACATGTACATGTGTGTCAAAAAGTGACAGACAACATAATGTAAATATAAATATAAATTATGAAATTAAAAAAAATAGTAAATGGATTAATATTTAAAAATAAAATTAATTCTTGAACAATTATTATTTATTAAAAAATATAAATTTCTTGAGTATATTTATTAAATATTTATACAGAATAATATTTTTAACAAAAGTTTTTTTTATAAGATTTGAAGGCTTATTAATAATATTAATACTATTATAATTAATATAAATACTTTCTTATGTTATTTTTATCATAACAATACTATATTTGTTTAACACATTTTTTGTATAATCAATGAATTTTAGTCTCTTATTTAACATGAAAAAACAGTAACTTTTTTAAATATTTTAAATTTAATTTCTTCACACAAAAAACTTTTAAATCATTTATCTAAATCACAAACAAAATTATAAACTAAAAAATTATCACTTTAAAATCACTTATTATTAAATTTTTTAATTTTGCGGGATTATATTAGATTTTGCTTTTTCTATTAGTTTATTTAATTCACGTTTGCATTCTTCATCACTGTCACTATCACTCGTCTTATTTTCATTATTTAATAAATTGTCCATTTTTATTCTTTTTCCCACATATTAAGAACGAATATTACCGGCACAACGATACACTATACTGAAAGAAAACAAAAGAAAAGCAGAGCCCCGTGGTCGCTTGAATGTACATACTGAGCGAAGGAGAGAGCGAGACAGAGATAGGGTGGTCACGTGGGAGCAATGGTGCGCGCGCTCTTATCGCTATCTCGTTCTCTCTCCTTCGCTCAACATACATAAGTCTTATTACGCGTTCCGAAAATATAAGTTTCGATGAAGACTCACATGCTAGGCTATATGAAGCGACAAATACATAGCAGTGGCGCTGTTAACTTTTTTTTCTCCTGGCACATATACAGCCTAGGAGGACGTATAGAATGACATACAGCCTAGGAGGACGTATAGAAAAATGTTAATACGATCGAGAAGGCGCTTGCGCGTATGGAAACCATTTACACGCTGACGATGCTCCGTAGGTAAGAGTCGCCGTACGGGTTAGTAGGCTGAAAACATCTATACAGCGTACAATATAACGTCTCATCTCTCTTTCTCTCAATGATAAACTGTCTTCCCGATGAGCATGTACATATGCATAACGCTCTAATGTGTAATGTGTATTTCCTGTTGCATCGACGCGGACGATGACCGCCGACTTTTTTTTTATAAATAAGTTAATAGCAGCTTATACCATATCGTGCCAGCATGTTTTATTTATTTTTAAAATAGAATGGCAGAGAGTATTTGAAAGATTTTTATTTTTTCGTGTAATAAATTTTGCAAAAAAAAAAAAATAGTAAGAAAAAATAAATATCTTTAACTTATACATTTTCAGCGATATATATATATATATATATATATATATATATATATATATATATCGCTGAAAATTTATAAGTCAAAGATATTTATAAGTTAAATATATATATATCGCTGAAAATTTATAAGTCAAAGATATTTATAAGTTAAATATATATATATATATGCAAAGCGTGTAATAAATTTAGTTCTGCAACGATTTATAGATAACTTTGATAAAATAATTATATGCAGTTATGCATTAGCAATTTCGTTAGGCGTGTTTTGAATTGAGAAAGAAAGATGAAGAGAGAGAAAGAATACGTATAGTAACGAACGTTGAGCTTGTTTCTCAATCAATGCGAGTATCAATGTTTCCGTAACATGATTTATTTTATTAAAACGATTAATTTTTGGTGAATTGATTATATCAAAATAAAAACAAAGCTGGACCTATTCATTATCAATTATATTTATAAATTGAAATCTTTCTTTTTTTTGCGAATTATTGCAACTATTTTAACTATTAACCGTATATTAATTTGTAACCGTTAATGAAACTTTTAATAAAAAATCGATTCCTCTGAAAAAAATAATCACATTCAAAAGGTTTTCTAAATAATAAAAAAAAAAAATTAATAAATAAATGAATTGAATAATCATCGTTAGGTAATATATAAAAATTTATTTACAGTTGTAATAAATGTTAATCATATAATCATTCAATAATGAAAAGTGGTTAAAAAGAAACGTATTGTATAATCATAAAACGTTAATAATTTCTATTTTCATTTATTTAAATGATTTAAAGATTGATTTTATTGAAACGTTAAACTACATTAATCTTATAATAATAAAAATAAACTATTTTCAGCAGCTGTTGTTGTAATATTTATTAAGCCATTAAGAAAGAAATATGAGCCACTAGAAAGAAATTTAAGCATTAAAATTCAAAATTTATTGAAAATTTATCAAAACTATTAACAATTATTACATAAATAATTTATATTTTTTACTATAAAAATCAATAAAAAAAAATTAATAAACTCAAACACCAAATGAAGAACTTGAACTACGGAGCTAACCACAGAACAATTTTTAATAATTTTTTCGATCGGCTCGAGTAACGTAATCATGTCTAATATGTAAAACTTTATACGTTACCTTTCTATTGTATCGAATTTCGGTGCAACTATTGCCTATCGCTAAACCTAAAGTACAATATTTTCGCTAAAATAAAGTAACGAAAATAAATCAAGAAATTTATTTTAATTTATTTTCTCTTTACCGTATTGTTCTTTTATGCATCGAAAAATCATCGATATATATATATATATATATATATATATATATATATATATATATAACTGAACAAACGTAGATTGTTCCTCGATGATAATAAATTGACGAATATTGCTTATGCAATTGCTTTCTTGCAATTACTGATAAGTAGCTTTCACAACCTTGCGATGAATCGCTTCCATATAATTTCAATCGATAATGTATAATTTAACGCACGACATTTATGAAAGTGTTCGGTACTGCGAATGTACAGGTTAAAATTTTAAACTTTATTTGAGAAAAGGTCATTTTGAGTATTGTATCGTGTTTACGTATATGTGTGTATGTACGTGTGTTTTGTTATTTAAATAAAATTTGAAATTTATTTCAATAATCTTTATTCATTGCTGGATTAAAATTAAATTTATAGTTTTGCATAACGCATATGGAGCAAAAAGTAAAATAAAAATGTGAATCACTGATTTTTGTTCTAACTTACATCTATATTAAATCTACCAATGCATCTCTAGTACATTGTTTAACTTTGGATAGTAATAAATTTAAATAACAAAGTTAAATCAAAAAAGAGTAATAATCTTTCAATGCAAGTCAATTCTCATCCACAAAAAAAAAAAAATAGATTTAACGAACCAATGCATTTCACCGAGAACACAGTACCACATCGTCTCTAAGTATAACCATACACATGCAAATCTATATATTCGAATTTATTTATTTGTTTCTTGAGATTGACACATTCGAACATTAGGGAGAGGGGATGGGATAGTATCGGAGTTTCACAGATAGAAAGCATTTACCACCGACGCTATATCTCCATTTTCAACCGCCAGTTCGTACGAATACCTTATTCGTTAACATATAATAGACATCTCGGTATCCTTAAAATTAAATAGTTAGTAATGATCGGTTTAAAATCTAACGGAACGTTTTTTCTTCTGTTCTTTCTCGTTAATCTCGTTATCGGTGAGTTTGTTTATTAAAATTTGACACTTTCATTCGAATATTATTGTATCGGACTTTTTTATACTTTGAATTTTATAGATACGTTGATTTTTTCAGAATAAAAAAATTAATAATTATTTTCTAATTTTCAATGAAAATTTCTATAGTTTTCTTTTTTTCTCATAATCAAAAAAGTAGAAGATTAAATTTAAAAAAAAAAAAAAAACACCATTTAACTTATAGAAGTTGATTAATAAAAACTAAACCGGTGTTGTTTCATTATTAAAAAAAAAAAAAAAAAAAAACAGCAAAAAATCTAACTTTAAAACAAAAGCATTCGTATTCTATTTCCGCATCACCTGTAAAAAAAATCCGGCACAGACACATAGACGAAAAGAATTTATTGTAGGAAGGCAAGGTTTTGGTATCGGGGATCAAGAATGGGGTTTCGTCACCGTGAGACCGAGGGCTCACATGTTCTGGTGGCTCTACTACACGAGCGCCAACGTCAACGGTAAATTCGAAACGAAACCCTTGATTATTTGGCTCCAGGGTGGTCCAGGCGGCGCCTCCAGCGCCATTGGGAATTTTAAGGAAATCGGACCGTTGGATCTCGATTTTAACGTTAGAAATCATACGTGGGTAAGTTTAATGTATATGTATATAGTTGAACACGATGAGTTGCGGTAAGGAAATTCGATAGGTTAGTGGATAATGTTTCATGAAAGTTGCTTAAAAAAAAATATGTTGCAATTTTTTTGTCTCGACGAGTAATGTTAACGTTCCTTGGATAATAAGTGGCTTAGAAAAGATTGAAGGAAATTGTTAAAAGCGGGTTTTTTTTTTTATAGAAAAAGGAATATTATTGTGATTTTCATAATTGTTTTATCAATGGATTTTAATTAATAAATATTGGAAAAAAAATATCGTCATTGATTAAAAATCATCCAGATAATTCATATAGTTGTTTGTAAATAGAAAAATCGTCAAAAATAATTTAGCGTGAAATTTGCAAAAATACGCTAACTAATTTAATGAAAATTTAATAAATTTCATAGGTCAAAAATTACAACGTATTATTTATCGATAATCCAGTTGGAACGGGATACAGTTACGTCGAATTGTTCAATCTATTCGTGAAAACAAACGCGGAAATCGCCAAAGATCTCGTACAATGCATCACGGGATTTTTTCACAAGTTTACGATATTTTCGAAAACACCGACATACATTGTCGGCGAATCTTACGGTGGCAAAATGGCCGTCGAATTTGCAAATTTATGGTACAAAGTAATGCTTATTTCTTGATTGCAGCATTTTTTTAATGAATTTTTTCATTTGAAAATACGATAATTTATTATATTTTAAAGGAACAAGTAAAAGGAAACATAAAAAGTAATTTAAAGGGGATTGGTTTGATAGACTCGTCGATTTCGGCAATTGATAATTACTCCTATTTTGCGTCATACCTACTTCACACCGTAAGTACAACGAACAATCGTTCATCAAAAACTATTGAAATTAATAAATTATTTTAATTCTATCTCGATCGTAATAGCTCTCGTTTATTTTTACATCCTAAAGTAAATAATTGCGAGGCGTTACTTTTTAACGATCTTTAAAACGCTCAAATATTCTTAAAGAAATGTTCTTAAAGGCTAAAAAGAGAAAAAAAAAAATTGTTTAAAGGGTTTCGTCGACAACATCGGCTATCGAATGATCGATAAAATAGCTAAAAAATTAGAGGCCGCAGGCGACGCCGGTGAATGGACAAAAGTCGTCAATCTAACCAACGTCATTGAGAATCTAATCGTCAACGTTACCGACAACATGGATTGGTACAATATTTTGAAAAAAGTCGAGCTCATACCAAAAAATTGTTGGAAGTGTATTATGATTATTTTTAATCGTGCATTTATAAATATATATCTTTATTATTTATCTTATAATTTTTTTTTTTTTGTTCCAATACAGCCAGTGATAAGCTTAATGAACTGATGAATAACAAAGTTGGAAGAGCTTTGGGCTTGGAAAATCGCTGGGGTAGGCAAAATTTTTTCGTCTTCAGATCCCTATTCGAAGACAACATGAAACCTGTTGTTCATCAAGGTGTCGTAGCGTTATCTAAACAATGAATATATCAACATATTTTTCTTTATATATATATATATATTATTTATATAAAATATTGCTCTATTTTTTTAATTTTTAGTTGAAAAATTGTTGAACGAATCTGATTTAAAGGTATACGTTTTATCCGGCCAATTAGATTTTATTATAAATACTCCAGGTAAATATACGTATTCATTCTATAAATATCTAGCTTTAATACTACGAAAATTATGCAAACAGAGAATAATAAACTTTATTTCAATCCATTTCACAATAGAGACTTATTTCTTCGCTTAAATAATAAAAGAAAATTTTATTATTTTTCAAAATTTTTTAAATAATAAGGAAAATTATCCTCATGCCCATTGGGCTTGTTAATTTTGGTAATATCTTGAAAATATTTCGTCATATTCCGTTTTCCATTATCAAAGCTAAAATTTCAAAATTTAACTTTGAAGAGAAAGTACTTTAATATCGGAAATCTTGTACACGTGTTTATGAATGACGGAAGTAAATTATATATGTAATTATTAATATGTAGTAGTATGTAATTATATAATTTTTACAAGTTAAATAACAAATTATTTATTTACCCTTTACTTTTTGATTGAAAATCACATATTGTGAAATTTTAATTTCATTTTTTATCCTATATTAATAATTTCGTTATCATTAATTCCAACTTTATTTTCATTTGTTTGAATTATTTATTAAAATTGAAAATTTTGAACAGGCACACTTCGGTGGATTGAAAAAATGAGATGGAAAAATATAACAAAGTGGTTGAATACACCTCGGGTTCCGTTAGTTATCAATAACGTTATAGAAGGTTACAGCAAATCGTACAATCGTTTTAAATTTTTTTGGGTCAATCGATCGGGACATATGGTATACATTTTATTTTTTTTTTTTCAAAATATCCAATTATCTTTACTATAATTATTCATATATTTTACATTAATAGATAGATTATTATTAATCTGTTTATTTACGAACATTATTTTATACGAATTTAGATTCCCGTGGATAATCCAATTGCTATGGATAATATAATGGAAGACTTGACAAAGCAATAATAATTTTCATGCTTCAAATATCTAGCTAGTGTAAATATGCCTTATGCAAAAGTTTTTTTTTTTGAACGAAAAGAGAACATTATTTATTTTAAATGTAAAGCAAGTATTAATTACAAAGACTGCGCAAAGCTTAAATGCGTTATATTTAAGCGAACTAACGTACAGTCTGTCAAGTAAGAGCGTGGTCGTGTTAATTTATAAAAAAATTCATTTGATGAAACTTTTATATTTATATATATACATTGTACACATTACAAACAATGATGCAATTTGGTCAATAATGTGTCCAGTCACCACCGGCGTCGATAATTGCCTGGCATCTCCGAGGCATGCTTTCTACTAATTTGACGGCGTATTCTAGTGGCAAGGATCTCCAGATCCGACGAATTTCGTAAGACAACTGCTTCAAAGTGTATGTGCGTCTTCCACGAAGCTTCTGTTTAATATACGCCCACACATTTTCAATAGGGTTTGCATCGGGCGACTGCGACGGCCAATCCAATGTAACGATGCCAGATTGAGTCTTCCACTGAGTACAGAGCTTGCTGCGGTGTTTAGGATCGTTGTCCTCCTGCAGAATCCAATCTTCATTTTTTGTGATGAACCATCGTTTGGCAGATGGCAGTAAAGCTTTTTTGTAGATTTTTATCATTTTCTCGGCATTTAGGTTGTCAGCAAAGAGGTGCAAAGTGCCGAATCCCTGCTTTGAGAAGCAGCCCCAAAGATGCACCTTTATTCCATGTTTTACGGTCCGCTGAACAAGCCTATTGGTGGAAGTTGACCAGGCTCGCGTGAGGACAGAAGTGCCCATATAGAACATTCATCAGTAAAAATGACATTTTCAAAATCTCTATCAATATTCTCATGCGCCCAAGCGAGTCGCTTTGTCACATGTTTTTCAGTCAACAGAGGCTTCTTCATTGTGTTGCGCCATTTCAGATGATGAGTACGAAGATGGGTTCCGATAGTTTCGTAGGATATATCTAAACCTTTTGCCATTAATTTTGCTTGTCCTTGCCGCAGTGTTAAAGCAGGATTCCGCGAAAACAGATTCACTATTCTTTTTTCATCTTTTTTTTTCACTTTTCCTATCGAGCCACGTTCTGGTAAATCATCGACATTTTTAGCCACTTTATATCGCTGTATCCACTTCTGTACAAATGCCTTCGACTTTCTCATATATTTAGCAGCCGCTGATTGCGACATTTTGGGACCTTTCGGGTGGATGCAAAGGAACACAGCCTCGTAGCGCGACGCGTACTTAGCACTCATGGCGTTTAACGTGATTCTCTTTCAAAAGATCAACGACAACTGAATCTTTGTTAACAATCCATCAAGGACAAAGCTTTCCTCTATCGGCTCGGGAAGGAATTAGAGCGAAATCTTCCATTACCTGTCGGTGAAGTCGACCACGCTCTTACTTGACAGACTGTATAAAGTTAGATTTCGTGGTAAAATTTCACTTCAATATTAAGTTACTTCATAGAAATGTTATTCTGTATTTAGATCTATTGTTTTGTATCGACGAGCTTAAGAGGTAAATGTTTTATAAAAAAAATATTTATCAATATTTGTTTTTATATTATTCAGCCTAATATTCTGTTTTACTTTTACATGTTATTAACGAAACAGTTGAATTAAAAAAAATAAATAAATAAAATAAAATAAAAATCTAGATAATGTATGAAAATAAAAGTACTAAAAAATTTCTGGAGCAATAAAGAAACCATAAAACATAAGAACTAAACAAACATATTGAACATACCACGCAGAATATAGAAGAGACAAACACAAGAATAAAAACACAATGAAAAGAATGCGAAGGTTTATTAAGATATTTTAAATCTGTTTAAATTTTGCACATTAAATGCAAGAAATATTTAATTAGCAAAAGGACTTTTGCTTTTTCTCTCTCTGCTGAAATTAAATAAATATGCATAAGTGCTTAGCATTTAAAATTATTGTATGTTAACATAAGAACAATTATGAATTATACTCGATGAAAATCGTATTATTTATAAGTATTACAACAATGTAACAAATTTTTATTTTTAATTATTCATAAATGTAGTAAAAGAGATGAAAGAACATATGTAAAATAAGATAAAATAAAATATAAAAAATAAATAAACTTTAGGGTAATTTACAAATTTATTTTTTATAATTTATTATATTTATTTCATAAAATTTATGTATAGACAAATAAAATATTTTAAGTTTCACTTAAATCATTTTAAATAATAATTGAATTAAATTCAGACAACTACAAATTATACTTTTTCATTTTTTTTTTTTTAATACAACAAAAAAATATTTGCGAATAAAATAAACTTTGAATCAATACCTAATAAATCGATAAATAATATTCTTAGTTGAAACAACGAATAATTTTATTTATAAGTTTTTATTCAAGTATAATTAATCGGTAAGACGATGTTTGTGTTTTAATTAAATGATGAGAAGAAAATTGAAGGGTATTAAAAAATATCGTTTTCGACTGTTCACAAATATATTAATTCTCATAATAACAAAATGGCACATAAAAATACTATAAATTCTACTAATATTAATTACAATTCATACCTTTTTTTTTCTTTTTTTTTTTTTTTTTCTTTTTTTTTTCTTTTCTTTAAATCATGTCGTTAATGTATCCTGTTCGCTCATTATAAGTCGCATAATTACACAAATTTGTAATGTGTATTATTTATACTAAATTTAAATAATATTTATACGTCGTAAGCGCTAACTTTATTTTCATTATTTTTAATAAATAAACCTAAGACAATAAAATTTCATCGGAAACGAATACAAAATAATAAAAATTACAAAAATTTATTTTTTCTTTCTTTTTTTCTCATGTAAAATCTTCCGCGTCAAAATCGCCGTAGTATCGTCAATCCTCTTCAAGTTTTTAAGAATATAAGAAAGAGTCTATCCACATGCTGTCTTCGGTTTCACTAATTAATTATTATTATTATTATTATTATTATTATTATTATTTTTTTTTTTTTTTTTTTTTCACTTTTGTTATTATTCTTTGTTTGTTATACGGATCAACAACGTTTCAAAATAATTTATTGAATATTTATATTAAATATACGTATTAGTCGTCTCTTTTAACGCTTCATATTTAATGAAAAAAAAGAGAAAGTAATAAATAAAGGTAAACGTAAAAGATTAAAAAGATAAAGAAACAAAAAACGTAAAACAAAAGATAAAAAAAAAAAAAAAAAATTTGTAAATTACAAATGTAAATCATTAAGCTTTAAAAATTTAATATTTACAAAGATCATTTCTAAACGCATTTCTTTTCTTTTAAGAATAATGTTTTAAATGAAGCGTAATGTACAATTGGATTAAGAACGGAAAAACGTATATAACACGTTTAATATTATTTCAAAAATCCTTTTGCTCTGTCATTTATTTTCTCTCTCTCTCTCTCTTTCTCTCTCTCTCTCTCTCTCTCTCTCTCTTTCTCTTTTATTTTCTATCATCACTTACACATAAATTGCACATCACTCGAACGACGCATTGCCACCGTTAATTTTAGATTTCAAATCCGCACATAAGCTTAAACAATTGTTCCTATCTACCTTAACCGACAAAAATTTTTAAATTACTTGTTTTATCGAATCAGTTCGCTTTTATTAATTGCGTTTTACTCGTGCGTGAGGAGAGAATTTAATTAATTTTTTTTTTTTTTTTGTCTTGAAAAATTCAATTACATGATTACTTAAATTACAAATAAGAATAATTAGAATCAATTTTTTTTTCAACGAAACAGTAAGCTTTTTAGAGAAAAATTTGTCAATAATTTTTTCATCGATTTGAGTTTATAAAAACGTATATTCATCGCATTATTTTAAACGACCTCAAGAAAAGGTAAAATTCTTCCCAGGAGACTAAATAAACAAAACAAATTGAACAAAGTGCATCAAATTTGTAAAGAAAAAAGGATAACAAAAAATTTCACTTTTGAAAATCAGTAAACTTGAAAATTCATCATTATTTTTATACAGTAACTTTATTCTTTTTATTTTAAAATTGAATTTCAAACAATCGTCTCCCGAAGAAATAAACTACGCGGTTTACCGAAGAAAGGTCATCTTCACAGATGATCCACACCGTTTAATTATGGACTCTCTCTTATTCTTTTCTTAATCTTCCATTTTTTATTTTCTTTTTGCTATTACCGTCGGAAAAAATTATCGCAATTAAAAACGAACTTCGAATTTTATTTCTCTCTCTCTCTCTCTCTCGTATAATCCGCATGTATTGATGATTCATTTTGCCATCTTTAAAGAAGTCTAAAAGTCAAATTCGTCAACTCGACACATACACGCTCTCTAAAATTTCTCTCGCCTCGCGTGTGTAATTCATCTACTAAAACGCTAATATATATTATTATTTTTCTCTCTCTCTCTTTTTTTTTATTTTCAAACGCCGTGTGTCCTCTCTACCTTTCCTCGCACGATATGTCTCAAACCTTCGTGTCGTCACAATCATACGCATTTAATGAAATTCGCAGTGCTATATGTTTGTTTAATTATTATTTTTTCTTTTTTTTCTTTATCATTTTATTTATTATTTTTATTTATTCATTACTTAATTAATTATTTATTTATTCACGAATCTCATATAACAATTCTCGTAGCGAACTTGCAATTTTGCCTCTTCATTTTATTTATTTATTATTTATTTCGTAATGTTTTCCAAGGAAAGAAACTGTTCATTTTCATTTTGAATTTCGTTGCAAACGAATTCGTGGAAAAAAAAGAAACATTTCTTTTTTTCTATCTTCGACCTGCCTTACCGTTTTTTTTTTTTTTTTTCATATCTTAAAATTCATTTGATTTTAATGCACGATGATAACCTTTTTCCCTTTTAATTCAAACGTCGATATTTAATTTTTAATGCTCCACGAAGATATTTACATAACTATAATAAAAATCAAAGATTTTGTTTTATGTAAGAAAAAGAAAACCACTGTCATTGAAAAGAAAATAAAATTGCAAATAAAATTATTCACAAAGTTTACTTTTTATTATTTAATTTTCTTACAATAAAATCGCTCAAATTTATCGAATCTTGTTTCATATTTTAATTTTTTAAGTTTCCTATGAACACGAGAAATGGTAATTTTATTTTTAAGGAGAAACATTACACTGATCGTAAAAATTTTTGAATCTCTCGAACGCGTTCCATCGCCTGTTTTATTTTATTTTTTTTATAAATTTTCAAGCTCAAGTAAAATTAGCCTACGTCTAAATTAAACGTTAAAAAACGTTTACAACGGTTTTTAAATTAAATAATTCCAAACTCAGATATTTAATAATAAATTATTTTAAGTCTTATATCTTACGGGACGAAATAATCAATTAAAATTTTTTACTTGCTACAATAATATAATTATTTTAATATAACTAATCGATTTAATTAAATAACTGATAAATTGAACTCTCTAATTGATAACAAAAGTTGATCTTAATAATTTTAAGCGATAAATAAGTTAAACAATAAGATTAAAAATCAAAATTGCAAACTCATATACACTTGAAACTATAAAGAATGTATACATACATAAATAAAGTACTTTATAAACTCTATTATGTTTATTGAATTAATAAAATTACGGATAATAGGTAATGATAAAAGTATAAAATAGCAATAAAAATAATAATAATAATAATAATAATAATAATAATGATGATGATGATGATGATGATGATGATGATGATGATGATGATGATGATGATGATGATGATGATGATGATGATGATGATGATGATGATGATGATGATGATGATGATGATGATGATGATGATGATGATGATGATGATGATGATGATGATGATGATGATGATGATGATGATGATGATGATGATGATGATGATGATGATGATGATAATAATAATAATAATAACAAATAAAATAAATAGGACTAGATATTATGATTTACAGTAGAAATTATATTATTATTATTAACAATGTTTTGATGAACAAATTTTGTAGTAGTTACATAAAAACTACGAGACGATGTTTTATATCATTGTTAAATATCAGCATCGTTCGTTATCTCAAACTTCAACAGCAAATTTATTTTGAGCATGAAAATTGCCAACTTCCGCTTATTTCTCATTCTCTTAACTCTCTTTTCCTCTTCCCCTCCCCCCTCTCTCTATTCTCTCTCTCTCTCTTTCTCTCTCTTCTCTTTCTTTTCATTGAAGACAAAATGATCTCACAAGAATCATTATACATTGTGCACGACTCGCGATGATCGAACGAAAAAGCCGAGAAAACTTGTTTATTTTTATTTTATACTATTTTTTCATTTTTATTATTTTCCAGAAAGCACTTTACATTACCTCAAAAATTACGTCGAGAGCATTGATATAAAGCTGCTTAATATACGTGTAGACATCATGGTAAATTTTTGTTTATTTTTTTTATTTTTTTTCTTTTTTTTGTTATACTCTTACAATATGATTTCCTTGCGCGAGAGAACGTTTTCTCCTTTTCTTTATATATTTTTTTATTCGTTCACACATTGAGTGTAAATGTCACTGCAGGTTTTTTCTCTTTTTATCTTTTTCCTTTCTGTCTTTCTTTTTTTTTTTAAATCGGAAGGTTCCTCCGGAATGTTTACGTGTGTATGTTTTTTTTTTTGCGTGTCCGTTTTACACTATATGAGCTAGCGTATGTTACAAAAAAAGTTCAGTCATTTACAGGCTCTGCGGGCTCTTCCGAAGGGGCTGTCGATTATCATTTAAAAAGAAAAAAAAAAAAAAAAATACCGCGAAACTAATATCCTCTCTATTTTTCCTTGGAAAAAGATAACACTTTCATCGTTGAATATCGAATCATAAAAATTAATTTTATTATTTATCATTCCTTTTAAATAAAATTATTATTTTAAATACTTTAAATTTTTTATCGTTTAAAAATTCTTTAAACGAATTATTATTTTATAAATACTTTACTGTAAACATTATATACATAAACATATTATATACTAAATATTAAAAAAAAAAAAAAACATTTTTTAATAAACGTAATTTTGCTATTAATATACATTAAATATTTTACAATTTAACATCGATATTTTTATATATTTCAAATAAAAAGTCAATAATTATAATTAAAAATTTATCTTCTAAATTTGAAAATGCACAATTATCAATTTTAATAGAAGATAATTGAAAGATGAAAAATATAGAACAAGCTTTACTGTACGTTTTAAATATCTAAAGTTAATTGTGTTATTTATTCTTTATGAAAGTTTAATCGTATTGTACACAATTTACCTTAACGATATACAAGCCATACAGTCTATAAAAAAGATTTTAAATGTAATCGTAAAAGGATAATAAAAAAAAAGCATTTTTTCTAAGTTCTTTCCATTTGATTAAAAATTCTTGTTTAAAGTATGTAAATTTAAAATGTTCTTCGTCTAAAAAGAATAAATTTTTACAGTCAAAGATTTACAGAATTTACATTATTTACTAAATGCAAAAACGAAATTTACTTTGTACATTCGTTTACTTTAAATTTTAAATAAATATTTATTTTGAATGCACGTATCAAGCATACGACCGTTAAAGCATATAAAAAAAAGAATCAGAATCAGAATTAGAAGTACGTTGTAAGATTGGTGTTGAGGTAGTTCGATGCAATGTAACTTTGGCTCCGAGCACGTTTAATTCTGATTCTTTGGAGTTTTATTTATTTTTTTTTTTCGAGGCTCTGTTAAAACCGTTTCGATTCGCGACATTTTTTTTATTATTTTTGTATCTCTATTTTGTTGCGTCGTGCTTAAAGATTTCGACTTATCTTGGTAATCCAATGATGCACGAGCAACGTATACTTTGGTACTAATTATTTGGTACGCAAGTTACATTGTTTTTTTTTTTCCTTCAAATACACGTTTTTCTAACGCCCCTTTGGAAGATCGCACGAAGTACGGAGCTACAACGAATGAACAGCTTGCAAGGTTACTTCGCGGGGAAACAAACATCAACAACAGTGATCTCTCAAGTATCAACAATATTAACAACATCGGCATCATAATTCTATAATCATCATTATTGTGATCGTCATTATCATTATCATCTCTCTCTTTTTTTTTTAATTTTTTTTTTTTTTTTTTTTTTTTTAATTTTTTTTTTTTTTATGTAGTGGTCATTGTCGCTTTTATCGCCCAACTTCTTATTTTCCTTTTTTTTTTTACTCAATATACGCGCTTAATATATATAATATATTCCTATATACTTGTGTATATTTAACCATAATTAGACTACTTTTTATCGTCAAAATCATTCAGTGGCTTTACACGTGAAATCTTTCTTATCTTTCCTCGGTCAAGACCTTGCATCTATCTGTTTTCTTTTCTCTCTCTTATCTCTCGCCCCTTTTTCACTCTTCTTTATATAAAAAGAGAAAAAGAAAAGATTTCTAGTATTATATAGTTTACTAACCACCAATCAACCGACTATCTGCGAATTACATTGCAAACACTTGTGCATACATCCACATATTTTAACTCTCGTTCTCTCTTTAAAACCGAGATTATTAATACAGAATTTTAATAATATTTAGCGTTCTTTTCAATCCTATATATTATTAATCAAAAAGATCTTTTTAGTTTCATGAAAATTTAAAAAAAAAAAAGAAAAAAAAAACAATAAATTCGTTTCAGTGGTTTAATACTGTAATCTTTAACGATTAGTAAATTTACGAAACATGATTAGAAAAAAAGAAATTGTTTTTCGTATATCGATTAAGCAGTTAAAATTTTTTTTTTTTAATTCATATCTTTGTTTTGAAGTAAATTAGATATTATAACATTCGTATGACAATATCTTATATTATGTGTAATAAAAATCGAATTTCTTCATATTAGTCTTTCGAAAAAAAATTTCAAAATGTCTGTATCGATTGATTTTTTCAATCTTGTCTTTTTTTGTTATATAAATCAAATGAAATTCACACGCCGCTGCATATGATCAATTAATTATTAGTTAATCAGCAATTACGTTTATACATATCAAGTTCATATGCTTATAACTAGTTATGCAGCAATGAATATTTTGGTATAAAATGACTGTTTAGTTTTATCCCTGAAGGACAATGAAGAAAAACCCTATATTACTCTTCATCTTATTCGCTCAGTCCATAGTTTATATCGCTTGCATTTACTTGTATAGGTGTAACGATACCTTGACAGAAAAATTTGTACATTTTTTAACATTTAAAGTATGAAAAAATTTAATTCACACGCAATATCCTTTAATTTGTTTCTTAAAGACCTAACGGAATACTCACATAAGAAAAAAAGAATCAAAGTTTTCAGAAAAAATCTTTAATTTATCATTAAATTAGAGATTCCCTGAAAATTTTTCTGTTAGGTACCAGTCTTTCGCGTAAAATTTACAAACATAAAAATCTTTCTAACAAAGTAGCTGTCAATAGTTGGTGTATGTATTAAGCAACGAAAAATTTAATAAAATTACTTAATTACCTGATTATTACTAATGCATAAACAATAAGTAATAATCGCGAAAAAATCAATAGTTCAAAGTAGAGATAATTAAATTTAAATTCATTCAAAAAATGATATAATATTTATATGATAAAAATTTTGTAAATCTTAAGAAAAAAAAATTTTTTTTTTCTAGAGAAATTGATGATCTTTACTCTAAAATATTTTTCAATTATAAATACTTTACATAAAAAAAAAAAAGTTTAAATTGCATAATCTACAATAAAGTTAAAAAATTGTTTAATTATAGTATTTTTCAAAAAAATAAATATTTGTTTACATATTTTTTATCAGTGTTAATTATTATTATTTTAAAATAATTTCATAACGAAAAAAGAAATTTTATTTAGTGCCATATTATTATTTAAAATCTTTAACGCAATAATATTCAATTCGTATTTATTTTTTATCATCACTTTTATAAAAAATTATCAATTTATCGATTTATACAATCGTTTTTTCTTAATAATAAACAAATTATTGACAGTACTTTAGAGAAGTAGCGTAAGAAGTATTCAGGGTATGCGTGTGTATACAGTTTTGCGTATTAATGAGTCTCTCCGTTCAAGTACCGCGGAGGCACAGAAGTTAATATATAGGATACTGTTTTCTGTTTTCTTTCGGTCACTGCGAGAGAGAACGGTGATTCATTTCGACACTTATCAGTAACGGATAATACTGAACGTTTTTTTAACTTCTTTTATTTTATTTTATACTATTAATTGATTAATATTCGAAGTACGATATTGTGCGCAGCGAGAAATCACCGAATCTCTCGTGCCGAAGAGGGTATATGTTACTTTTTTACGTATAAGAGTGTGATGATCTTCAGCGGGGAAGTTATAGTAACAAAATGCACGTACAAAATGTTACGCTCTATTTTTTTTCTTTTTTTTTTAACGTCAGACGCATGGATAATATTATCCAGACAGTTTTATTGTCACGAAAGCCCGTAACCAAATAATACCGGCTTTTGACAAAACGAGGTACAACTTTTTTATTTATTCATTTATTTATTATTTTTTATTCATTAATATTTTTTTTTTTTTTTTTTTTTTTTTTGCATATCGCTTTCAACGGCGCAAAATTACGCTTTATGATAGCGTATATGTTTCGATATCTATGCGAGCTTATATGATTTTTCCTCTTTTATTTCCATTTTTTTTCGTTTAATGATTATCTACTCTCTAAGAAGGATAATATGACACGCGGCATTATAGATTCGCCATATAATTAGATTAGGAGCATTTTGTTAAATTTGTTCAATTTTTCATTATTGCGCGCACTTTGAATTTAATAAGTATGTACTAAGATTACTATAAATACGATTTGCAGTTTTACTTTTTTTTTCCTTTACATTACCACGTGTCAAAATCCAGTGACTTGTGAAGATGCCCTTAGAAGTGAAACATAAAGCTCTTATACAATTGTTGGAATACACTTGCGCACAGATAGTAGTAATAGCTGGGATTTTGGACTAGACGTGATGGGGTTGAAGGTTTTGAAGCCTTGACGAGCTTGATCAAGATTTCATACTATTTGATTCGTCAAGCCGCCTTTCAGTTCCTACCGTTAATAAATTTGAAAATTCCATCTCTAAAACTTGCCTTGCCTATAAAAATAATCATTTGTTTTT
>OX465099.1:17615687-17728187 GCA_949987625.1 Chalcis sispes
CTCCTCACCTGCGTCAGAGCTTCCATCCTCTGCTTAAGCTGCTCTTCCATCTCGGGTAGCTTGGCAAATTGTGCCAGCTCCTGCTCGGCGTGTTCCAGTTTCGCCTGCACCGCCGCTATTTTTTCCTCTTGAAGCTGCATCAAAAGTTCGAAAACGACGATTGACAAATAATTTTTATCGTTGATAAACATTTTTCCGGTATATGTTTACTTATTATTTGTTTATTTAAGATTTCTCTCTTTTTTTTCCTTTCGTTTTTATGCAAGGCTTAAGAGTAAAAGTAATCGTACGAAAAGGATATACACGTTAGTGTAATGTAACGCGAATCAACTCGCGTCAAAGATAACTGCGTTAAATTTCTTTTTTCGTCGGCGGTGTGTTCGTATACGAGTGTGCGATTTTTTTTCGGCGTCGCTGATTTATTATCGAAACTCGGCGATGATACGTTACCGAATGACGTAATTTCATCGGTCGTTTTTCGTACTAGCAAGGATATACAAATAAAAGAAGACTCTTTTCATAGATGCGCGGAGGATCTTCGATTTAAAATTGTTTTAAATTTGTTTGAACAAAAAAAAAAAAAAAAAAAAAAAAAAAAAAAAAAAAAAAAAAAAAAAAATTACATTTTATAAATTAAAAAAAAAAAATTATTTTTTGTGTTTTACATATATCTTTATAGTCACAACGGATTAAAAAATATGTAAAAATTTAATTGAATATCTTTTTACCGAACAAGAACTTTTTTTTTTTCTTTCAAATTACTAATTTATACATAAATATGCATACTGACAAAATTTATTTGTATAAATTTATAAAATCTAAAGTGAAACAGTTATCGTGTAGTAATAACCCATTATATGCAAAACGGGATATAAATTTTTTATTCCCATGCATATATGAAATTGAATAAAAAATTCAACTAGTGGTAAATAGTACCAATGAAAATTAAAGGATTCTCGTTGAATTATTTAAAAAAAAATAATAATAAATAATCGCAATAACTATATTCAAATAAATTTTAAAAATTGATACGCAGCAAACTTTTAATTATCAACGGGAAAAATTAACAAATTAACAAAATTAATAAAAAAAAAAAAAAAAAAAAAAAAAAAAAAATAAAATAAAATAAAATCTCACCTTGAGCTGTGCCTCCTTGTGCTGAAGCTCCTGCTCGAGCTTCTCGTTGAGATCGTGCAAGCTAATGGATTCTCGTTGGGCATTGAGATAACGTTTCTCGAGGGTGGCTATCCTTTCCTCTTGATCCTCCTTTTGGGCGACGTTTTCGCGCAAGTCGCGCTGTAGCTTTGCGTTCGTGTCCTGCGCCTTGAGAAAGTCTTTTTGCGTCTTTGAGAGATTCTCCTCGAGCTCGGCTACGCGTCCGCTCAATTCCGCTACCCGACGCTGCCACGTGCTTAGCTCGATGTTCTGTAAGAAACGTTTCGATTGTCTCTCTCTTTTTTTGTTTGTTTTTTTTTTTTTTTGTTCTTGTAAGTAATGCTTTGTTTACTTTGCGACGCAGATTTCCGCGTGCTGATATTTGCTTCTTTCGTGCATTTTTGTTTCTACTAAATTTTATTTTGTACGTTACTAAATGTGATGCTTTATTTTAGTTGAGTTTTAGTCACAAGTTTATTTTATGACGTTTCAGGTAGCGTTTTTTTTTTTTTTTTTTTTTTTTTTTTATTAAATTTTTCAATTTTAACGAATGTAAATTTATTACATTTTTTAAATTCTAATGAATGTAGAATTGAATAATTCGTTTCGAGTTAAAATTTGGAATTCAAACAAATATTTTCGTTATAAAAATAATTAATATTCAGAACTATCATTTTTTGTACAAAATATTAAACAAATTAACATACTTATTATATTATCAGAATTAATTCTATTTTTAATAACTACATATTGTATATAAAAATTATTACTTTAATAGTTTTTCCTATTTTTTTTTATATATAAAATGTTTACATAAAATGTATAATTGAATTAGTTTTTGTAAAATAACTAAATCAATTATGATTTACATTTTACAAATCCGTAGTTTTAATTCACGGTTAATTATTCGTATTTCAAATGTAATTATTTTACTATAAACGTCATATTTATAACAAATTTTTGTCAAAACCAATACAATGGCGCAACAACCATGCACACATTTTTATTTGCAATTACAACATTAGTATCAATAACCGAGTTTTTTTTTTACATTTGTAATATGTGTTATGTGTTTTCGTCAAAGCTCATATTTAGTATACAAGTAAATTAACTTAACGAAAGAGAAAAAAAAAAATTTAGAAAGAAATGTCAAGGCACTCGTGCTGCTATAACTAAAAATTATGCGCATGCAAGACGTGTAAGTGTTGAATATACTTATTGTACAATTGTAGATTCTTTAAAACTATTCAGTGTCTGTTATTGTTTTCTTTATATTTGTTTCTAATTTATATATTACAATGTACGGCGTGTATTGTTTTCTATTAATGCCTTTTGTAAAAAAAAAATCTAAAATATTATTCTAAAAATCTATCGTTTTGAATATTATTAGACATGTAATAATATTTTTCACGTAACCGAATCGTATACATGAATCGTTTATTTTTGAAAGTTTATAAAACTTAAAATTATTATCATTTTCTAAAATTTTTCATTTTAATTGTTAATTTTCATTTTAAGGTCCATGACTTACTTTATCATTAAAAAAAAAAAAAAAAAAAAAAAAAGCAATACAATATTTCACATACAAAAACAATATTACAAACGTTTTATAACAAAAAAAAAAATTATTTTCAAGTTGATTCGATTAATAATTGTTTATTTAATTTCTTTTTATAGATAAATTAATTTTCGCTCGTTTATCACAAAAAGAAAGGTCACCGTTAAGAAAATAAATCAACATAAAACATAAAAATAAAACATAAAAATCTCCTTGCCGTAAAAAATCAAAACCTTATAAGAAGAAAATAAAGAAGAGAAAAGAGATACTCGTCCGTTAAGCGACATTCCACCCCAGTCCCTCTCGTCGATTACACAAAACAACAAAGTCGTATATAGTTTACAGTATCCACGATCAAAGCGCTCGGCAAACCGAGCAACAGTAGTTGTAGAAGTAGTAGTAGCAGCGGTAGTAGTAACAGTAGTCCGTATTTACGCTTTGTATATATATATATAGTAATAGTTTCCTATCGTTATTCTCGTTCATCGTTTATATCAATTTACTTTCATACACATGTGTGTGGTATATATATATATATATATATATATATATATATATATATATATATATATATATATATAATATATATATATACATATACAGGGTGAGCCATTTTAAGTGACCCACCCAAATTTCTCCGTTGGTAAGCCAGATACAGAAAAATGTTTCAGACAAAAGTTGTATAGTTTCGAGGAGGACATCAGACGGTACTATTGGTTTGACTTTGAAGAGTAATTTGAAGGTCACATGAAGGTTACCTTAAATTTCTTAAATGGAACCTACTATTTCTTGTTACATATTCTCCTAGGTTATCTCGAGAGCTTTCCAAAACACTATAATAAAATATTTTTTCATTGAGTAATTTTCGAATTATGAGGCTTCAAAGCAGTACTTTGCGGTATTGTTTGTTTAAATGCGTTTATCTTACTTTTAGCATTACCCAGAAATAACGACGTGGAAGTTCTGTTCCCTTTGGGCTGCTTGATTAACGTGAGTCCCCTTGCCTCTCACTATTATAACAATTATAATTATTAACCACGAAGCAAATGTTCGAATTTACCTCCAATTGCTTCAAGGCATAAATGTAATCGCCTCTGGAAATGTTGTACTGTTCTTAGTAAAGTTCTCTTGGAATCGCTGCGCAAGCTCGACGAATACGGTCTTCCATGTTTGCTTTAGTTTATGGCCGTTCTGCAAAAACAACATTTTTAAAGTAGCCCCATAAATAAAAATCTGAAGATGTGACATCTGGTGAGCAAGAAAGCCAGTTAACTGGATCTCATCGTCCAATCCACCTCTCATTGTAGTTATAATTTAAGAAGTCACATACTATTCGTGCAAAATGTGGTGCTGCACCATCTTGCTGGAGCCACATTTTTTGTCTTGTAACTAAAGGAACATCTTCTAACAATTCTGGCAACCAATCTCTTAGCAACTCCAAATAGCTATCTCTATCAACATTTCTCTCAAAAAAATAAGGACCAATGAAATAATCATTGACTATGCCACACCATACCATAAGGCTCCATCGATTTTGATAGTCTACAGGTATGTACCACTGGGGATTTTGATTCGACCAATAATGAGAATTGTGCCTATTAAGTTGTCCATCACTACAAAATTTAGCCTCATCAGAAAAAAGTACAAATCTAAAAAAATTAGGATCATTTGCTATCATTTTTAACCCTCAAGAGGAGCACTGGGTTACGCTTACCCAGGGTAGAAATACATCTGTTCACCCCTAGTAAATGGTTGTATAGGGGGACTTGGTTTTGTGTGGGGATTTAACTTTGTTATCCCCACTACCAATCCCCACTTGGACCCTTTCTAAGTATGAATACTAACCGAACTGTAAGCAGACAAACTTAGTCTATGGGTATCCCTTACCCAGCACTCCAGTAGTGTCATATTGCATAGTGCTCGTGAAAAATTTAGTGAAGTGAATTAAGTGTTTTATTTGAACTTTACCAGTCTTATATCGTCAAGTTAATACATATTAGTAAGTTTATATTATTATAACATAAAAATCAGCTTTACTAAATAGTTTGATCATTGTGTTTTAGTTTCTCACTGCTCAGGTGGCCAATGAGGTTTTTTTACGGAATGCTTGATCAAGCAGGCGTAAATTCATTTATAATTTATAATTTAATTAGCAGTAATGCAGTGATGCATCGGAAACAATATTTATTGGATTTATTCCTATCCTTAATCAGGCCATTCTTGATAAATAGACTGAATTTACCTACTCTACAAAGAAACTTACGTTCGCAAATCGAATCTTTTCTTGAGTATAAAGATTTACCAGAAACAGAGGATCCTCGTTATCTACTGGCAGAAAATAAAATGGCTAAACAAAAACGATGTGGATACTGCCCATAGTCTTTAGATAGGAAAACATTCTATAAATGTTTAAAGTGTGATCAGCCCATGTGTAGAGAGCATGTTGCAAAAATTTGTATAGAGTGTAGTGTACAATCATCTAACTAAGTTTTATTAATTGTTGTAATTGATTTATTATTATTTTTATATGAGAATAAATTAATATTAAAAAAAAATAAAAAAAATCATTCTGTTTAAATTCTTCAACTTTATCTCTTTAAATAAATATAATTTTTTAAAGTACGTAGAACAACTTCAAATTATTTTTAAAGAACGTGCAATTACCTTTAAAATGCCGCCAATTAAAACCTTTTATCCCAAAAATTCGTGAAAATTCAATAGTTTTAAGAAAACATCTTTTTTCGTCAATTTTCATTGCATTTTTTTTTTATTTTTCATTAATATTATAAAAACTTAAATTTTTATTTATTTGTTCATGAAATATTCTTATTCTACATCGTCCGACGAATCGATTAAAAAAAAAAAAATTCAAAATTGATCAATTTTATAATAAGATATAAGTGGTCAAAGCTAACCGGGTAATCCTTACCCATGCGCTCCAGTTATGTTAAGCTGCAATAGTGCTCCACTTGAGGGTTAAAGCCCTTTAGGAAAATTCAATACGCATTTGAATATGATGTGACCTTAACTCTTGAACCAAAGTTACGTGGTAGGCATGATATCTAAGAACATTTAGAATTCTTAAAACCGTTCTTTGTGGTATACCAATTTCTCTTTCAATTGCGACTGCTAAGAACAGTACAACATTTCCAGAGGCAATTAAATTTATGCCTCGAAGCCAATGGAGGAAACTTCGAACATTTGCTTCGTGGTTAATAATTATAATTGTTATAATAGTGAGAGGCAAGGGGACTCACGTTAATCAAGCAGCCCAAAGGGAACAGAACTTCCACGTCGTTATTTCTGGGTAATGCTAAAAGTAAGATAAACGCATTTAAACAAACAATACCGCAAAGTACTGCTTTGAAGCCTCATAATTCGAAAATTACTCAATGAAAAAATATTTTATTATAGTATTTTGGAAAACTCTCGAGATAACCTACAAGAATATGTAACAAGAAATAGTAGGTTCCATTTAAGAAATTTAAGGTAACCTTCATGTGACCTTCAAATTACTCTTCAAGGTCAAACCAATGGTACCATCTTATGTCCCCCTCCAAACTATACAACTTGTCTAAAAAAATTTTCTGTATCTGGCTTACCGACGGAGAAATTTGGGTGGGTCACTTAAAATGGCTCACCCTGTATATGTATAAATATATATATAGATTTATCCATAATAATCGCAATCTCATTTCATCGTCGGTATATAAGGCATACCTGCTTATCGAGGGTCGCCTGTAACTCGATCACCCTGCCGATTGAGGATTCGTGATCGGTGGGCTCGAGGCCGCCGTTGCTCAATCTACTACCGAGTTCCAGGCTAGCCTGTACCTGCTGATGCCGTTGCTGACGATGATGCGGCTGGTATTGGTAAGGCGCTTCCTGGACCTCGTTCGTCGCGACGCTCTACTCGTACATCGGGGGAAAAGATGAAGGTAGCACCAACACAGATTTTTCAGACATATTTTTTTCGATACGTCGAACGGAGATCTTAACGATCTCTTTGCTTCTCTCTCTCTCTCTCTCTCTCTCACTTTCTCGCATTATTTCGTCGTTAATCGATCGCTGATATTCGCAAGAGCGCGTGCGGCAATGAGTTGAAACGACGGTTTTTATTTATAAACCAATCACTCATGACGCAAACGTATACGGGAGAACAATGAGATTATTATGGCGATTCGTTGATAAAGATGCGTACGAGTATATCGAGGTGACATGCTATGTTTTTTTTTTTCATCGTCGTCTTAGTTGTCTTTGTCATTGTTGTTGTTGTCTTTGTCATTGTTGTTGTTGCTGTCGTCATTGTTATGCTTATTTAATGAGATCGAACGAGAACAATTTTTCTTTTTGTTTTAATTTTTAACGCTCTATACCGAGAGATTTTTTCAGAGGAAACTTATTGTTTTTTAAATTATCCTCCCCTTATGTGACTGCTTGACAATTATGATACACTAAATTGTTTAATGTTATAGTACTGTGTGATGATGATCGATTCATTAATCTACTATCCTTGAATAATGTTGTGATTCGTAAGTAACGATTGTGTAAGCATATCCTGCATTTTAATATAAATTTAATGTCGTATATTGTGTTTTAAAGTATTATTTTTAAATATACATTAAAAGTATTTCTCAACTTAAAATAAATAATAAAAAAAATAAATATAAATTTACCGACAATCGTTTATTTATCCATCATAACAATAGTTAAAAACAATAACTCTTCGGGAGTATGAAAACAAAATTTATCTTCTCAATATTTTAATATCATCGAAATTATTGTCAAAATAAAAGACTAAATTGTCGCCTCGATCGAGGCGATCTTCAAATATAAACTTATCGATCGTAATTTCGTGAGCACAAGAATGCAAATTCACGTGTGGTAAAGCACATAAGATGACGAGTGAATTGGTGCTTCAGAAGGAAGACGTGAAATAAGTAGAAAAGAATACAATACATACCGCTATACAGACATTCAAGAAGCATTTAAGAAACACTTCAGCGTTTAAGTTTGTAATACAGGAAAAAAAAAACCTGACAACTCGAGTGTTGATTATTTTAACGTTGATTATAATGTTGCCATTCTAAATGATCAAGTTTTCAAGCGAGAGTATTTGTAAATTATTATCACATTTTTATTTTTTATTCTGTTTTCTTTAGCGTTAAACAAAAACATAATAAAAAAAATTAAAAAAAAAAGAAACAATCTCGTAATATAACACAATAGACTATCTCACACAATATAAAATGAGAACACGCTTACAATTTAATTAAAAAAAAAAAAAGAAAAAAGAAATCACAAACGATTATCGTTACTTACAGCAAATAACACTATATACATTCCCATAAATATTAAATAAGAGGAAATCTGCATTTGCTAGAAGACGAGAGCAAATGATTAAAAATATGGTGATAGATTCATGCACTGAAGAGAAAATTCATTCAAAATTACCGTATTCTATTTTAATACTAAGTACACGATGCATTCAGCATCAACCATCAAACAATCGGTATACTACATTTTCTTACTTTTATTTTGATCAAAATAAAGAAAATTTTATATTTTTTTAGACTTTATAAAAATTTTTACTTTTTTATAAAGATCTCATAAAAAGTGTTTTTAAGAATGTGAATGTTATTAGTATACTAAATTAAAATTTTAATTCCATTGAATTACATACATAAATACTCAATTCTATAAATATTTTTCATTTTATAAATTAAATTTTTTGAAGAATATAACAGATATAACTTTGTAAATATAAAGATGTACAAGATAAAGTCAGAAAACGTCATTGCAAAAAAAAAGAAAAATAATAATTAAACAAGGCATATAAAAACATGCTGTAATTTCAATGCATCGAATAGAAAAATGCATACATACAATGTAAAGAAACAAAAAAAAACGCATTTCTTCATCGATGTCTTCATTAATCGAGATAAAATAAATAAATGATTATGTAATAACTTTTGATCGGATCCGGAAAAAAATGCTCGTGATAATAATTAATGAATTTCCTTTTCAGTGTGTACAATGCTAAAGAAACATATCATGCGTCATTATGATGGAATCTCTGAATAAGATGCATCACACACACGTATATACATACGTAGAGAAAAAGAGGTATGTATATAAATATATGTGTATAAGAGGTGTGATCAAAAAATAAGGTGACTTTTCATTTTTTATAAAAAATATTCATTTATTCATCTAAAATTATGTTATCCCCTTCAAAATAATCCCCCTCTGATGCAATGCACTTGTGGCAGCGCTTTTTCCAGTCGTCAAAACACTTCTGAAATGCACTTTTGGGTATTGTCTTGAGCTCCTTCAGCGATGCAGCCTTAATTTCCTCAATCGTCGAAAATCTTCGTCCTTTTATGGGCCTTTTCAATTTTGGGAAGAGGAAAAAGTCGCAGGGGGCTAAGTCTGATGAATACGGTAGCTGAGGCATGATGGTATTATTGTTTTTGGCCAAAAAACTACTCACTAGTAACGACGTGTATGGAACGAATTTCACTGATACACGTGCAATACCCAAAACATCTGTTAAAATCGATTGGCATGAGCCAAACGATATGTTAAGATCATCAGCTACTTCTCTAATCGTGATTCGACGATTTTTCAACACAATTTCTTTCACTTTATGAACATTTTCGTCGATTTTTGACGTGCTGGGGCGCCCGGAGCGTGGTTCATCGTTAACATTTTCTCGGCCCTCTTGGAATAACTTATACCACTTATAAAAATTTTTTTTTGCTCAGAGTTGACTCACCGTACGCCACTATCAACATTTCAAGAATTTTTAAGCACTTAATACCATGTTTTACACAAAAATTAATACTAACTCTTTGCGCCATTATTTTCAACAGCAAAAAATTGCCGAGCACGCAAACACGAGTCTAACCTTTATGCCTTTCACATAAAAACAACACATGTTATATAGTCGAAACTGTGAACATATGATCGTGACGAGTGTACCAACATAATAAAAAACAAATTTTGAAATTAGAGTGTACAGAGCACGCGAAATTCAAAAAGTCACCTTACTTCTTGATCACACCTCGTATATGTATATATGTATGTATGTATGTATGTATGTATGTATGTATGTATGTATGTATGTATGTATGTATGTATGTATGTATGTATGTATGTATGTATGTATGTGCGTACACACACGGTAATTTACGGTAACTAAAAAAAGAAGTAAAAAGAAACAGCACTCCAGAGATAGTATGGTATGGCACGTGTGTGTCGTGTGATCGATGGCGCAGGGTCATGAAGACGAGCTCTGTCGCGTTTAAAGTATATATATATATATATATATATATATATATATAGAATGTGTTTATATATACACATTTGAATATATATGTATATATAAATGTATCGTCCTTTTCACAAGATGGTGCGATATGTATAACAATCATTGTACCTTATTCTGTTGCTGTTGCTGTTGCTGCTGCTGTTGGCTGTCCTCCGCTTGACCGTTCTCCTTAGGTCGATCGTCCAGGGATTTCGGCACGTGACCACTCGCCTTGTACTGCTGGAGCTGTCAACGAAAATAGTTCTTTTATTTTGTTATATATATGTACACAATATTTTTTCGTTTTTTTTATTTTTTCTTCTCATTTCGTTTGAATAATTCAGACGTTTCTTTTTTTCGCTCGAGCGACAATGCGAAATCGCTCGATCGTAAAGAAAAAGATGAGTTACGATCTAACGTTTATTTTTTTGTGTATGACATTGCATATATTTTGACGATTGTCTTGTAAGGAAAGTATAAATACTGAGTTGAAAAATAGAAAACAGTGTAAAAATGGTAAAGAAATATCTCGTTGTAATTTTAACTTTAATTAAAAAGGAAAACATGACTATGCCGTTCTTTCAACATCCTTAACACATTTCTTATTTTTTTTTTATTTTTAAAAATTTTATTTACGTATAAATATATAATAAAATTAACAATAATCAATTTAGTCAAAAATGAAGCTCGCTTTTATTAGTATTGACCGTCATTCTTACATATTTCATAAATGAATCCTATCGCGATTGTCAAACATACATCGGAGACGTTTGGAACGTAGCTTTTAATCACGATATCAATTCGCAACTATAATTCGCACTTAAGATGAAATTTATAGTCGAAATAGTTAAAATACAATCTCCAGACGTTTAGATTTTAAAGTACTAATATATTTGTTTCGATATCATCCAGAGGTGTTCAACGTCGAGTTTTACTACGCGCACGGTAACGTTAAACTCCATGTATAAGCGCGAAATCGATTACGAATTTTTATTTTATTTTATTTTATTTTATTTTATATTTTTTTTTTTATTTTGAAATCAAAAACTATTCATCGTTAAAGGCAAAATATTTTTTCAAGGCCACAGTCTAATGGGCATCGACCAATAATTTTTCTCGCGCGCAATTATTATCGAGTCGAGCATATTAACCGACGCAAATCTACACGAGCCATCGAAGTCTTGCGTCAAATCGCGCCGATCGCTTAAAAGAATAAATAATCGTCGTTTTCTTGCCACTTTTTTTATTTTCGATCGATGGCAACTTTCCTTATCGTAAATTCCATAAAAATACTCACCTGTAAATTTCTTCATCTATTATTTTCGTTTCGAAAAAAAAGAGCTAAGAGAAAAAAAAAATTCCAAAAAAATCATGCGCGCGTAAAACGTCCTTTGCATCGCTCATTAAAAAGCGAGTAAAGTTTGTGGAATGTACGTTCGTTTGGCTAACGAATAAATGTTCTCCAACTACGATATAATATATATATATATATACATATATACATATATAAATTCTCTCAAGAGTTCCTTTTTTCGAATAACGAAGCGGTGGCGGCGGTGGCGACCGACCTCTTGACCTATATAACCGAGCTATTCCTTACCTCTTCTTTGGCATGAGCAAGTTCCTCTTCCAAGCTTGTGTTCCTTTCGAGAGCGACGCGCAATCTTTCACGTACCTGCTCGCACACAAACGTTCAAATTACAAAATTGCCATTTGCATTAACGTCTTGTATTTTTATTTTTATTTTTAATTTAGCCACCTCCCCCCCCCTCCGTGTTTTATAATTATAACCCAGGCAGAGATGACTTTTTCTTTTCTTTTCTTTTCTTTTCTTTTCTTTCTTCATCCGCAATAATAAAGTCGAAATCGTAAATGACTGTGGCGGATGAAAAAATAAAAAAAAATTATGTTCCTTTCGTTTTCTTTAATTTCGTTAAGAATATTAGCGCCGTTAAAATGCAATTGAATTAATGAATAATGTTTAATTTTAATAATTCGACGCGATGGCATTGATCGACGAGGTAATTTTTTTTTTTCGAAGCGTCGACGATTAAAATATACTAACGATATTGATTTTATATTCAAATTGCAAATAGCTCTTTTTACATGCAATTTTTTAATACTTAAACAATCTAATTTACCAAACAAGCTATTGCTTTAAAACAATCTAATGAATTCGAACAATTTTTTATTTATTTTTTTTTTTTTTATACCTTTAAAGGAACTTACTAGAAAAATACTTATAAAAAAAAAAACAAAATTATATAAAATCCATATCCAATAAGTTATTATTATTATTAATAATAACTTAATTCTATAATTAATAATAATAACTTAATTAATAATAATAATAATAAATTAATATAAATATTAATATTAATTAACATTTTAATGAAATAATTAACACTTTTATTTTAAATTATATTTTAAACATCACCTTAAATTCTTTTGAGGAAAAGTATGATATTTTTTTTCATCGATCAATGATCATTAATTTTTTACAACGTTATTCTAACACGTTATAAAAACCATTGGTAAATTAGGTGTAGTAAAAAGTAATCCATTATTTTGCCTATAGATGGCTTTAGTAGTCTGTATCTCCCGTTGTAAAAGTGCGATCGGGTTACACTAGATGGCGTTAGAAAGATAAGATTTCGTACTAAAAAGCTTGTGATACAGTTTTGTGATTGCTTGACTCAGTATTTTTTTAGCACGCGTCAAAGATGGACACCAACAACGAGAAAATACGCCATATTTTACAGTTTTTCTTCGATAAAGGCGAAAACGCAAGCCAGGCAGCTGAAAATGTGAATAGTGTTTATGGTCCTGATACTGTAACAGCCAATCACGCGCAATTTTGGTTTCGTCGATTCCGTTCCGGTAATTTTGACGTCAAAGATGCACCACGCTCTGGAAGGTCAATTGTCGAAAATGTCGATAAAATAATGGAAATCGTCGAGTCCGACCGTCACGTAAGCACTGTTTCGATTGCCCAGGAGCTAAACATTGCACAAAAAACCGTTTGGAACCACTAAAATAAGGCTGGATACAAAAAGAAGTTCGATGTATGGGTGCCACACGAGTTATTGCAAAGAAACCTCATGGACCGAATTTCCATCTGTGAATCGCTGCTGAATCGCAACAATATCGATCTATTTCTGAAGCGGATGGTTACTGGTGATGAGAAGTGGGTCACTTACGACAACGTCAAGCGACAACGGTCGTGGTCAAATCGCGGTGAGCCGGCGCAAACGGTGGCCAAGCCAGGATTGACAGTCAGGAAGGTTTTGCTGTGTGTTTGGTGGGACTCGCAGGGAATCATCTACTATGAGCTGCTCCCCTACGGCCGAACTCTTAATTCGGACCTGTACTGTCAACAATTGGACCGTCTGAAAGAAGCAATCGCCCAGAAGCGGCTAGCTTTGGCCAATAGGAGAGGAATTGTGTTCCATCAGGACAACGCCAGGCCGCATACATCGATAGTGACTCGCCAGAAGCTCCGGGAGCTTGGTTGGAAAGTTCTTATGCATCCACCTTATAGTCCGGACCTGGCACCAAGTGATTAGCACCTGTTCCTGTCTATGACGAATGATTTTGCAGGTGAAAAATTCGCCTCAAGAGAAGATTGTGAAAGTCGACTGTCCCAGTTTTTTGACAATAGGGACAAGGGTTTCTACGAGAGAGGCATTATGAAATTACCTCTAAAATGGCAACAAGTTATCGAACAAAACGGTGCATATTTGACCTAAATCGTATCATTCTATCTATGCTAAATAAAACCTTCAATTTAATGCAAAAATAATGGATTTCTTTTTACTACACCTAATATTATAAGATCCACATATGAGTTCGCGACGAGAGATAAAGTAACCTATAATTCTAAAAATAATTGCTCGAATGATTAACGTCGTTATTACATCGATAAGATGCGATAAAAATCCAAAGCCTTAAAAACAAACATCATTAAATGAATTTATGTAAAGTTTATTTTTAGAGTTAAAAAAATTAAAAAAAAAAAAAAAAATTAATGAAAAAAAATCAATCGAATCTATATAACTTTAACGATTCTTTACTAACACACACACAAACACACACACACACACACACGCGCGCGCGCAGAATACACATATTAACTTAGCAACATACTACGTACCTTTTCGTCCAAAGCCTTGTGATGTTCAAAGAGGCTCTTGAGGGCTTTGAGTACCTCGACCTCGGAGGAGACTCCCGATTGCGCGGCCGCCTGACGCTTAACCACCGTCATCCTTAGCGACCGTTCGTGCCTCGAGACTAAGCATTCCAGGTGTTCCAGCAGGAGCTGCAATTTAACAAAGTGTACGTGCCACGCGTTTATTACACAAAAGCGCGAATGGTGATTTTTTAGTGTCTTTTTTCTTTTTACTTTTACGATTGATTTTTCGTTTTATTATTTTTTTTTTCGCTCTTACGTTTAAGCTTACGCTTCTCTTTTTTTATCTAGCGGTTATTTCGCGCCGAAAATGCAAAGCCTACACGCACAGGAGCACGTCGCGAGTTGTCAATGAGAGAGAGAGAGAGAGAGAGAGAGAGAGAGAGAGAGAAGGATGATGAATTATTAATGAGTAAATCGTGACTCGATGTTATACTTGTCGTATAATGGACTCGGAGGCTGTGGGTTTGGTAAACCGGAATGGATTAGCTTTTTCGAGCGGTATAGACAGTTTTTTTTTCTTTTTCCCTCGGAAACAACAAATATAAAAATATTTTTCTTTGGAAAGAACGTTGATTTGATAAATAATGAACTATTTGAAAATCCACTTTTAACGTGAAAAAATTATCATTATATTTATGAAAGGAACGTGACATTTATTTAAATCGACGCTAATACAATATCAGAAAAAATATTAAAAAAATTTATGAATTTTATATAATTATGATTTGACGTTGTGAAAATTGTTTGTTATAATCTAAAAAATTAAAGTTATAATGAAAACTTTTAACCTTTGGTGAGAAAAATGAATTTTCAAAGTTGTTTAAAAAAAAAATGTTATTACACATTTGGTATAATCAGCTGTTTAAAGAAAATTAATTAATAAATTTGATAATCAATTCCGTTCCTATTTATCGATTACGATTAAAATTATAAAATAATAATCGTGAGAAATAAAATATTGCACAGGCTTGCGTTGTAACGTTAGTATCGAATTTCTTGTTAAATCTATTGAAAATAGCTTAAACGAACGTTATATTAGAGTGGGATAGACTGCAGTCTATGTAACGGCTGCGAAATTTTTCTGTCGCCTTTATCTATGAACTAGTTTTCAGAGAGTTGGCAATAAATTATCTCAATTTGATGTAATAAGCTACGAGTCTCCGATATAATATAAAGTTCGTTGTATAGATTTTCCGATAACCAAATTACACATAAATTATTTAAAATCATATTTCTAACAATTATTCATAATAAATAAAATTCTTTTATTTACATAAGATAAAATTCGCTTAAGCGAACCAATAGACAATCGGGTTTAAAAGTCGTTGTTTTGTTATAAATAGCGAATTCGCTCCCGCGTAGGTATAATGTATTTAAATCAATTACATACCGCGTGTAAATTAATGAAAACTTATTTATACTCAATTTATTTACACGATTAATTTTAAAGCCGTTTTTCGACTATTACGTAATTGATAAAGTCTTCATGCCAAGCTAACAAATCAGACATCTTACATATTTAAAACGATTAACTTCTCCACAGCGGATAAGGAAATTACGAGTAAGTTACGTTTTAAATTGGCTTCAACGAACGAGTCGCGAGGGTGGGAGTAGGGGAAAGAAGGGGGAGGGGGTCAGTAAACTGCAGTAATTACGCAATAGAATATGGATGCTTTTCAAAATTAATTATGGCAAATTCAAGCTAATTAATCATGTAAAACAAATTTAGGGTAAAAAATTTTAGTTATATATATATATATATATATATATATATATATATATATATATATATATATATATATATATATATATATATAAGTGATTATACGCTTATCTACGATCTTTCATCTTGTTTTATTTTCATTTTTTATTTTTTGTTATAACACATTTCGTTTTTATTGCAAATATAATACTTCACTCGCATATTATCGATGGCTACATGGTATATTACATAGTCCTTGATAATCGAGATGAGTTAATTATCTTGATATATATATATATAATCGACGAGTTAGCCCGCACTGTTAATACATTCTCTGCCTCGTGGTGCGTATGCGCTCCACGCTGAACTTTCCGTTCAAGCCATTCGATATTATCATTGTAAAATGAAGAATTTTTTAAAAATTCATTATGCAGTCAATTATGGGCAACTTAATACTATAATGAATTTTTTAAAAATTCTTCATTTTACAATGATAATACCAAATGGCTTGAACGGAAAGTTCAGCGTGGGGCGCATACACCCCATGCGGCAGGGAATGTGTTAACGACGAATACATGATTAGGTACACCTAAGAGCAACAAGTTCGAGACTTTACGAACGAGGAATAAGCTCCGCGAAAAAACAATCACTTGTAATAATTATTATCGATCGATCCGATTGTGAGCGCGAGCGATTCGTGGGTTTTCGTTATTTTCTTGTTTTTTTTTTCTTTTATACATTTTCGCATTTATCGATTGAAAAAATAAACTTCTTCACGCATAATTTCACGATATACATATATATATATAATAAAATGCGTTCGCTTACCCTAGTGTTGTTGCGTTCCGCCTTGAGTTCCGATATCTCCTCCTCCTTCTCGAGGATACTTTCCCGCGCAGCTGTCAGTTCTTTCGTCAGCTGCGAGAATTCCTGCAAAATTTAAAGCGGCTAAGTTGATCAATCGATTGATCAGTTTTGTTGGATTAATTATTATTTGTTTTTTTTTTTTTTTTTTTTTTATACAGACAATTTGGTTGTATAACTGAGTGTTGTTACTTTTTAATTACTTTTCAATGATTTCAGCATTTCGATGATTTACTGGTTAAAAGTTGCCCAAATGTTACAAATATTACTACTTTTAGTTGCTCCTATACTCTTAAAGTATACTATTATCAATATTATATTATTAAATATAGTATAGTATATTATTAAATTCTTTTGAGATAGGTGAAAGTAAATTTCATGTATATTAATATAATAAAGTCGTTAAGATTTTCATATATAACCGTAAACAATTTCTTATAATATCATTTTTTTATAAATATACAACAAAATTTTACTTTCTTTCTAAACAAGCAAAGCTTATAAAAAACAAAATAGTACGATATTATAATCAAGCAATAATCGAACGATCGCAATCTCTATAAGCTCAAAAGAAACACATATCCTATCTCGTACATAGCACAGCAAAAAGTATATTATAAAGAAAGAGACTGGGAATGAGATTTTCCAAATAGCCCGTTAACGCCTCTCAAACGATCAGAAGCGACGTATACTCCTCCCCTCGTTAACGCAAGACGAGCCAGCTCTCTTTCTCCCTTTTTATCTCTCTTTCTCGTGATTCCTCGTAAAGTCCTCGCGCGCGGTATACAGCGCTTATGTCTATGCCGTCGTCATAGAGCAACGCACGGCACCCTTATATATACTCAAGACATTCTTCTCTTTGGAGAAAAAAGAAACGACCTCGTTTTCCCCTTCTCATTTCGCTGAAGATACCGCGCGCGCGCGCGTACACACACACACACACACACACACACACACACACACACACACACACACACACACACACCATTTTTCCGAATCGCCTTCTCTCTTTGCTGCAATTTAAAACGATATGAATTTATTAATCATTAAAATGTCGAATAATGCATCCCGAAGATTAAAAATTTATTTGTGAAATTAACGTTGCAATGCATTTATCGAATAAAAATGATAAATAACTATTCGAAATTCTTTTCACATAAAAATTCTTAAAAAATAAGATTACAACGGTTCTCGGCTTCGTACAACGAAATTCTTAATAAAAAAATAAAAAGGACGAATTCGCGAATTAAAAAAAATATATATATATATATATATATATATATATTTCTTTTCCCCTCTCTCATTGAAGAAACAAATAAAGAAAAAAAGAAAAATATTTCTTTTTTTCCGACAATTTTCGCGAAATACCTCATTCAGTCTTGCAAAGTAAAAAGCCCTTAAAGAATTTCGTAACATTCCACCTCGAACTCATACTTTCGAAACTTTTTGATAAAAGTACCTCCTCATTCGTATAGTATAAACGCAAATAGATTAAAAAAAAGCTCAAGAAAAAGAAGAAGGGAAAAGCGAAAAAAATTTCCATCATTATAAAAAACAATCCATTCTTATTCAGGTTGAAAAAAAAAAAAAAATAGGATGAACTCGAAAAAACATCATAAACGTAATCTAGCGAGAATCGGATGGTGTCTGCAACAATACCACAACGAAAAAGAAAAGAAAAAAAATCATTAGCGCGTCAGTCGATGAACGAAAACGAAAAGAAAGTACAGTCTGCAGTAAAAGATTTGAACAATAAAAGAATAAAAGGAATGATAATTAAGAATAAAAGGAAAGAATTTGAATGCGGAAAAATTGAGTTGGAAAGTTTAACGTGATTTCTCGTCTCTTCCGTCGACGATGCAAAAAGAGCGGTCGCGAACCCTGCGCAAGGCATAGATCGTGTTGGGCTAAAACGATCGACAAGAAGTCGCCTGTGAAAATATATGTATACGCATATTAAACATTGTTTATTGGTAGAACGGAACGTTAGTTATTAGCAGATTTGCCCCGTGAGTGAGGAAAGGCGAGGTTCATTGGAATTCATAAAATTTATGTTAAGGTTATCCTTTTATAAATTGCATTTTATATCTCATTGTTCTCTTTTCTTTTTCATTTTTTTAATACTCAAGTATAGTATTACATTTTACAATGGGAAATAATACTTCCTATAATGATATAACAGAATTTTCGTTTGCAATAATAAAATTTTTTTATTATTATCGATAAATCGAAAATCATATGATTAAATCTTATTTTGATTAATGCTCTTAATTAAACAAAAAATTCATAATGAAAGGTAACATGAAAATTTACATATCCATGGCGTTAAAATAAACAATTATCGGTAAAACCCCGAGGACAAATTCTAAAACCGAGATCAATAATTGACATTTTCACACCTATTCACGCATAATTGTTTAAAAATCTTTAAAAGAAGAAAGAGAAAAAGAGAGAAAGAGAGAAAGAGAGAGAGAGCGAGAGAACAAACACTGCACGCGCTTAACGCTATGCGGTGGTGCGCATTCGCAAACATTTCCGTTAATAATCTCGTTAGCGCGTCGCACGTTGAATTTACTATTCTTACACAATGTGTGTGGTGTTGAGGGTCGGAAGAGATACGTTTTAGCGACTGCGCGCGCGCATTTTATCATTACGTTTCGCTTTGTTTCGTATGTGTTAACGCAATGGACGAAGCGAATTTCTCGTTATTATTTTTTCTTTTTTTATGTATTAGGTTGCTGCAGATGAAATGGCCGATTTAGTAATAAATTTTTAAACAGCTGTAACTTTTTATAAAGACAATTTATTTAATAAAAATAGGTACCAATAGATGCAACACACTTTTCCCAACGAGATACAAGTACATTTATTCCAGTTTTGTAGAAGTCCAAGTTTCTGGTTCGAAGAAACTCCTCAAAGGCATTTTTGACAGCAGCTTCATTATTAAGTCTTTTTCCTGTCAAAAAGTGTTCCAAATATTTAAAGAAATGCTAATCTGTTGGTGAGAGGTCTGGTGAATATGTAGGGTGAGGAAGAATCTCATGGCACAACTCGTTTAATTTTTGGACCGTTGTTCTCGATACATGAGGTCGTGCGTTGTCATGAAGCAGTATCACTCCATCCCTGTTGACAAGCCTAGGTCGTTGGACTATCAATTTCTGATGCATTTCATCCAGTTGAGCACGG
The DNA here is from genome assembly GCA_949987625.1 of Chalcis sispes. Taxonomy (NCBI): domain Eukaryota; kingdom Metazoa; phylum Arthropoda; class Insecta; order Hymenoptera; family Chalcididae; genus Chalcis; species Chalcis sispes. The sequence goes on from OX465099.1 coordinate 17,635,657, forward strand.
TATTTCTCAGCATTGATGGTTTCGCCAGGTTGCAGAAACGAATAGTGGATAACTCCAGCTACAGACCACCAAACAGTTACCATTATTTTTTTTGGATGAAGGCTTGGTTTCGGTATGTGTCTTGGCGCTTCATCGGCATCTAGCCATTGGGCCGATCGGCGACGGTTATCGTATAAAATCTACTTTTCATCGCAGGTCACAATTCGGTGCAAAAACGGTTCCTTTTTGTTGCGGGAGAGAAGAGAACTTGAAATCTCCATTCGACACGTCATGTTTTGCTCGGTAAGATCATGCGGAACCCATTTGTCAAGCTTTTTCACTTTTCCAAGTTGTTGCAAGTGGCGGCAAACTGTCGAATTGTGAACGCCTAATTTCTCAGCAAGATCCTTTATGGTTTGGCGGGGGGTCAGACTCCACTAATGCACGCAGCTCGTCGTTATCGATCGATGGTCCTGGGTGTCCACGTGGCTCATTTCCAAGGTCCATATCTCCGGATTGAAATTTTTCGAACCACCGCCGAGTGGTTCGTTCGCTAACTGTATCAGGCCCAAATGCGCTGTTGATATTCCTCGTTGCTTCCGTTGTGTTGTGCTCTAATTTAAATTCGTATAGTAAAAGTAGCCGTTTTTGATTCACTTCCATGTTCACTTTCCCTTTTTGTTTTTACGATCACTATGAAGTGCAAAACAGAAATGACTCCATAAACCAAGGTAGCAGTATTTATACTTCAATATGTCATATCATTTGCGCCGCCTTGTGCCAACATAATACACTAAAATTGCAGCCAACTTTAGGTCATTGCTAAATCGGGCATTTCATCTGCAGCATCCTAATACATTATTATAATTCGACGCTTTGCAATTAATCAAGCCGTGTGCCGTACTTGTCGCGTAAGTAACGCGTAAAATTTTATTCATTTTGAAAAAGGGTATTGGTTAATTCTATTAATTGGCTCATTTTTATAATACGATATTTTAGACGAACTAATCTATTTTTTATAAATAATAATTACTTCCAAAAAATAAACGAAGCCTTTGAAAACTCGAAAATTTTGCAATGATAACAATTTTAATCGCTAAGAAAATTTTTTATCCAATTACCTCTCTGTAAGCCGGCAATTATTTAAATTCATAACACAATTTTGACATTCACGCCCGAGTAAGAGTGAAAACTCGTCACCAAAGCCACTAATACGATAAACGAAAGGGGAAAAGAGTCGAAAAAAAGATAATAAAAATGAAATGGCGTAAAAATGAATGAACAAAAGCGCGAGATAAGCAACTTGACGATTGATACATTGGGTGTAATAAAACAATGCAGCATAAAATGTAAGATAGAGAGAGAGAGAGAGAGAGAGAGAGACAGAGAGAGAAAGACTTGCTAGAGCAATATTTTTTTGGCTCTCGCGCACTTGTATATATATGCATACATAAGAATGATACCTCGCGCGGGCGTGCATACATAATTGCGATTCGTATCGTCGTTATTGCATCGGGCAAAGGAAAAGAGAAACGAGGGAGTTCTCTCGAGTTAATCCTTGTGTGCATTTACAAATATATACACGCACATACAGTCTGTCAAGTAAGAGCGTGGTCGACTTCACCAACAGGTAATGAAAGATTTCGCTCTAATTCCTTCGCGGGCCGATAGAGGGAAGCTTTGTCCTTGATGCATTGTTAACAAAGATTCAGTTGTCGTTGATCTTTTGAAAGAGAATCACGTTAAACGCCATGAGTGCTAAGTACGCGTCGCGCTACGAGGCTGTGTTCCTTTGCATCCACCCGAAAGGTCCCAAAATGTCGCAATCAGCGGCTGCTAAATATATGAGAAAGTCGAAGGCATTTGTACAGAAGTGGATACAGCGATATAAAGTGGCTAAAAATGTCGATGATTTACTAGAACGTGGCTCGATAGGAAAAGTGAACAAAAAAGATGAAAAAATAATAGTGAATCTGTTTTCGCGGAATCCTGCTTTAACACTGCGGCAAGGACAAGCAAAATTAATGGCAAAAGGTTTAGATATATCCTACGAAACTATCCGAACCCATCTTTGTACTCATCATCTGAAATGGCGCAACACAATGAAGAAGCCTCTGTTGACTGAAAAACATGTGACAAAGCGACTCGCTTGGGCGCATGAGAATATTGATAGAGATTTTGAAAATGTCATTTTTACTGATGAATGTTCTATATGGGCACGTTCTGTCCTCACGCGAGCTTGGTCAACTTCCACCAATAGGCTTGTTCAGCGGACCGTAAAACATGAAATAAAGGTGCATCTTTGGGGCTGCTTCTCAAAGCAGGGATTCGGCACTTTGCACCTCTTTACTGACAACCTAAATGCCGAGAAAATGATAAAAATCTACAAAAAGGCTTTACTGCCATCTGCCAAACAATGGTTCATCACAAAAAATGAAGATTGGATTCTGCAGGAGGACAACGATCCTAAACACCGCAGCAAGCTCTGTACTCAGTGGAAGACTCAATCTGGCATCGTTACATTGGATTGGCCGTCGCAGTCGCCCGATGCAAACCTTATTGAAAATGTGTGGGCATATATTAAACGGAAGCTTCGTGGAATACGCACATACATTTTGAAGCAGTTGTCTTACGAAATTCGTCGGATCTAGAGATCCTTGCCACTAGAATACACCGTCAAATTAGTAGTAAGCATGCCTCGGAGATGCCAGGCAATTATCGACGCCGGTGGTGACTGGACACATTATTGACCAAATTGCATCATTGTTTGTAATGTGTACAATGTATATATAAATATGAAAGTTTCATCAAATTAATTTTTTTATAAATTAACACGACCACGCTCTTACTTGACAGACTGTATATATTTGAGCGAAGAAAATATGCCGACTAATGCCTCGCGTTTCTTTTCTCTTGTAATTTTAATTTTAATTTTTTCTTTTTTCTTTTTTTCTTAACAGTAATACAAACGTAAAGACATACCGGTAACGTGAATTATTTCATAATTATTTCGTTATACAAGTTTTTAGCAATTAAATGTAATGAAATGTTTCTTGAATTTTCGTCGATAGGTAATCCGTGTCTGACTAAAGCGTTTACTATATCTACTTGCAGTATGTAGACTATACAGTTTTTAATAGTTTTGTAAATTAAATTTAAATTTCAACCATCCCGTGTGACAATGATTCTATGTATCCCATATATATGAGACATATGAGATACATGTATTTCGATACATATGGAAAATGAGACTATCCCATATATTACCTATATATATTATATAATAGCTGCATGTAAGATACATATAAAATATATGTATGTACATTTAGCTTTTTACAATATTGTATCTACTGTATGACAATTGCATCAATAATGTAAAATATTGATTGTATCAGTATTCTGACTCGTTATATATTTACTATAGTCAATGCTCTATTAATATATCAATATTGTATTAATATTATATGTATATTGTGACAATATTGGGGTCTCAATAAAATACTGTATCTACTGTATCAATATTACATCAATATTATACAATATTATAATAATATTGATATAATATTGTAAAAATACTAATATAATAATGTAACAATATGAGGGTGGTCTTAAAAGTTTCCGACCTAACACAGATACAAGACATTTTTTCTTAATTTTTTTTTTATTTCTCAACATAGTCTCCTTGCAATTCTACACACTTCTTCCAGCGATGCTCCCATCTCTTTAACCCATCCAAATAGTACTCGGCATTTTTCTCTTCAAAATGACTGTTCACGAAGGTGATTACCTCCTCATTTGACGAAAATCTCTGTCCTCCGAGTGCAATTTTCAGATGAGGGAACAAAAAGAAGTCGCTTGGGGCTAGGTCTGGTGAGTAAGGCGGATGGTCAAGCAGCTAAAACCGTAATTCATAGATTTTCGCCAAGGCAACCGCTGAGGTGTGAGACGGCGCGTTGTCTTGGTGAAACAGGATTTTCTTTTTCTGCAAATGTGGACGTTTTTCCGTAAGTTCTGCCTTCAGCTTGTAAAGTAATGATGCGTAGTATGCTCCTGTAATGGTTTTTCCTTTCTGAAGATAATCGATTAAAATAACTCCATGACCATACCAAAAAACAGTCGCCATCACTTTCCCAGCCGAAAAAACAGTTTTTGCTTTTTTTTGAGCCGGTTCCCCTTTTGCAGTCCACTGTTTTGACTGTATTTCTGTTTCGGGCGTATAATGGTGTATCCAAGTTTCATCTACAGTAATTAATCGGCGCCAAAACTCGAATTTATTGCGCCTAAACTGCGCCAATAGAGCGTTGGAAATGTTTATTCGAACACGTTTTTGGTCTAACGTGAGCAAACGCGGCACCCAACGTGCGGACAGCTTTCTCATGCCTAAATCTTGATTTAATATGTAGCAAATACGTTCTTTGGACATGTTTATAACCTCTGCTATCTCTCTCACTTTAATTCAGCGGTCGTCTAGCACCATTTGGTGAACTTTGGCGATGTTATCGTCAGTGGTTGCAGTTTTTGGACGTCCCGAACGTTCATCGTCTCCCAAGCTCTCACGGCCACGTTTAAATTCAGCTGCTCAAAATTTTACTGTGGTAAATGATGGTGCAGAGTCCCCATACACAAAGTTCAACTCGTTTTTGATTTGCGTAGGCGTATTGCCTTTCAAAAACAAAAATTTAATGACAGCTCGATACTCAATTTTGTCCATTTTCACAACAACACTCACATCGACTCACTCAAACGACTGTCAACTAACAACTGCGCATCCGAAATGGCTGAAACTTTGGTAAGCATCTGTCAACAGATGAACAACGAAATTCGCTAGCTTTTATTGACGAGTGCTGCTATCTTCACGTTGAGGTCGGAAACTTTTCAGACCACACTCGTATTGTACCAATAATATATCAATATTGAATTAATATTATATCAATATTACATTCATATTACATTAATAATATTACAATATTGTTACAATACGATTCATTATTGATGTAATATAGTATTAATATTGATACAATATTGAAAGAATATTGAAGCAATATTGATACAACATTGTAAGACTTACATGTAGTCACTATACAATAAATTTATATAGACTGTGCGTGGGATAGTCAGGTTTCCCATATGTATCGATATAAATTCATTGTATATAGCTCACATATATAATATATAAAATTATTTTTACACAGGATAATAATATTATGTAACAAAAGAATTACAAAAGTATTTTTCAACTTTCAATCACGGTGAGAATATCTAACCTTCGCTGACTTTACTTAGAGCTATTTAAAGAACAAAACTCATTCAATATTTAACTTATTCAATCACCTTTCGCATTTTTTGATTAATACAAGTGTATAAAATCCTGCGTAAGCATAATTTATACAAATAAAAAGAAAACAAAGATAAAGGTGGCAGGGAAGGAAAAGAATCTCTTTCACACAAACGCCGTTGCCTTTTAGACGCACAATAGTTCCCCGATAGTTCATTGGCTTCTCTCCACACTGCCAACTTCGATTCCTTTTTTTTTCAATCTCGGGTTCTCTCCTTTTTTTAAAGGATCCGTAAGCTGTTAGCATCCTTGGACTTATAAACGTTGTTAGCTTATACTTTCTTCCTCGTTTAGACCTTACGCATTACACACACACACACACGCGCGCGCGCGCACGCGCACGCGCACGCGCACACGCACACGCACACGCACACGCACACGTACACGCACACACGCACGCACGCACGCACACACACACACACACACACAAAAGTAAAGTAGTTCGCCAAACTTTCTCTCTATGCCGACGAATAGAAAGAGAGAGAAAGAAAAAGAGAATGTGCTCCACCTTCTCGATGTCTGTACAAGTGGATCGAATTTCCTTTATTGACAGGCTCCGTTCCTCCTCTCGTTACGTCTTAAGAGCTACCGTCGAGTAGTGCTGTTGCGGTATTGTTTGCGCAATCGTTTAGAACTTTTGCTTTTGTATTCGTATGCGTGTGTTTGTGTGTATTTGGGGGGAAAAAGGTCAGTTTCATAGGTTAATAAACGGGGTTGCTCGATTTTCCAACGATATAAATTCGAGACGATAGTGATGTTCTTCGCCGTCGTCGAATCTTTCCTATAAAGTTTAGATTTACTAGGTTGTTCAAAAAGTTTTGAAAGCGGAAATGAAGATACTTTTTTTTGTTGGTGAAATCACTTTTATTGCTCAGTATAATCTCCCATAAGTTCAATACACTTAGTCCAACGGTCTTCCAACTTGTTTATCCCATCATGGAAGTGACTTTCTGCAAGGCCTGCAAAATACTCCTCTACGACGGCTATAACCTCTTCGTTTGATGAAAAATGCTTGCCACGAAGGAATTTCTTGAAGTGTGGAAACAGCCAGAAGTCAGAGGGAGCTAAATCAGGCGAATAAGGTGAATGCTGCAACAATTCGTACTTTAATTCGGTTATTTTAGTGATGGTTTTTTGAGCTGTGTGAGCGGGTGCATTGTCTTGATGAAAAATGATTTTTTTCTTGTGCAAACCGGGTCTTCTTTCACTAATTTTTTCATCCAATTGGTCCAAAAGGTTACAATAATATTCAGAATTTATTGTTTTGCCAGTTTGGAGATAATCCACCAACAAAATCCCTTTTGCATCCCAAAAAACTAACGCTAACACCTTCTTCGCCGATTTCTGGACACGAACTCGCTTCTGTGCCCAAGTGCCTGGTTGACACCACTCTTTAGCCTCTTGTTTTGATTTAGGGTCATGATGGTAGACCCAAGTCTCATCCATAGTGATGAATCGACGCAAAAAATCCTTTTTATCCTTTCGAAAACGCTCCAAATGTTGCTCAGAAAGTCGCATTCGAACGTGTTTTTGTTCCATTGTGAGCGAATGCGGCACCCATTGTGCACAGAGCTTTCTGAAACCCAAAACTTCATTTAAAATATGACTCACACTGCCTAATGAGATGTCTAGGGCCTCTGCTAAATCTCTCTCGGTCAATCGACGATTTTCCAAAACCATATCCTGTACTTTTGCTATGAATGCTGGTGTTGATGCACTTTTTGGACGTCCTGATCGTGAATCGTTTTCAACGCTTTTTCGACCACGTCTAAACTCTAAAACCCATCGATGCACAGTTGGAAATGAAGGAGCAGATTCCTTTAACACTTTCACCATTTTTGTATGAATTTCCGTTGCTGATAAACCTTCCAAAACAAAGAATTTTATCACTGCACGATATTCGATTTTTTCCATTGTAAAAAAAATACACTGACGCGTCAACTTCAAATGGCTTGTAAACAAACAAGGAATTGACAGAGTGGAATGAAACTTTGGGTATGTTTATATGAAAGATAAAATATTAAAATGGCGTAAAAATTTTGGTTCTTCTACTGCTCTATAGATGTCGCTTTCAAAACTTTTTGAACAACCTAGTATTTTATTGACGGCTGAAGATATTGTTTTTTAGTTTCATCGTCGTATGCGAGCAAAAAAATTAATATATCGAAATTGTGTTTAAATTTATATCAGTTTTATTGTTAAAAATGTAGCCAATTGTTAAATACTAATACTAACGATACAAACTAATTTATTAAAAATTTTATTACAAGTTTTCATAACTATTTCTGTAAAAATGTTACGGGAAGTTGCCTAAAGTATATCAAACGTATAAGATGGTTGATTACTTGACAAATATTATTTATTAAACAAAAGTAAATTCATTTAAACAATTCAAAATAAAAATTTTTCAAATTTGTAAAGAAAAAAATAATCGAAACGATTTCTTTTACAGTTTACGTTAAAATTTACAAGTTTTCTTTCGTTTACGTTTCCGCGGCACATTTCGTAATCTCATAATTATCCACTTTATAAAGTATAACTTTCACGCGCATATATATATATATATATATATATATATATATATATATATATATATATGAGCTGAGCGCGAATTCAATAAAATTAAACGTTCTCACGTAGCGTAAAATAACGTTAGCGTCGAGAATTAAGCAGTTGATGCGACTCGCATGCGCATTATAAACATTAGCACAAACGCACGGAAACCTTGCAGCGTTTCGCCGTTTAAGAAATAATATTCGCCAGAGCATTTATGATGAAAATCGTAAATACCAATGTAATTACTTATTAACGAATAATCGTATGCGCGATGTCTTTTAACGCAACACATGTGCGTTTCCCCGCCAATATCACAAATTCTATTTTCAATAAGTTTTCAAAGAATATAACCATAATTTCGTTTTTCCAAATTTCGTAAAAACAACAAATAAATAGCAGAAGACGAAAAAAAATAAAAAACGAAAGCGAACAAAGAACGTAGAAAAGTAAACGATACGATAAGAAAAAAAAAAGTTAATAGGAAGCTATACATATATATAGGGAGGGAAGAAGGAAAAAGAAAAAGTAAACTGTCGAAGACAATGGCGAATGAAGGGAGCATAGAGAAAAGGAAGAAGACTGAAAATACTTGCAATTAGACAACTCGAAGCTATTGCTCCTCGCGGCGCAATCAATGAGCGTTCGCACCATTACTACTGGTAAAGAGAGAGAGAGGGAGAGAGGGAGAGAGGGAGAGAGAGAGAGAGAGAGACGAACGCGGATGTAGCCTTAAAAAGTCGCTTTTGACGTCGATAAAACCTAGACAGATATATATATACAGGGTGACAAATGGGAAGTCGCCTAAAGCATATGCATCTCTTTCCCCTTCTACTGTATCATATAAGTCTGGGCCCACATAGGTACATTCTAGAATGTTGTCAGTTTCTATTGATACAACGTAAAGAGCAACATGTGTACTTTAAAATGAGTGATCTTACGAACGAAGAAAAGGTGTATCTCATCGAGTGCTTTTATTCTAGAGGTAAAAACTATACTGAAGCGTATAAAGGTTTTCGTACTAAGTTTGGAAGTAAAAGAGTAGCCAGCCAAAATACTCTTAGAAGGTAAGAATGAAAAAAATTATATTTGACTTTATCGTATGGCGCATTTTTTAATAAAGTTTTCAAGTGTTTTTTTACTTCTTTCTCAGAGTAATTGATAACTTTATCGATTATTATACTCTTAATGATCGTCGTCATGATCTTCCTGGTCATTCATACACAGTTACAACAAAATATAAGGTTGTCGAGGTCGAAGAACATCTCAAGAATAATCCAACGGATTCAATAAGAAAAGCTGCAGCAACTTTAAAACTGAATCGAGAGACACTAACAAGGGAACCACCCCAACCCGACCCCACCGATTTTAATAATTTTTGGATATGTTGTAATACTCAAAAAAATATTCGACACGTGTTTTTTTTTATCGGCTGACATCCACTTTTAAAGGGTGAAATCCACCCCTGAAAACCACCTCGAAAAATCGTTTTTTTAATATATCTCTGCTTCTAATGAATATTTTTAAATAAAATAAACGCCAAAATATTTCTTATAAGTAGGCGCTTCTATGTTTTTCATTCGATTTCACCCTTTAAAAGTGGATGTCAGCCGATAAAAAAAAACACGTGTCGAATATTTTTTTGAGTATTACAACATATCCAAAAATTATTAAAATCGGTGAAGTCGGGTTGGGGTGGTTCCCTTGTAAGATTAATCTAAATACAACCTTTTTAATAAAAAGAAAATTATGGTAAGTATTGGTTATCGTTTAAACATATTTTTCTGTGCTCTCTTCATGTATTATCAATTTATCGAATATTAGTATGGCACCTGTGAGTAACTTATCAAAAAGAATATTTAAAATCAGCATTTTTGACTCTCGAAAGTTGTGAAATCAAATAATATTGCTAAGTATTTTCTTTTTCATCAACACATTTTTTTTAACGATAGCTGATCATCAATGTTGTTGCTAATGAATAATTATGCTAATGAATATCAACATGTAAATACAACAATCTTTTAAATACAAAAAAAATTATCGTTTTCGTTGTTATTAAAAAATATGAAAAAAAATAATTAATAATTAATTTTCATAAACATACTTTCAAATTTTCTTTAATTTTAAAATATTTTAGACTAAAGAAAGCAATAAAATATAATAATATCGCTAAATATCATCTTTCTTTTTATTAATGTATTTTTTGACCGCTACCTGGTCATCATTTACTTATCCGATTAATAAAAAGTCATTACACAAATTTCTACGCACAAAAGTTGTGAAATCTATTTAATCTTGTTAAGTATTTCAATATTTGTGTCAAACACATTTAATTTATAATTTTAGTTAATACTAAAAAATATTATTTTATATTTTTTACAATTTACTTTTGAAATGTTACTTTGCATTGAAATATCAAAGTATACAAAATATCAATGATGTGAAATAATTCTTTTTACTCTTACATTTATTTAGTTTTTATTTTAATTCAATTCAATAATTTACATATAATTTCATAGTGTTTTCGTACGATAGTAGGAAGTTGCTTCGAATGAAACCACTGAAATCAAATAATTCTTTTAACTATATTTTTGTATATCTTTTATGCTATATTCTTTTATAACTTATATATTTCATAAAAAGTTACTTGTGAAATGTAATTCAAACCACACTTGCCGGACACTTGTAGAGTGTAATGGTGGAGAATATAAATAATAAAATATATAGAATATAAAAAATAAATGAACATTTGATTTAATAATTATATTTTTCTATTTCTATTTAAATTATGAAGTGCTTTATTTTTCAAATGAAAAATTATCAAATGTTAAAAAATTGTTATTGAGAAACTTTAATAATTTTTTATTACATATATATTTAAAATCATACAAATATACAACACGATATGAAATCATGTTAATTTTTTATTTTTTCTTTGATATTTATTGAGGAAAAAATTAGCATATGCTATGTCATTTTTGTATATTGTAAATGTACTTGTATACATAGAAAGTATAGCTGAAAGTTTGGAATCTTATTATTCGTAAATCGTACCCAATCATGTTTCAGTTATAACATAAAAAAACTATTTCAGTATCTAAAAATATATCTTGATTATATAAATTACCACGAGCATTACCATCTACTTGTTTAATTTTAAACACAGACAAATTATTACCGTATCTAAAAATATATGTGGATCACTTAAATTACTGCGAGCATCACCATATACTCGACAAGTGTCCGGCAAGTATGGTTTTAATTACATGTCATAAGTAACTTTTTATGAAATATATAAGTTGTAAAAGAATATAGCATAAAAGATATAGAAAAATATAGTTAAAAGAATTATTTGATTTCAGTGGTTTCATTCGAAGCAACTTCCTACTGTCGTACGAAAACACTATGAAATTATATGTAAATTATTGAATTGAATTAAAATAAAAACTAAATAAATGTAAGAGTAAAAAGAATTATTTCACATTATTGATATTTTGTATACTTTGATATTTCAATGCAAAGTAACATTTCAAAAGTAAATTGTAAAAAATATAAAATAATATTTTTTAGTATTAACTAAAATTATAAATTAAATGTGTTTGACACAAATATTGAAATACTTAACAAGATTAAATAGATTTCACAACTTTTGTGCGTAGAAATTTGTGTAATGACTTTTTATTAATCGGATAAGTAAATGATGACCAGGTAGCGGTCAAAAAATACATTAATAAAAAGAAAGATGATATTTAGCGATATTATTATATTTTATTGCTTTCTTTAGTCTAAAATATTTTAAAATTAAAGAAAATTTGAAAGTATGTTTATGAAAATTAATTATTTATTATTTTTTTTCATATTTTTTAATAACAACGAAAACGATAATTTTTTTTGTATTTAAAAGATTGTTGTATTTACATGTTGATATTCATTAGCATAATTATTCATTAGCAACAACATTGATGATCAGCTATCGTTAAAAAAAATGTGTTGATGAAAAAGAAAATACTTAGCAATATTATTTGATTTCACAACTTTCGAGAGTCAAAAATGCTGATTTTAAATATTCTTTTTGATAAGTTACTCACAGGTGCCATACTAATATTCGATAAATTGATAATACATGAAGAGAGCACAGAAAAATATGTTTAAACGATAACCAATACTTACCATAATTTTCTTTTTATTAAAAAGGTTGTATTTAGATTTCATAAATTGGGTAGAATATATATCAAATTATAAAATATTATATAAGATTTATTATGAAAGTAATATGTGAAGAATGATTGCACTATATGATGCATTAGTTGTATAGATAAAAGAAAATGAAATTCTAGAAAGTTGTAAAATTTTGTAGAATGTTATAAAATTAGCGATTGTTCTAAGGAAAGAATGTAAATATTTAGAGAAACTTTTGGCCATTGTTTTTTTTTATAATTTTATTATTTTTATATTTTACAAAATGTTTGTGTAAAAACTTTATAAAAATAAATTAAATTTTAAGAAATATAATTTTGATATAAATTTTATTCTAAAAATAAGTTGAATTTAAAGTGATAGATAATAATCATGTACAAATTGTTTTGTAATTTCATGTACAAAATAACATTATATTAATTTATAATAAAAATATTGATAAAATTGAATTTATATTTGTGTTGTTAATTGAAAGATTTAATTTATATTTGTGTCGTTGATAAAAAAATTTAATATAAATATACACAAATAGCTTCATTTAAAATTATTTTAAAATATAGTATGTATGTATAATATATATATATATATATATATATATATATATATACATACACATTTATTACAAATATACTATATATATAAATATTTTATTTTAGTATAGTTAGTATATACATATATACATATAAAGAGATGTTTTATATGTATAATATATATATATATACATACACATTTATTACAAATATACTATATACATAAATATTTTATTTTAGTATAGTTAGTATATACATATATACATATAAAGAGATGTTTAAATAATCGATAAGAAAAAAAATTTTTAATTATCTTAGCTCTATGATTTTGTATTTAATTAGAAAAAATTCTACAAAACCTATAATATAGTTTATTAAATTTCGCCACTAACTTTATTAGAGAGCAAAAAATATTACATGTAAGAAATCCTGTAAAAGTTATTTATTTTGAACGCACATTTAATTTTTATGTTAAAAATATTTAATAATAAATAAATATCTACTGTATATATATATATATATATATACATAATATATATATATTTTTTTTTAAAGAATTATAAACACTTATAAGTAAAAATAAAACATTTTTAATTTTTAAATAGTATCAATATATATTTAATTTTTTTTAATACTATCAACACATTATATATATATAGGTTCGTTAAAATCTTTAAAAAATATAACCTCTAAAATGCTATACATAATAAATCAATACACAAATAACCACTAAAATAGTATGTATATATATATATATATATATATATATATATATATATATATATATTTATATACACAAATAGCTTCATTTAAAATTATTTTAAAATATAGTATGTATGTATGAATAATAATATATACATATATATACACATTTATTACAAATATACTATATATATATATTTTATTTTAGTACAGTTAGTATATTATATATATACATATAAAGAGATGATGAGATATTTTAGTGTAGTTAGTATATATATATATATGAAGATGATGAGATATTTTAGTGTAGTTAGTATATATATATATGAAGATGATGAGATATTTTAGTATAGTTAGTATATGGCCCCTTGATACATACTAGGTTGTTCAAAAAGTTTTGAAAGCGACATCTATAGAGAAGTAGAAGAACCAAAATTTTTACGACATTTTAATATTTTATCTTTCATATAAACATACCCAAAGTTTCATTCCACTCTGTTAATTCATTGTTTGTTTACAAGCCATTTGAAGTTGACGTGTCAGTGTATTTTTTTTACAATGGAAAAAACCGAATATCGTGCAGTGATAAAATTCTTTGTTTTGGAAGGTTTATCAGCAACGGAAATTCATACAAAAATGGTGAAAGTTTTAAAGGAATCTGTTCCTTCATTTCCAACTGTGCATCGATGGGTTTTAGAGTTTAGACGTGGTCGAAAAAGCGTTGAAAACGATTCACGATCAGGACGTCCAAAAAGTGCATCAACACCAGCATTCATAGCAAAAGTACAGGATATGGTTTTGGAAAATCGTCGATTGACCGAGAGAGATTTAGCAGAGGCCCTAGACATCTCATTAGGCAGTGTGAGTCATATTTTAAATGAAGTTTTGGGTTTCAGAAAGCTCTGTGCACAATGGGTGCCGCATTCGCTCACAATGGAACAAAAACACGTTCGAATGCGACTTTCTGAGCAACATTTGGAGCGTTTTCGAAAAGATAAAAAGGATTTTTTGCGTCGATTCATCACTATGGATGAGACTTGGGTCTACCATTATGACCCTAAATCAAAACAAGAGGCTAAAGAGTGGTGTCAACCAGGCACTTTGGCACAGAAGCGAGTTCGTGTCCAGAAATCGGCGAAGAAGGTGTTAGCGTCAGTTTTTTGGGATGAAAAAGGGATTTTGTTGGTGGATTATCTCAAAACTGGCAAAACAATAAATTCTAAATATTATTGTAACCTTTTGGACCAATTAGATGAAAAAATTAGTGAAAAAAGACCCGGTTTGCACAAGAAAAAAATCATTTTTCATCAAGACAATGCATCCGCTCACACAGCTCAAAAAACCATCACTAAAATAACCGAATTAAAGTACGAATTGTTGCAGCATTCACCTTATTCGCCTGATTTAGCTCCCTCTGACTTCTGGCTGTTCCCACACTTCAAGAAATTCCTTCGTGGGAAGCATTTTTCATCAAACGAAGAGGTTATAGCCGTCGTAGAGGAGTATTTTGCAGACCTTGCAGAAAGTCACTTCCATGATGGGATAAACAAGTTAGAAGACCGTTGGACCAAGTGTATTGAACTTATGGGAGATTATACTGAGCAATAAAAGTGATTTCACCAACAAAAAAAAGTATCTTCATTTCCGCTTTCAAAACTTTTTGAACAACCTAGTATAAGGAGATGATGAGATAAAAACAAGAGATTGTCTTGTTCAGATTATCTCATCTTAATATGAATCTAGATATTAGACGAAATGCTTGAAGAGCAATTTGATGAAAATTTGGGGGCGCATATCGTATCTTCGTAACGAATGCACGAATTTCAATGCTTTTTTTTTTATTTGAAAGAACATAAAAAAATAGCAAAGTTGATATATTACATTTTATTAAATATTAAAATGTATACTTAAAAAAAATTTTTCAATTTTTTCATGCACTAATTTAAAGTATAAATGGGTGCCCCAGGCGCCCGTGGTTTGTACCAATACTTACCACGGGGCGCTGGCGCGCCCCTTGATAATAAAAAATTTCTTTGAGTTACATCCTTACAAAATTTTTTCCTTTCGCTAAGAAACGTGGATTAGTCAGGAACTATTATTTCATGCAAGATGGTGCTACGCCGCATAGAACTCAAGAGGTATTTAAAGCTATTTACGAAGTTTATGGTAAACGCGTCATCGGTTTAGGATATCCCAAGTTTGCACACGTAAGTATAGAATGGCCCCCTTATTCACCGGACTTAAGCCCGTGTGATTTCTTCTTATGGGGCTACCTGAAAGATTACTGTTATGCGGAAAAACCCAAGACCAAAGATGATTTGAAAGAAGCTATTAGAAAAGGAATTTCTAGTATTTCTTCATCTAAAATTGAACAAGTTTTTCATAGTTTCCAAAAACGGCTTGATTATTGTGCAAGTTCAGATGGGGATCACTTCGAAAATATTAACCATTAATAGTAATTCCCTAGCCAGGTTTTGTCATTTTTATAAAAACGTAATATGTTTCTGTTAAAAATATTCGATTGAACTGAAACCTATTCCAGATAAAAATGACCACTTCACTGATTTAACATGTATTTTTATTATTTTTTTCCCTGCACTCATCTCAAAATCATGTGATTACTTTAGGCAACTTCCCATTTTTCACCCTGTATGTATATATATATATATATATATATATATATATATATATATATATATATACACACTCTGACAAAAAAGTATCCGGAAATTCTCATTTAAATTGCCCGCGTTGAGTATTTTTAATTATTTGAAGTTTCTGTATGTTGGTAGGACTGTCCGTAATTACTATACCAAACATGAGTGCGGTCTGTCAACTAGTTTGTTTACGACAGCTGTTGAAACCAGTCGACCTCAGTGGTAGTCTGCGAATATTACAATGGAAAAAAATATTGAACAGAGTTTGTCTCAAATTTTGTGTTTTAAACGAAATTTCGTGTGCTGACTCGTTGCGAATGCTGGAAAAAGCTTATGGACACTCTGTTTTAACGAAAACCCAAGTGTACGAATGGTACAAAGCCTTTAAAAACGGTCGGGAGATCGTCGAAGATTTGCCTCGTTCAGGACGACCGTCGACCTCTTTAACCAACGATAACGTCGAAAAAATCAAGAAAATTGTGCTCGAAAATCGTCATGCCAGTGTTAGAGAGATAGCTCGTGATCTCAACATCTCTCGTGAAACCGCTCGTTTGATTTTGGTGAACCAATTGGGCATGCAGCGCGTCGCCGCTCGGCTCGTTCCGTTAGAGCTGAATTTTCTTCAAAAACAGTACCGGATGCAGGTAGCTGCAGACATGCTGGATCGTGCGAATTCTGATCCCACGTTCATGGGACGGATCATAACTGGTGACGAGACATGGGTCTATGAATACGACACACAAACGAGCCAACAATCATCGGAATGGGTGGGAAAAAATGAGCCGAAACCAAAAAAACCTCGCAAAAGTCATTCGAAAATCAAGACGATGCTTATTGTTTTCTTCGATATTCGTGGTGTGGTTCATCATGAATTCGTTCCGCAAGGTCAAACGGTCAATAAGGACTTCTATTTAACTGTTTTGAGACGTTTGCGTGAAAATATTCGCCGTAAATGGCCGGATTTGTGGCAAAACAATTCGTGGATTTTGCATGACGATAACGCACCATCTCATCGAGCCACGATTATTAACGATTTTAAGACCAAACACTCGATAAATACCATCGACCAGCCACCTTATTCGCCTGATCTAGCTCCGTGTGACTTTTTTATTTTCTCCAGACTGAAATTACCGCTCCGGGGAACCAGATTTGACTCTATAGACGCCATAAAAGAAAATTCGCAGAAGGAGCTGAAGGCCATCCCTGAAAGCGCCTATAAAAAATGTTTCCATGATTGGAAAAAAACGTTGGCACATGTATATCGCTTCAAATGGAGCATATTTTGAAGGAGATTCAATAAATATTGAAGAAGTTTAATATTTTTGCGTTTTATTTCAAATTTCCGGATACTTTTTTTCCAGAGTGTATATATATATATATATATATATATATGTATAGAGAGAGAGAGAGAGAGAGAGAGAGAGAGAGAGAGAGAGAGAGAGATAGATATTTTTATTATACAAAATTGTACAATTACAATTAAAGGTATACAAACAGTAACAAAAATAAAGTATCAATAAAAAAAAATAACAATAAAAACAATAAAAACAAATACAATAAAATAAAACAAGATAAACTAAATAAGAGAAAAAAAATATATATATATATTAGATTAAAGTTGCGAATGCAGGAGACCAGTATGCTCTCTCTCAGCAGTAAGGAGAAGAGTGAAAACAGATGATTTGAAAAGTGAAATAGAGTTTATGGTATAGTAAGAAGAGGGAAGTCTATTCCAGGAACGGGAAGAAGAAACAAGAAAGGATCTGTCACGAAACTCAGTGGCTGCCGACGGTATGATCAACGGCCTCACATCACCCCGAGCAGGCCTATTCGACTGGTTCCACAAGAAATTTTCATACAGATACGAGGGTTCTTGCGTTCTGAATAACTTGAATAAACTATTAAGCATAAAGTATTTTCTCCTCGTAGCCGTAGATAACCAGCCCAGAGAGGACCTAAACTGGGCAATGTGCTCGCGCCTAGATACACCATAGATGTAGCGAATACCAGAGTTAATGACTCTCTGTAACTTGAGATCAAGTTTACCAGATATGTCACAGTAAACAATACAGCAGTAATCTACAAGAGGGAACAGGAGTGACTCAATTAGATGCTTACGAAGGGAGAAGTTGGTACTCGGTCGAAAGAAATTTAGCCTGTACAATAGACTGTTTGCTCTGCAACAAATATGAGCAACATGCTCTTTCCAGGTTAGTTTAGAATCAAGATGTACACCAAGGTTGCGCACCGATTGTTCAAAGGGTATGAGCGAACTGTTGACATATACTCCCTTGATGGGCATATCCTGGAGCTTATTAATGTAGTAGTAAGAGCCAAAGATTATAGATTTGGTTTTGCTAACATTCAAGTGCAAATGATTTGTAACAGCCCATTGTAATACTAGATCAGCATGTTTACTGAGAAAATCAACTTTATGCTCCAATTCCGACAGTGGAAATTGGACATAGATCTGCAGATCATCAGCGTATATTAAATGACGAATAGTAGAATCAAATGAATGAGAGACGTCATTAATATATATGAGGAATAATAGAGGTCCAAGAACGGACCCTTGTGGTACGCCAGTATTAAGTTACAGGAATGGTGACGGTTTGCCACTACGGTCCAAAACCGCCTGCTGTCTATCCGTGAGGTAAGATGCAAACCATCTGATTGCAGATGACGATAAATCGTATTTGATCAATTTTTGCAGTAGTGTGACATGGCAAACCTTGTCAAAGGCCTTGCTGAAATCAAATAGTAGCAGTAATGTTATCCAGCGCTTGTCCATACCTCTCCTGATATCGTCTGTGAGTTTAGTTAAAGCAGTCTGTGTACTGTGGCCAGTTCGAAAACCTGTTTGAAAAGGATCTAAAAACTGCCGAATACTAAAATAATTATATAGCTGCTGATGCACGAGTCGTTCCAAGACTTTAGACAGGTACGACAGTAATGATATAGGCCGTATGTCGCCCATGGCCCTAGGAGAGGCAACTTTATTGATAGTTGTAATGAGTGCTTTCTTCCAGATAACAGGCACGTAGGATTCACGCAGAGAGTCATTGAATAGACGACACAACAGTGGGGCAATAACTGGGAAGGCAGTAGCTACAAGCGACTGTGGGATGCCATCGTACCCACGTGCCTGGGAAGAAGAGTGATGCACCGCACCTCTAACATCTTCTACAGTGACTGGATTAAAGTCGAAAAGAGGTTTATAAGTTAGATTGTCATCTAGAGAGTCAAGAAAGGAGTCAATGGTAGGAACCTCAGGGTCAAATGCCTCACTAGCAAAAAAAGAGTTAAGATCTTCAACAGGAAAAGAATTTTGAGAGCTAGTGGGGGTAGGACAGATGCCAAGATGGTGCAGTTCCTTCCATATCTGAGTAGGTTCTGAGAGAGAAGTGAGTCGGTCGTGATAATACAGCTGTCTAGCGGCTTCAGTCTGTTTGGAGAAGGTGTCACGAACTGTTCTGTATTGTCGGAGATCAGTAGATAGTCTAGTGCGTTTGTATCGTCTGTATAGTCTATCTCTGTCTCGCAAGAGTTCAAGAATAGCAGGAGTAAACCATGGACGATGAGCTTTTCTCTGTTTGACAGTTTTAAGCGGAACAAATGAAACGATAGCATAGTTTAGATGCTCATATAGACAACAGAGCCGCATATCAAGAGGAGAGTCACCATCACAGGTAGGGCAGTTCAAGGAGTAGAAGTAATTAATAAGGGCAGTACTGTTTATAGAGGTGTAGTCACGAAAAGTAAAGTTTGTAAGTGGCGGTCGTGTGAGTGAGCATTTAACTGTTGCTGTAATTAAGTCATGTCCGTCAATGAATGGAGTATCTGTTTTCCAGTAGTCAAGTACAGTATCGTTTGCGTCCACCAGACAAAGATCCAGCAAAGTGTCAGTTGCAGAGGTGTGTTGAGTGCTACCATATGGAATAGAAAAGAGAGAATGCTCATTGAAGAGTGCTCGCAAAAATTTTGCTAAAAATTAAAAAGAAAAAAATACTAAAAATTAAAAAGAATATTTAAAATCATATATATATATATATATATATATATATATATATATATATATATATATATATATATATATGTATAATAAAAAATTATCAAAGTTTGTCGATAACAATTTTTTAAAATTTCATAATTTTTCATTTGAAAAATAAAGCACTTCATAATTTGAATAGAAATAGAAAAATATAATTATTAAATCAAATGTTTATTTATTTTTTATATTCTATATATTTTATTATTTATATTCTCCACCATTACACTCAACAAGTGTTCGGCAAGTATGGTGTTAATTACATGTCACAAGTACTTTCATTAGTCTAAAAATATTTTAAAATTAAAGAATTTGAAAATATGTGCATGAAAATAAATTATTAGTTCTATTTATTTATATTTTTCAACAACAACGAAGACGATAATTTTTTTTATTTAAAAGGTTTTGTATTTACATTTAGATATTCATTAATGTGTATATATAGTAATATTAATGATAATCAGCTATTGTTAAAAAAATGTATTGATAAAAAAAAATACTTAGCAATATTATTTGATTTAACAACTTTCGATAGTCTAAAATGATGATTTTAAATATTCTTTTTAATTTTTAGTATTTTGGATGTACGTGAAGAGTTGAATGAAAATTAACTTTTTGAAACTACATCTAAAATTTTCCATAATATTCTTTTTTTTTAAAGGTTGTAGTTAGATTTAATAAATTTTGTGCAATGAAAATAAAAATGAAAATTAATAAAACATTGATAATACATGAAGAGAGCACAGAAAAATATGTTTAAACGATAACCAATACTTATCATAATTTTCTTTTTATTAAAAAGGTTGTGTTTAGATTTCATAAATTGGGTGGAATATGTATAAAATTATAAAATATTATATTAGATTTATTATCAAAGTAATCTGTGAAAAATGATTGCACTATATGATGCATTAGTTGTATAGATAAAAGAAAATGAAATTTTAAAAAGTTGTTAAATTTTGTAGAATGTTATAAAATTAACGTTTGTTCTAAAAAAAGAATGTAAATATTTCGAGAACCTTTTGGCCATTGTTTTTTTTATAATTTTATCATTTTTATATTTTACAAAATGTTTGTGTAAAAACTTTATAAAAATAAGTTAAATTTTAAGAAATATAATTTTGATATAAATTTTATTATAAAAATAAGTTGAATTTAAAGTAATAAATAATAATCATGTACAAATTGTTTTGTAATTTCATGTACAAAATAACATTATATTAATTTATAATAAAAATATTGATAAAATTGAATTTATATTTGTGTTGTTAATTGAAAGATTTAATTTATATTTGTGTTGATAGAAATTTATAAATCTAAAAGAAATATAATTTTTATAAATTAAATACATGAGAATACTTGCAATATATTTTATATTACAAATTTATTTTCAAATTGTATTATATAATAAAATAAATTAATTATTTAATATAATACATAAATTATTTAATTAAAAAAAATAAACTGTTTTGATCATATTGTTTTACAAATTTGAGTAAAAATAAAAATTTAATTTAAAAAATAATTTTAATTTATTGGTATTTAAAAATAAAATAATGATATTCTAATGAAATAAACATTAATTTACTTTTAGCAAGAACATAGAGAATTGTAAATGACTTGGCACAAAATTGTAAATTTAGTGGCAAATAAGAAATAAGTGATTAAATATTTAATAAAATATATTTTTATAGCCAATTTTTTACATTAATTATTTATCATCACAACGAATCTTCATACAACATTAATAAGTTTGGATTTGTAGGAGTCAAATCGATCCATATTTCAGTTTCCATGAAATTTTTCAAAATATCTAATTTGTATATCTGACTACTTTCTTTTTTATTTTTATTTTTGAGTACAAAAGTTTGTTTAGCTATATCCAATGTGAATTCTAAAAAATATATTTATAAATAATCAAAAGAGATTAATTATTGAATTTAGAGAAAATTTTTCTTACCATTACTCATTTTAAGTTTTAAATCTTTTTGATTACTTAAATAATCCACACTTTTGTTAAACAAATAATTAATTGTATTTGATAAATTCTGAAACACCTCCAATCGTGATAAGACTGAAAAAAGTACAATAATAAATGTTCTTATACCATGCCATAGATAGAGATCATACAGTGCAAAAGTAAATGAAACAATATTTTGAAACTTTAAACTATTATGTATGATCATGAGCAAAAAATAGGTAGCAAAGAATAAAAAAAAAATGATTACGAAGCAAATACAGAGGAACCTAGTAAGGTGTAATAAGACTTGCAATTGATTGCGTTATTAATATATTATTGATTAAAAATCCAAAAAAAATTGTATTATAACTTTTTAGACTAATAATAAAAATAATACAATAAAATAATAAAAATTTATTAATATTGTAGGTATAAACTTAATAAAATTAGAAAAATATATAAAATTACTTGAATAACTTTTTAGACAAATAATAAAAATAATACAATAAAAATAATACAATAAAATAATATAAATTTATTAATATTATAGGTATAAACTTTTAATAAAATTAGAGAAATATATATAAAATTACTTGAATTTTTTTCTAAGTAAATATTCAATAAATAAGCAGACTGATGAGTGAATTTTATAACTTTAATAAACTAAATTTTATTATTATAAATAAAAATAAATTTATAGTTATCTTCATTATTGAAAAAAAGTGCACTTACCCGATAACCATTGCTGTACATCTAAATAAAGTTAAATTAAGTCAACCATAATGTCTTTTTCTCTCTGTTGTAACACCAAATTCGACTCCTATCTTTTGTAATATTTCACCTGTTTCATCTAATAATTCAGTAGGAAAAGCACCATCAGCAACTCGAATTGTGTAGGCTTTAATTACTGCAACAATTTCTTCAACAATTGTAGGTGGAAATCCAAGACCAGTACAAACTCCATCAATACAATCAAATACTTTACAATCAAATATAGTATATATTATCAGCTCTAGCACTGACAACAGAACGACCAATTTTTAAAGATTGTTCTAAAGAAATGTTCTTTCATGAAATAGATAAGAATCATCATGACAAAAAATTAAAATTCTAGTTGCAGACATTTCTTCTTTAGTAAAATTTGAGGCATTTTGCATCGAACCTCCACTAGCTATTACTATATCCACAAAATTGAAACTGTTTTACAATTTCACTTAGAAATAATAAATACTTTTTTACAATTTCACTTAGAAATAGTAAACATAATTATTTTTATTTTAAGCACAGTTATTTCATATTTATTATTTATTTGAATAACGTCAACAATAAATACTTTTTTAATTTTTTAACATTTTTAATTTTTAAATAGTATCAATACATGTTTAATTTTTTTTTAATACTATCAATACATAATATATAGTTTCTTTAAAAATATAACCTCTAAAATAGTATATATATCAATACACAAAAATAACCTCTAAAATAGTATACATATAAATACACAAATAGCTTCATTTAAAATTATTTTAAAATATAGTATGTAATATATATATACACATTTATTATAAATATACTATACATTATATTTTTTTTAGTATAGTTAGTAATAATTGGTTATTATTATTTAATACACACATAAATTTGAATGTGTCTTATAACTGTAAATGCAAACGAGTTTTTGCTACTGGCTCATCATAATATACTTTTTAAAAAAAGTTTCATATTTAATTTATATAGACATTGAAATTTATTGTCATATATTAAACATGTTAAACAACAAACACTGATGAATAGATGAGATACATTATAAGTTACCTTCAGATTATCTTATCTTAAAATGACGATATCTTAAGATGATTAGACGAAATGTTGAAAGAGCTATTTGATGAAAATCGGGAGGCGCATATCGTATCTTCGTAACGAATGCGCGAATATTAATGGTTTTTTTTTTGTTCAAAAGAACGTAAAAAAAAAGTTTATGTGATATTTTTTATTTATTTTAATATTAAAAATGTATTAAAAAAAAATTTTTTTTATTTATTCGTCCAATTTAATGTATAAATGTGTGCGCCAGCGCCCGTGGTACCAATACTTACCACGGGGCGATGGTGCGCCCCTTGATTAAATGTTAAAATTGCAAGAATAATAATATCAATATTATTGTAATAAAAGTAGCTATATTAAATTTGAGTAACGATGGATGGAGTAGTATGAAATAAATAGTACAAAATGATGGAGTGCAATTGTTACATTACAATACTTTCACCGCGTATCGAATATAAATATTTATATTTCATTTATCAAACATAAATAATTTAATAATGTAAGGCTACTAAAAAAAAAACAAAAGTATTTTCGCGACCGATTGAGTACCGGTTAAAAATAGTTGCTAACGAAATTCAATTAAATTTTTATTTACAGTCTGTCAAGTAAGAGCGTGGTCGTGTTAATTTATAAAAAAATTTATTTGATGAAACTTTCATATTTATATATACATTGTACACATTACAAACAATGATGCAATTCGGTCAATAATGTGTCCAGTCACCACCGGCGTCTATAATTGCCTGGCATCTCCGAGGCATGCTTTCTACTAATTTGACGGCGTATTCTAGTGGCAAGGATCTCCAGATCCGACGAATTTCGTAAGACAACTGCTTCAAAGTGTATGTGCGTCTTCCACGAAGCTTCCGTTTAATATATGCCCACACATTTTCAATAGGGTTTGCATCGGGCGACTGCGACGGCCAATCCAATGTAACGATGCCAGATTGAGTCTTCCACTGAGTACAGAGCTTGCTGCGGTGTTTAGGATCGTTGTCCTCCTGCAGAATCCAATCTTCATTTTTTGTGATGAACCATCGTTTGGCAGATGGCAGTAAAGCCTTTTTGTAGATTTTTATCATTTTCTCGGCATTTAGGTTGTCAGTAAAGAGGTGCAAAGTGCCGAATCCCTGCTTTGAGAAGCAGCCCCAAAGATGCAACTTTATTCCATGTTTTACGGTCCGCTGAACAAGCCTATTGGTGGAAGTTGACCAGGCTCGCGTGAGGACAGAACGTGCTCATATAGAACATTCATCAGTAAAAATGACATTTTCAAAATCTCTATTAATATTCTCATGCGCCCAAGCGAGTCGCTCTGTCACATGTTTTTCAGTCAACAGAGGCTTCTTCATTGTGTTGCGCCATTTTAGATGATGAGTACGAAGATGGGTTCGGATAGTTTCGTAGGATATATCTAAACCTTTTGCCATTAATTTTGCTTGTCCTTGCCGCAGTGTTAAAGCAGGATTCCGCGAAAACAGATTCACTATTATTTTTTCATCTTTTTTGTTCACTTTTCCTATCGAGCCACGTTCTGGTAAATCATCGACATTTTTAGCCACTTTATATCGCTGTATCCACTTCTGTACAAATGCCTTCGACTTTCTCATATATTTAGCAGCTGCTGATTGCGACATTTTGGGACCTTTCGGGTGGATGCAAAGGAATACAGCCTCGTAGCGCGACGCGTACTTAGCACTCATGGCGTTTAACGTGATTCTCTTTCAAAAGATCAACGACAACTGAATCTTTGTTAACAATGCATCAAGGACAAAGCTTTCCTCTATCGGCTCGCGAAGGAATTAGAGCGAAATCTTTCATTACCTGTCGGTGAAGTCGACCACGCTCTTACTTGACAGACTGTATCGCTTTTCGTTATAAAACGAAGTAGCACGACGATAAGAAAGCACTCGATCGACTAAAGCTCGAAAAGAACTAGAGATTTATTTCTAATGAATTTTATATTTACGGTTTGTAATGAAAATACAGTTGCATTCATTCCGTTTAATCGCGATTAACTCATCTGAAATCAATGCGGACGAGGCGATAGCTAAGAGAAGTTTGAAACTTAGCTAAAAAAAAAAATATATTAAAGAATTAAAAAGTAAACGAACAGAAAGACGTAAAATTTTATCAAAGAATTGCACTTCTTTTTATTAATACAGCGATAGTAATATGCGCTTCGATGGGCATCTGTTTCTGTATATTTCCAACAAAATAATTTTCATTCTACAACGATTCGATGAAAATTCAATTACCGCTAAATACGTGTATATATTGCGATGCGAATGCATGTGATGTGTTATAAGAATGTTTTTGTGTAAACACTTTTTAAAGAGAATTATTTTAACGTGCGTTTTATAAATTAATATATTATAATTTACAACGATTTGTATATTTACATAAATTAATGAAGATAATTAGAAGAAAAACGTATGTATTTATTTAATTATAAATTTTAATCAATAATACAAGATTTATAATTTTTTAAGATCGAAAAACATAAACGAATGAAATATATGTAATTTAGATACTTAAAGAAAAAAAAAAAAAAAATATGAAAATACCAAGCGATAAAATTTTAATATTTATTGCATCTTCAATTTTATCCAATAAATATACTTTAACAATTACGGATGATTATTGCAATAAGCGTCAAGCCCATAAAATCTTAAATCATAAATTGATTACTTCAGACACGCCCCGATGCTCGGTAAATTTAACACTAGATTGCCGGAGCAAGTCAATTTGACTTATTTATGATTTTAAAAATCTGCTGAAAATATATTTTATAACAGAATATATATGTTAAAAATGTTTTAAATACAATTTTATTTTAAAAAAACTTTATTCAAAACAATTTTTACATATAAATTTTGTTTTTAAAATATATTTTCCGCAGATTTTTAAAATCACAAATGAGTCAAATTGACTTGCTCCGGCAATCTAGTGTTAATACTACAATACTTTTAATGGCGAAACGATCCTTTTATCGATGATTTTTTTTTTTTTTTTTTTTTCAACCGAAATTCAATTAGAAACTAATTGATACCGTTAATTTATGCGCTGTTTATAATCATATAGATTAATCGGTTGGACATTCATTTCTAAATGAATGTACGTTGATTTTAATTACCCGATGAAATCGAATTGAACTTATTATCGGTTTTCAAAATATTTCTCAAAATTAATAATTATTGATTTCTCCAAGGCATTTAACAACGTACATCTATGGAGCTTTTACGAAATAAGAAAAATATGTTGAGCTACCGTACGGTTATAAATAAAAATAAAAGTTAAATTTACTTTAGACAGTCGTAGATTCGCATCAACATATAATAAAATAAAATCAAATTTTTTCAATAAAAATTTTCAATACACAAATATTTACAAAAGAATAAAACATTCTTCCCTTTTCAATAGCAAACTAAGCGTTTTTACAATGCTTAAAGTCCTTCCCATTATCACTTCGATATTTGTAAACACAAAAATGCATTAAGGTAGCTCGTACCCGAATCCCAAGTCAAATCAATGCTATAAATGTAAATTTCAGAAAGTTGATTTTTTAATAAACTACTTATTTTTAAAATCATAAACTGAATTTTAAAAAATATAAGCATCATTAGAAAGATAAAAAATCAAAACAAAAAATAAAAAATGTATGCATTTATGATTCCTTTTATTAGTGTAGTTTTTCCTCCTGTTAAGCGCATGCGCAAACGCGTTGTTTGAAAGAGCAGAAAAAACAGTAGTGCAGATAGTGCAGTAGCTGATTTCTGGCAGTAAGCATAACATAACCTTGATAACAGTTTTCATTATTTATAAAATGAGTGAAAGATATAATCTTAAAGGACAAAGAGGAAAAAGTAAAGGAAAAAAAAGAAATATACGAACTATCTTGTTAATTAAAGTTTGACATATTTTAAGAAGAATTGAGTATCACGTAAACAAAGACACATAATAAATTATAAATGTATTATATATAATATATTAAATTTATGCTTTAAGTCAGTGCCAAATAAATAATTATGTTGTAGTTTAGCTAATTTATTTTAATTAGTTAATATTTAATGTTAATGTTGTCAATTAATAGTTAATATTGTAATATTATGAATTAAAATTTCAAGTTGGGAAATTATGAATTAAGATTTTAAGTTGTGATATAATTATTGTTTATGAATAAAAACTGTTTTTAAAAATGTATATCTTGTCTTTTATTTTTTCGTTATATTATTTTTTGTTAAAAATATATTAGATAATTTTTAATATATATTTATCATTAAAATTTATTTTTTGACTTGTTAAAAGTATTTTTTTTTAATTATAAAAATAAGTATAATAAATGCACGTTGGTTAATTTAATGTATTTTTTTTTTATACATTTCACTATATTTAATTATTTTACAATATATAATTATCATTAAAATGTTTTTTTTAATTATT
Source organism: Chalcis sispes (assembly GCA_949987625.1). Lineage (NCBI taxonomy): Eukaryota > Metazoa > Arthropoda > Insecta > Hymenoptera > Chalcididae > Chalcis > Chalcis sispes. The sequence goes on from OX465099.1 coordinate 17,663,885, forward strand.
ATAAGTATTCTTACGATTATAAACAAGTGCTACAAATGCACATTTTTGAATCTCGCGCCATTTTTTAAAACTTTTATCTTCCGGTAACCTATTTAGAAAATCCTTGAATTTTTTTGTTTTCGTTCAATATTTTTTTAGAGCGCTTGTCAACCCTATATTTTTAATGCGCTATCTAAAAACTGATGATTTTTTCTTTCCGGAAAGCTTATTTATTTTATTGTGTATGATATTTACAGAAAGTTATAAACGAAAAATAATAGACTCCCATAAGAACACATGTAAAACATGAAACTTTCAAAAGCTTTTTCTTGGTATTTTGTCCGTCAACCTATATTAGTTATTTATGTACCTTGTGCGAGCCTCGCGTCATTACAGCTTGAGGCAAAATATGTTGTGGATGGATAGTAGGGCCGCAGTCGCGAGCGCAGCGAGCGACTAAGGCGCCTCTATCCATCCACAAAATATGAGCCGAAAGCTTTAATGACGCGAGGTTCACTCATGGTGCTTAAAAAATTTTTCAGCCTTGTAACCCGTACGAAGACTCTTACTTAGTTAACAGAATAATTAATTTTATTTTGTTGCATATCAATTAAATGCAATTTCGAACCCGTACTGACAGTTCGTAAACTACAGATATCGTCTGCTAACGCATGCGCATTTTGTACACACACGCGTACATGTACATGTAGTAGTGTCAAAAAGTGACAGACAACATAATGTAAATATAAATATAAATTATGAAATTAAAAAAAATAGTAAATGGATTAATATTTAAAAATAAAATTAATTCTTGAACAATTATTATTTATTAAAAAATATAAATTTCTTGAGTATATTTATTAAATATTTATACAGAATAATATTTTTAACAAGTTTTTTTTATAAGATTTGAAGGCTTATTAATAATATTAATACTATTATAATTAATATAAATACTTTCTTATGTTATTTTTATCATAACAATACTATATTTGTTTAACACATTTTTTGTATAATCAATGAATTTTAGTCTCTTATTTAACATGAAAAAACAGTAACTTTTTTAAATATTTTAAATTTAATTTCTTCACACAAAAAACTTTTAAATCATTTATCTAAATCACAAACAAAATTATAAACTAAAAAATTATCACTTTAAAATCACTTATTATTAAATTTTTTAATTTTGCGGGATTATATTAGATTTTGCTTTTTCTATTAGTTTATTTAATTCACGTTTGCATTCTTCATCACTGTCACTATCACTCGTCTTATTTTCATTATTTAATAAATTGTCCATTTTTATTCTTCTTCTCACATATTAAGAACGAATATTACCGACACAACGATACACTATACTGAAAGAAAACAAAAGAAAAGCAGAGCCCCGTGGTCGCTTGAATGTACATACTGAGCGAAGGAGAGAGCGAGACAGAGATAGGGTGGTCACGTGGGAGCAATGGTGCGCGCGCTCTTATCGCTATCTCGTTCTCTCTCCTTCGCTCAACATACATAAGTCTTATTACGCGTTTCGAAAATATAAGTTTCGATGAAGACTCACATGCTAGGCTATATGAAGCGACAAATACATAGCAGTGGCGCTGTTAACTTTTTTTTCTCCTGGCACATATACAGCCTAAAAGGACGTATAGAATGTCTATACAGCCTAGAAGGACGTATAGAAAAATGTTAATACGATCAAGAAGGCGCTTGCGCGTATGGAAACCATTTACACGCTGACGATGCTCCGTAGGTAAGAGTCGCCGTACGGGTTAGTAGGCTGAAAATATATTTTCAGCTCGCTGCGCTCGCGACTGCGGCTCTACTATCCATCCACAACATATTTTGCCTCAAGCTGTAATGACGCGAGGCTCGCCTATGGTACATAAATAACTAATATATATATATATATATATATATATATATATATATATATATATTTTTTTTTTTTTTTTTTTTTTAATTGCTCAGAAAATTCTGGAGAATCATTTTATATAAGTTTCAAAGGGTTGTTAAATAATTGCAATCGAGGTACGAGCTACCTTAAACGAATAGAAAAATTGTTGAATTTTCAACTTCGATAAAAATGCATTCACAGAAAACAAAGACATTGAAAATACAAGCACATTATCGGATGTCATAAGAGAGTCACCTGTTGATATACAAACTTATAGAAGCTATTGATTTCGCGGATTGCACGCCGCAGACAAATTCATCGAGCGAAGCCGGCTATTTCGCTTTTTAGTTTACTTGCATATCGTGTGCCTTGTTTTATTTTTTGTTTGTTTTTTCTCGTTAAATCGAACACTACATGTTCCGAATATAAAAGAAACGATTGAAAATAATAATAATTAAAAAAAAATAACAATATCTTATAGCAGTGTATATGTATGTATATATATATATATATATATATATATATATATACTACCGTTCAAAAGTTTGGAAACACTAAGGTAATTTGAATGAAAACGACAGTAAAACACGTAAGTCATGATTTATTACACTTAAATCTTAATCAAAAGTTAGATTAACATTTAGTAAAAAATATTCAGTACAAATAAATGCAAAAATAATATACTCGTATCTCATTACCTTTGTGGTAATAAAACACGTGTGCCGGTCTATTTTCAAGATAAGGAATAACTGGTAAGAAATTAGTAATTTTGTTCATTATTGTTATAAGCACGGTCATAATAATGAATGAACTTCAATAATAACGTGTTTATTTAAAGATTTATTTACGGTATTTTTTTTAATCTAATAAAAATCGGGTGTTTCCAAACTTTTGAACGGTAGTGTATATATTGCAAATAAAATTTGAATTGATAAATAAATGTATCTCGTCGAGCTGTCTCTTTAATAAGGCTCAATAAAAAATCTTGAAATTTAATAAATTCGAATGCTTTTCCTCCCCGATCTTCATCTTTCACTATCATCAAATAGAATATACCGTCTTAAGGAGGGGGGGGGGGGGAAGGGGGGGGGGGGGGACGTTTTAAACTTTTTTTTGCATTTTTTTTAATTTGATTTTCTGAATGGAGAACCTTTTAAGAATATTGTGTAAAAATTTAAGATGATTCGGAGCAAAACTAACGAAGATATCGCTCATGAATGGTCGCGATCAACTGACTCTATGCGTATAAGCCGAGCAGAGCAGGCAGCTGAAAAACAGACTAAAGAAGGCAGGATCCGTCGTAGACAGAAGTAAAAAAATGCTTTAGACATCATGGATGATAGCAACATCCTTTACGGACCTGGCATCGATGATTGAGTGTGAGGTAAACCGATAAAACTCGCTTACGAACATTTTATTCCAAATTTTTTTAGTGTTCAAAACTTTAAAGCGTTTTTCCCACAACTCACGTTTTCAAAATCGGTGCCCCTCATAACTTCAAACTACTGCACCGATCCTTTTGAAATTTCGAACACTATTTTTGTATATAATTTACGAGGTAACGCTGGAGAGTTTTTCTCAAATATGTTAATATTTTTATTTTACAATAACAAATAAGCCGATTTTTTCGCAATAATCGCGTTATTCACTTCAAAGTGTTCTTAAAATGTGAAAAATTGAAATTTCGAAAAATCCTTCCAGCGTTACCTGGAGAAAGCGATTATCTAACGAAAGAACTTTGATTTTTTGATTTCAGATGATCCAGCAGTGAGTTATGAGGGACACCGCAATTCTACTTTTTCCCAAGACGCTTCCGAATAATTACTGCCATTACCGTATTTTTTAACCCTCCGTCCATGTCGTGGGTCCCGGGCGAAAATTTCTACCTGAAATTTCTCGGACACCGGCGACGGTGGCGCCATTTGAGTGTTACTGAAAAAAAGTTTAGGTTTGAGGGTCTGTGACCGCGCGGGCCCAGGTGTGGCAGTCAGTTATACGCGAAACGCCAAGCAGTGCAAATATCAGACAAAAAACACGACATGGACGGAGGGTTAATATTTCTACATGAAAATTCTACAAAATATTCTTCGAATGTTATACTTTAATGTACCATTGGTTATAATGAATAGATTTTAACTGTGTTGTTAAAAAAAATTCACAAAAATGTGCTTTCTTTTGCACGAATTAACGTTACCCCCCCCCCCTCAACACAATTTTATTCTAAAAATTTATTAAAATAATTGTTAATTGTATTGTAAAACTTTATTATAATTAATACTAATAAAATATTTATTAAGAAAAAATAAATGCCCTCTTTCCTATTCTTTTGAGCACATTTAAATTACAAATTTAGTAACACTACATCTGCTTACGTTCGTATGCATGTCAAAAAGTTACGAACATAACTTTAAGGGGACAGATCCATGTTTGCGTTATTAAACGCAGATGTAAAATTATGCGGGGTGCGAACGAAGAAGAAAAAGAAGAGAGAAAAAAATAACAAATTTCGAGAAATTTAAATTAAACAAGACGTTTACGAGTAAAGTTATCTCATAGATAATAATTTATCACTTTAACGAAAATGCATTTAAAAGTTTACCTTAGTTAAACCACAAAGTTATTATGCGTACAAGTATAGTCTAATACACGTCAACTGGAACTTTTTAAAAGCTCGCCGGTATTTAACACGCAGTTTTGCTACTATTCTTTTTTTCTCCACAGAGCCGTTCCACCGAAACACATAACCAACGGGAATAATCAAGACACATAGCCTTTAAAGATCGATATTCATCAAATATATATATATTAGTTATTTATGTACCTTGGGCGAGCCTCGCGTCATTACAGCTTGAGGCAAAATATGTTGTGGATGGATAGTAGAGCCGCAGTCGCGAGCGCAGCGAGCGACTAAGGCGCCTCTATCCATCCACAAAATATGAGCCGGAAGCTTTAATGACGCGAGGTTCACTCATGGTGCTTAAAAAATATTTCAGCCTTGTAACCCGTACGAAGACTCTTACTTAGTTAACAGAATAATTAATTTTATTTTGTTGCATATCAATAAAATGCAATTTCGAACCTATACTGACAGTTCGTAAACAACAGATATCGTCTGCTAACGCATGCGCATTTTGTACACACACGCATACATGTACATGTAGTGTCAAAACGTGACAGACAACATAATGTAAATATAAATATAAATTATAAAATTAAAAAAAATAGTAAATGGATTCATATTTAAAAACAAGAATAATTCTTGAACAATTATTATTTATTAAAAAATATAAATTTCTTGAATATATTTATTAACTATTTATATAAAATAACATTTTTAACAAAAGTTTTCATTATAAGATTTAAAGGCTTATAAATAATATTGGTTGTCGTTTAAACATATTTTTCTGTGCTCTCTTCATGTATTATCAATTTATCGAATATTAGTATGGCACCTGTGAGTAACTTATCAAAAAGAATATTTAAAATCAGCATTTTTGACTCTCGAAAGTTGTGAAATCAAATAATATTGCTAAGTATTTTCTTTTTTATCAATACATTTTTTTTTAACGATAGCTGATCATCAATGTTGTTACATATAATATGCTAATGAATATCTACATGTAAATGCAACAATTTTTTAAATACAAAAAAATTATCGTTTTCGTTGTTATTAAAAAATATGAAAAAATATAATTAATAATTAATTTTCATAAACATACTTTCAAATTTTCTAAAATTTTAAAATATTTTAGACTAAAGAAAGCAATAAAATATGATAATATCGCTAGAAAAATCAGCTTTCTTTTTATTAATGTATTTTTTGAGCGCTACCTGGCCATCATTTACTTATCGGATAATTAAAAGGTCATTACACAAATTCTACGCACGAAAGTTGTGAAATCTATTTAATCTTGTTAAGTATTTCAATATTTGTGTCGAACACATTTATTTTATAATTTTAGTTAATACTAAAAAATATTATTTTATATTTTATATAATTCTCTTTTAAAATGTTACTTTGAATTGAAATATTAAAGTATACAAAATATCAATCATGTAAAATGATTCTTTTTACTCTTACATTTATTTAGTTTTTATTTTAATTCAATTCAATAATTTACATATAATTTCATATGTTTTTCGTACGATAGTAGGAAGTTGCTTCGAATGAAACCACTGAAATCAAATAATTCTTTTGACTATATTTTCTATATCTTTTATGCTATATTTTTTTACAACTTATATATTTCATAAAAAGTTACTTGTGACATGTAATTAAAACCATACTTGCCGGACACTTGTGCGTGCGTGAGTGCGTACGTGCGCGCGCGCGTGTGTGTGTGTGTGTGTGTGTGTTTGTGGATGTTTGTGTGTTTGTGTGTTTGTGTGTGTGTGTGTGTGTGTTTGTGGATGTTTGTGTTTGTGTGTGTGTGTGTGTGTGTGTGTGTGCGCGCGCGCGCGCGTGTGTGTGTGTGTGTGTGGGTGGGTGGGTGTGTGTGTGTGTATACACACATGTGGATGTAAGGCCGCGAGGCAACGATACATAGAAAACGTTGACTCTATGACTGGTGTGTGTGTATTATTTGTAAGAAAATTCACTCCCTTTGTTATCGCCCGTATGCAGAAAGTGCCGAGTTAAAAAGGATATATATTTTTGGCATGTTACACGTGTCTTTCTCTATTTCCCTTTTTCTTTGTAAAAGCTCTCGCGCGTACGCGAGATAACGTTTTCGAGAATGCATCTTCTGAATAAATTCGTATGGATGGAATTTTCTACAAATCAATGTGTTTTATATTTTAAATATTTCTTGGAAACAAAGTTTCGTGATCTATTATTATTTAAAAAGCTATAGTTTAACTTTACTTTAGATATGTTTAAACTTTGTATACAAATACACTAATCGAAATTAATTAATTACAAATCGCTAATGAAAACAAGAAAAAATGCTGAAAAAAAATTTCATATTGATAGATATTTACATTTTAAATGACAAAACATTATTTAAAATACATATAAATTATCGTAAAAAAGTTTACATAATTAACGCAAGCTATATGTAAGACATTGAACAAGAAGAGCACGCAGCTATAACGTCGTTAACGCTAAACGAGTTTCTTTATCTCGACAATGACGTCAAAGTATTCAAATAACGTCCTCTATTCAAAATCTAATTATCAATTATTTAATGCAAAGAAAAAAAAATAAAAAGAAAAAGAAAAAAAAACATCGAATCAGATTAGCGAAAGTGCCAAAGCACAAGAAACTTGAACTTTCTCTCTTATCTCTTTTTCTAGATTCCGCGAGCTAATAAAGAAGACAGATAGGGATAATAAAGGACAGAGAGAGAGAGAGAGAGAGAGAGAGAGAGAGAAGGAAACTTATAAAATCGAAGTGTACACAGTGTACGGTGATATCTATGCTCATGTTGGATATTTATACGCATCTACATATATATTAGTTATTTATGTACCTTGTGCGAGCCTCGCGTCATTACAGCTTGAGGCAAAATATGTTGTGGATGGATAGTAGGGCCGCAGTCGCGAGCGCAGCGAGCGACTAAGGCGCCTCTATCCATCCACAAAATATGAGCCGAAAGCTTTAATGACGCGAGGTTCACTCATGGTGCTTAAAAAATTTTTCAGCCTTGTAACCCGTACGAAGACTCTTACTTAGTTAACAGAATAATTAATTTTATTTTGTTGCATATCAATTAAATGCAATTTCGAACCCGTACTGACAGTTCGTAAACTACAGATATCGTCTGCTAACGCATGCGCATTTTGTACACACACGCGTACATGTACATGTAGTAGTGTCAAAAAGTGACAGACAACATAATGTAAATATAAATATAAATTATGAAATTAAAAAAAATAGTAAATGGATTAATATTTAAAAATAAAATTAATTCTTGAACAATTATTATTTATTAAAAAATATAAATTTCTTGAGTATATTTATTAAATATTTATACAGAATAATATTTTTAACAAGTTTTTTTTATAAGATTTGAAGGCTTATTAATAATATTAATACTATTATAATTAATATAAATACTTTCTTATGTTATTTTTATCATAACAATACTATATTTGTTTAACACATTTTTTGTATAATCAATGAATTTTAGTCTCTTATTTAACATGAAAAAACAGTAACTTTTTTAAATATTTTAAATTTAATTTCTTCACACAAAAAACTTTTAAATCATTTATCTAAATCACAAACAAAATTATAAACTAAAAAATTATCACTTTAAAATCACTTATTATTAAATTTTTTAATTTTGCGGGATTATATTAGATTTTGCTTTTTCTATTAGTTTATTTAATTCACGTTTGCATTCTTCATCACTGTCACTATCACTCGTCTTATTTTCATTATTTAATAAATTGTCCATTTTTATTCTTCTTCTCACATATTAAGAACGAATATTACCGACACAACGATACACTATACTGAAAGAAAACAAAAGAAAAGCAGAGCCCCGTGGTCGCTTGAATGTACATACTGAGCGAAGGAGAGAGCGAGACAGAGATAGGGTGGTCACGTGGGAGCAATGGTGCGCGCGCTCTTATCGCTATCTCGTTCTCTCTCCTTCGCTCAACATACATAAGTCTTATTACGCGTTTCGAAAATATAAGTTTCGATGAAGACTCACATGCTAGGCTATATGAAGCGACAAATACATAGCAGTGGCGCTGTTAACTTTTTTTTCTCCTGGCACATATACAGCCTAAAAGGACGTATAGAATGTCTATACAGCCTAGAAGGACGTATAGAAAAATGTTAATACGATCGAGAAGGCGCTTGCGCGTATGGAAACCATTTACACGCTGACGATGCTCCGTAGGTAAGAGTCGCCGTACGGGTTAGTAGGCTGAAAATATATATACATACAGCCTGTCCCTCTATCTAGTGAAAATATTCATAACGCCTGATACAGAGAGAAATTTTATAAATAAAAAACCTTGTTACATTAAAATCGGTAAATTAATTACTATTTAATTAACAATAGATGAACAGCCAATCAGATTTCTTCGCGATCAAGTAGGCGGGCTTTGAGAGAAAAAAACAAAACAAAAATGGGCGGGGCCTTCGATTTGCAACTATACATCGATATGTGGCGAGGTGTGTGTCGCACTACTATGTTATTGTTTCTCCACGCTTCGCCGCGAATTTTAATCCTGATTTTCTTACGTCCTCTCATTCATCTTCTTATTCCTCTCATTCATGCTATAGCTCTGACGGTTTGAGTTCTAATCCCCAGTTCCGATTTTTTTTTGTTTTTAGCTTCTGTAATTCTTTGTAAAATTCAAAAAAATAATATTAAAGTTTTTCCAGATTAAGTTTTCATTCGTTTGTATGCATCTTTTAATGTGTTCAAGAAAATTATAAATTAATTATTATAATTCTTGATTACAGTTGATAATAAAATAATTAAAATTTTGTATTCACACGAGAAGTTGTATTACATCATTCGTCACAACAAAAAAAATACCTTTAAAAAAATATTAAAAAAAAATTCATCGATGTTAGAAATTGGAAAACGACCTTGAATCTATTATACATTCGAGTCTTTCACACTCAGTTACCTCATATTACATTTTTATGCATTTAACGTATAAATAATAAGACGCAGCATCTTTTTAATAGTTTTTGTTTTATGAATAAATGGATATCACAATAAAAGATTAAGTTCAATCATATGTAGGGTGGAAAAATCATAGTTAATTAATAATCTTAAGCATTAATTACAGAAAAAATAAAAAAACTTTTAGATATATTGGCTATCATCAAAATACCTAAAAAAGACTTACAGAAGCTAAAAAAAAAAAAAAAAAACAAAAATCGGAACTGGGGATTAGAACCCAAACCGTCAGTGCTATAGCCTGAATGAGTGGAATAAGAAGATGAATGAGTGGACATAAGATCAGGATTAAAATTCGCGGCAAAGTGGAGAGAAACAATAACATAGCAGTGCGACGCACACATCGCCACATATCGATGTATAGTTGAAAATCGAAAGCCCCGCCCATTTTTGTTTTTGACGAGACAACGTCTTATAATTCGATGGAGCCGGCTGCACGCACGAAAAAACATGACTCATACGGCGTTACCTCGCTCTGAGGCGTTCCATTTAAGGCTTGAAGTGCAAGCGAGAGCGCGGAACGAGCGACAAAGAGGCACGATCGGCCTCCGCGTTCGGCAGCGTTCGACATCTGTCTCTCTCCTACTTGAATGAGCGATGCGTCCGCGTGGACAGCTGCTATACAATAATACATTTACATGTTTTCGTCAAGTATGAAGTGCAGTGAAAAGTGAATGTGGTGTCAATTGTTTATAGCAACGATAATTGCGGCGATAAAGGTAATGATTCTTTCGATATTAAATATATGTTCAGTAATATATTGTCGAATATTCGTGCTTTCATCATTAAAATAAATAGCATCGGTCCGCTAGTGCAGCGATTGTAGGTTATGCTATAATTGACAAAACTATAACAATAAGTTAACAGAACTATTTCACGATGAGTAAAAAATCAATTGCTTTACTATTCGATCGAAAAAATAGAAACATTTCTCAAATTCATGAAAGACATGTTCAATCTCGATTGTGCATCAGACGTTAATAAATCAACAACACTAAGAGGCACCACCATCGATTTGACTTTTTCAAGACACATTAAACTCGAAACACTCCCTTTCATTTCCTACTTTTCTTATCATCGTCCTATTCTCAACAGAATAACAAAAATTGTAAGAAGTTAAATATCACACATGTTTAAAAGTTGTAAATAAAAGTTGTAAAACAATTGCTCAAAGCACATTCATACTTGTAAAAACTATGTACATTGTTAAAAAAAAAAAAAAAAAATTGACATAATTGTATTTATGCGTACAAATAAATGTAACTTAATCAATTCAATTGTGATTTCCATTTACCTCCTTCTCTATATCCATACGAAATATCTATCAAACAAATAAAATTAAAATTTTCTTTTGAAAAATGCAACCATTCCATCAGTATTTTCTTATGACGTTGTCACGTTCAACTATCGTCAGTAAACCGACTTTACAGACAACCGATTTTTTTTTTGTTTTGTTTTTTTTTCTCTCAAGGCCCGCCTACTTGATCGCGAAGAAATCTGATTGGTTGTTAATCTATTGGTAATTAAATAGTAATTAATTCACCGATTTTAATGTAACAAGGTTTTTTATTTATAAAATTTCTCCTTGCATCAGGCGTTATGAATATTTTCACTAGATAGAGGGACAAGCTGTATATATACGGGCGGAAACTTTAGATTTTACGCAACTCTTCGTTTCTTCCTCTTATTCGTCTCTCTGGCGGCAATTTCTTTGACGTCAATGCTTGAAATGCATCGCGAGCTATGTCGCGAAAAGAAAAGAGAAAAAGAAGAAGGTGAAGTAGGCTCGCATGGTACGAATTGCTTTTTCTTTTCTCCCTTTCCCTCTCCCACCCCTCTCTCCCTCCTCTCTCTACCCCCTCCCCCTCTCTCTCTCTCGATCTCTCTCGATCTCTCTCGCTCTCTCGCTCTCTCTCTCTCGCTCTTTCTCTCTCTCTCTCTCTCTCTCGCTCTCTCTCTCTCCCTCCCTCTCTCCCTCCCTCCCTATACAGTATCCAAAAATGATGTTTTTAGAAAATCGATTTTTTTGAAAAAATAGACCCAGACTGCCCCCTTAAGAATTTTTAAAAACATTTTATTCAATTTTATTGCTGCATGCCTTTAACTTCTAATCGTTGCTCGTAAATTTTTTTTTTCACGTTAGATCGGTAATGAATTTGTTACCGAATTTCAAGCGCTACAGAACGAGCAAATTACGAGAAAACAGATAAAATTTAAATTCCAAGATAAGAAATCTACCAACGAATAATTCCATCGATCTAAATCGTGCAAATTTTAACAGCCCGTTAACCTCTTATCCGATGTCAAAATGCAATCGTAAACTTATCACTAATAAAACGGTGATTCACAGTTCGTCTAAAAAGTTTTTTCCCGTCGACGAGCGCTAACCCACCGCGAAAAATCTATCACAACGTTAATTCTACTTCGCTGAGAAAAAAAAAAAAAAAAAATATGCCATCGACAACTGCACATATACGCGAAGGTCGCTGGTTGCTCGCTCGTACGCTTAAATGTTGCCTTATTTATTCCGCGCGGTTAAGCAATCCTATATAAAAGAATAGAAGTAAACCACCTAAACGATAATTGGCTATGGAACAATGAAGATTATTCTTTATGTGATGTTCGACCGATCGTACGTATATACGTATATCTAATTCACGCGCGTGTTTTATTGTTCTTCGTGTACCGCTACATGTGCGTGTGTAAATACGTATCTCCACCGATTCGCGTTCGATTATTTGACTCGTACATATCGTATACGATTGCAAAGAAAATTATAATGACCACGGATAGAACTTTTCAACGATCGGTAGAAAGAATAGTCAAAGGAAAGATATACAAAAAAGCGAAGCTTGTATAGCTTCTTCGAAAAGAAAAAGTGCACGCGACAAAATTATATTACCCTTTCCGTATACCTGCATATACTATTTCCCAACATTTGAAACTCACACACACACACACACACACGCACGCACACGCACACGCACACGCACACGCACACGCACACGCACACGCACGCACACACACACACACACACACACACACACACACACACACACACACACACACACACTCACGCACGCACGCACGCACGCACGCACGCACGCACACACACATATATATATATATATATATATATATATATATATATATATATATATATATATATATATATATATATATATATACATTCTGTCAAAAAAGTACCGGGAATTGTCAATTTAAATCTGGCAGGGCAATTAAGGCCGGTAAATTTTTTTTTTCTAGGTTGGTACAACTGTCCTTAATGACTATGCCAAGTTTGAGCGGAATCTGTCAACGAGTGTGTTTACAGTAGCTCGTTAAGTCAGTCGATGTCAATAGTGCGTGCCGATTTTTTACAATGGGTGATTACGCTGAACAAAGAATATTTCTAAAATTTTGTGTTGCGAATGAAATTTCGTGTGCCGATGCATTGAAAATATTGCAAAAGGCTTTTGGTGATAAAGCACTATCGAAAACCCGTGCGTATGGGTGGTACAAAGCCTTCAAGGAGGGTCGTGAAGTCGTCGAAGATTTGCCTCGTTCCGGACGCCCGTCGACGGCTTCGACCACAGATAACGTCGATAAAATTAAGGAAATGGTGCTTGAAAATCGTCATACCAGCTTGAGAGAGATAGCACATGAACTTGAGATATCCCACGAGTCCACACGTACGATTTCAATTGATATTTTGGGCATGAGAAAGGTGGCCGCAAGACTCGTTCCAAAAGAGCTTAATTTTTTTCAAAAACGCTATCGCGAATAGGTCGCTTCGGACATGCTGGATCGTGCCAATTTGATCCCGCATTCATGGAATGCATCATAACTGGTGACGAAACGTGGGTGTACGAGTACGTTATGCAAACAAGTCAGCAAGCATTGGAATGGGTGGGAAAAAACGAGCCGAAACCGAAAAAACCACGCCAAAGCCGCTCAAAAATAAAGGTGATGCTCATTGTTTTCTTCGATATCCGTGATGGATTTGAAGTTTCCAACGTTGGAGTTCAACGAAATTTTTTTAAAACGATTTTTATTTAAAATTTATGTTTATATTTGTTTAGTATTAGTGTTTTATAGCATAAAAATATTCAGATACGGATTTAAATATAATTTGTACATTTTTAGCAGCTTTATTTAAATGTGAAAAATTATTTCGTTGTACCCTAACGTTACAAACTTCAGACCCATTATCCGTGGCGTGGTGCACTACGAATTCGTTCCAGAGGGTCAGTCGGTAAACAAAGAGTATTACCTAGGCGTTATGAAACGTTTGCGTGAGCGTATCCGTAAGAAGCGGCCAAATTTGTGGGCGAACAACTCGTGGATTTTGCACGACGATAACGCGCCGTCTCACCGAGCTACGATTGTGACCGACTTACTCGCCAAAAACTCAACGAACATGCTTGAACAACCACCATATTCGCCGGATTTGGCTCCCTGTAACTTCTTCCTCTTCCCAAAACTTAAATTGCCGCTCCGTGGCACCCATTTTCAATCGATTGAAGCCATAAAACAAAATTCGGCGCGCGAGCTGAAGGCCATCCCGGAAAGTGCCTATAAAAAATGTTTCGATGATTGGAAGTGCCGTTGGCATAGATGTATCGGAGCAAATTGAGCCTATTTTAGAGGCGACCCAATAAATTTTGATTATTAAACGTAAAAATGTTGTTTTAATTTAAAATTCCCAGTACTTTTTTGACAGACAGTATATATATATATATATATATATATATATATATATATATATATATATATATATATATATATATATTTCAGCCTACTAACCCGTACGGCGACTCTTACCTACGGAGCATCCTCAGCGTGTAAATGGTTTCCATACGCGCAAGCGCCTCCTCGATCGTATTAACATTTTTCTATACGTCCTCCTAGGCTGTATACGTCCGAGGAGAAAAAAAAGTTAACAGCGCCTCTGCTATGTATTTGTCGCTTCATATAGCCTAGCATGTGAGTCTTCATCGAAACTTATATTTTCGGAACGCGTAATAAGACTTATGTATGTTGAGTGAAGGAGAGAGAACGAGATAGCGATAAGAGCGCGCGCACCATTACTCTCACGTGACCACCCTATCTCTGTCTCGGTCTCTCCTTCGCTCAACATACATTCAAGCGACCACGGGGCTCTGCTTTTCTTTTGTTTTCTTTCAGTATAGTGTATCGTTGTGTCGGTAATATATGTTCTTAATATGTGAGAAGAAGAATAAAAATGGACGATTTATTAAATAATGAAAATAAGACGAGTGATAGTGACAGTGATGAAGAATGCAAACGTGAATCAAATAAACTAATAGAAAAAGCAAAGTCTAATATAATCCCGCAAAATTAAAAAATTTAATAATAAGTGATTTTAAAGTGATAATTTTTTAGTTTATAATTTTGTTTGTGATTTAGATAAATGATTTAAAAGTTTTTTGTGTGAAGAAATTAAATTTAAAATATTTAAAAAAGTTACTGTTTTTTCATGTTAAATAAGGGACTAAAATTCATTGATTATACAAAAAATGTGTTAAACAAATATAGTATTGTTATGATAAAAATAACATAAGAAAGTATTTATATTAATTATAATAGTATTAATATTATTAATAAGCCTTCAAATCTTATAAAAAAAACTTTTGTTAAAAATGTTATTTTGTATAAATATTTAATAAATATACTCAAGAAATTTATATTTTTTAATAAATAATAATTGTTCAAGAATTAATTTTGTTTTTAAATATGAATCCATTTACTATTTTTTTTAATTTCATAATTTATATTTATATTTACATTATGTTGTCTGTCACTTTTTGACACTACATCTATATGTACGTGTATGTGTACAAAATGCGCATGCGTCAGCAGACGATATCTGTAGTTTACGAACTGTCAGTATGGGTTCGAAATTGCATTTTATTGATATGCAACAAAATAAAATTAATTATTCTGTTAACTAAGTAAGAGTCTTCGTACGGGTTACAAGGCTGAAAAATTTTTTAAGCGCCATGAGTGAACCTCGCGTCATTAAAGCTTTCGGCTCATATTTTGTGGATGGATAGAGGCGCCTTAGTCGCTCGCTGCGCTCGCGACTGCGGCCCTACTATCCATCTACAACATATTTTGCCTCAAGCTGTAATGACGCAAGGCTTGCCCAAGGTACATAAATAAATAATACATATGCACACATGCCGCGCCTTCGTCCATGCACGTCTCTGTCGCACGTACGTGTATATTCGCTCTATTATTTCCATCTCTCCTTTCTTTCGCTACAAGTGACACAAGCTTGCGTAAAGCGCGGGTGTAAGCTTTCCGCTTGTACGCGCGGTAATTGGAAACTCAACGCGCACCTACTACTATCTCTTTTATATAACTGCGTATAAATTTTTATCTTGTTCGTTGAACTAGATCTGCGTATACATATACGTATATGTATGGGTATTCTTTGGCGATTGTGCGTGAGTTTCGCATGCGGAAAATGACGCGCCTGTATTGAGTTACTCGATGAGAACATTAGATTAAGGCCTGCGAGAAAGAAAGAAAGAAACTGAAAAAGCGAGTCCTTGTCGATATACGGCCTGGGAAAATTGATATGGTTAATCCCGTAGTCGTTCGTGAAGATCTTACAACTTATTGGAGCAGTCAAATAACGTCATGTTCGGGCAACTTTTTTATTTCGTCGCATGATGATGCGTTTTAAAATGAGGATTTTGAAAAAGAAGTTTGTGTGCGTAATTAAGTTATTGTTTTAATTAATAAAGAAAGTAATATATTAGTCTTAAATGCATGTGCAATTTGTTTCTTTTGAAAAAAAATTTTGTACCTTTAATAATTCATTAAATTATTATTGAATTAATATTAAATTAATTCAATAATAATAATTCACGAGAAAATAAGCGTGATTTCGTTAACTCAACTGATTTGCATTAATTATGAAATTTTGATATATCGATTAGAGATTCGTCATTGAAATGCGTTTTACCAAACATAAAGTTCGAACGTAATTGATTTCAATTGAATTTCTCGCATAACTTTGTACAACATTGTACAGAAGTTTGAATAAAGAAACTTTAATCAACCATTCCATTTGTTACGAAGTATTTTTCTTCCCGCATTTTATTCGGAATAAATTTACATTACAAATATATATATAGTGTGTCCATCTAAGTAGTGAAAATATTCATAACGCCTGATGCAGGGAGAAATTTTATAAATAAAAAACCTTGTTACATTAAAGCCGGTGAATTAGTTACTATTTAATTAACAATAGATTAATAGCCAATCAGATTTCTTCGCGATCAAGTAGGCGGGCCTTGAGAGAAAAAAAAACAAAACAAAAAAATTAAAATGGGCGGGGCTTTCGATTTTCAACTATACATCGATATGTGGCGATGTGTGCGTCGCACTGCTATGTTATTGTTTCTCCCCACTTCGCCGCGAATTTTAATCCTGATTTTCTTATGTCCTCTCATTCATCTTCTTATTCCTCTCATTCATGCTATAGCTCTGACGGTTTGAGTTCTAATCCCCAGTTCCGATTTTTTTTTTTTATTTTTAGCTTCTGTAATTCTTTGTAAAATTCAAAAAAATAATGTTAAAGTTTTTCCAGATCAAGTTTTCATTCGTTTGTATGCATCTTCTAATGTGTTCAAGAAAATTATAAATTAATTATTATAATTCTTGATTACAGTCAGTTGTTTGATAAATACAATAAACTTTTCATAAAGTAAGATATTAAAATAATTAAAATTTTGTATTCACACGAGAAGTTGTATTACATCATTCGTTACAACAACAAAAAATGCCTTTAAAAAAATATTAAAAAAAAATTCATCGATGTTACAAACTGGAAAACGACCTTGAATCTAGTATACATTTGAGTCTTTCACACTCAGTTACCTCATATTACATTTTTATGCATTTAGCGTATAAATAATAAAACGCAGCATTTTTTTAATAATTTTTGTTTTATGAATAAATGGACATTACAATAAAAGATTAAGTTCAATCAAATATAGTGTGGAAAAATTATAGTTAATTAATAATCTTAAGCATTAATTATAGAGAAAATTAAAAAACTTTTAAATATATTGGCTTTCATCGAAATACCTAAAAAAGACTTACAGAAGCTAAAAAAAAAAAAAAAAAACAATCGAAACTGGGGATTAGAACCCAAACCGTCAGTGCTATAGCCTGAATGAGTGGAATAAGAAGATGAATGAGTGGACATAAGATCAGGATTAAAATTCGCGGCAAAGTGGAGAGAAACAATAACATAGCAGTGCGACGCACACCTCGCCACATATCGATGTATAGTTGAAAATCGAAAGCCCCGCCCATTTTTGTTTTGTTTTTTTTTTCTCTCAAAGCCCGCCTACTTGATCGCAAAGAAATCTGATTGGCTGTTCATCTATTGTTAATTAAATAGTAATTAATTCACCGATTTTAATGTAACAAGGTTTTTTATTTATAAAATTTCTCCCTGCATCAGGCGTTATGAATATTTTTACTACATAGAAAGACACCCAGTATATAAACACATATAAGTTCTTGTATGTCAAAATTTTCAAAGTTTTTTAATTAATGCGAATGAACTTAACCTTATTGTTTGAAGTTTTATCATACTAATGATATCACTTACGACATAATTGATACTCGAAGAAAATCATCGCTCGTAATATTCGTAAGTAATAACTGTACCGAGTGAATTTAATTAAATTTATTAAATTAAGTAAAAATAGTTCTTAGTAAAAAAATTCTGAAAATAGGAATAATAGAGACTTTTGTAAAAGCCAGAATGAAGCACACATAATTGTTAAATCAATTAAAAAATCGCAAATACTTTTTCTAATTGTTAGAAAGAATACAATATCGCATTCGAATGAAACTAACATAGAAATAAAAAAAAAAGAAGACAAGTTTGATACTTAGCGCGCGAGCGCGTGAAAGACGAAAATCTCTCGAAAGAAGGGAAAAGGAACGAATTTAAAGCAATTTACCTAACGATAGCCGCATGAAAAGGATGTGGCGACGAGAGAAAGAAGCGACACCTGTTGCTGACACATATACTCGAATGCACGCACATATATATATACAGAGTGACAAACGGGAAATTGTCTAAAGTAATCACAATTTTGAGATGAGTGCAGGAAAAAAAATAATAAAAATACATATTAAATCAGTGAAGTGGTCATTTTTATTTGAAATAGGTTTAAGTTTAATCGAACATTTTCAACAGACACATATTACGTTTTTAAAAAAATGACAAAACCTGACTAGGGAATAACTAATAATGGTAAATATTTTCCAAGTGATCCCCATCTGAACTTGCACAATAATCAAGTCGTTTTTGGAAACTATGAAAAATTTGTTCAATTTTAGATGAATAAATACTAGAAATTCCTTTTCTAATAGCTTCTCTCAAATCATCTCTGGTCTTGGGTTTTTCGGCATAACAGAAATCTTTCAGGTAGCCCCATAAGAAGAAATCACACGGGTTTAAGTCCGGTGAATAAGGGGGCCATTCTATACCTACGTGTGCAAACTTGGGATATCCTAAACCGATGACGCGTTTACCATAAACTTCGTAAATAGCTTTAAATACCTCTTGAGTTCTATGCGGCGTAGCACCATCTTGCATAAAATAATAGTTCCTGACTAATCCACGTTTCTTAGCGAAAGGAAAAAATTTTGTAAGGATGTAACTTATTGAAATTTTTTATTATTAATCTTAGTGTCTCTCGATTCAGTTTTAAAGTTGCTGCAGCTTTTCTTATTGAATCCGTTGGATTATGCTTGAAATGTTCTTCGACCTCGGCAACCTTATCTTTTGTTGTAACTATGTATGAAGGACCAGGAAGATCATGACGACGATCATTAAGAGTATAATAATCGATAAAGTTATCAATTACTCTGAGAAAGAAGTAAAAAAACACTTGAAAACTTTATTAAAAAATGCGCCATACGATAAAGTCAAATATAATTTTTTTCATTCTTACCTTCTAAGAGTATTTTGACTGGCTACTCTTTTACTTCCAAACTTAGTACGAAAACCTCTATACGCTACAGTATAGTTTTTACCTCTAGAATAGAAGCACTCGATGAGATACACCTTTTCTTCGTTCGTAAAGTCACTCATTTTAAAGTACACGTATTGCTCTTTACGGCGTCTCAATAGAAACTGACAACATTCTGGAATATACCTACGTGGGCGCAGCCTTATAACACATCGTTCAATAAGTCCCGAGACTAACAACGAAAACAACATTTTTTTTCAAAAATAATTTTTATTCATCAATATAATCTCCTTTTAGAGTGATACAATCTTTCCAACGCCTTTCCAACATTTCGATAACATGTTTATAGAAGGATTTATCCTTTGCTTCAAAATAGGCTTCAGTTTCGGCAATGACCTCCTCATTCGAGCCAAATTTTTTTCCCTGGAGCATTTTTTTGAGATCAGCAAAGAGCCAGTAGTCGCTGGGGGCTAAATCTGGCAAATACGGGGGGTGGGGAAGCAAATCAAAGCCCAATTCGTTCAATTTTCCCATTGTTTTCATGGACTTGTGGCATGGTGCATTGTCTTGGTGAAAAAGGATTTTTTTCTTCTTTATGTGCGGTCGTTTTGCTGCGATCTCCTCCTTCAAACGTACCAACAAGTCAATATAATAATCACTCTTGATCGATTTACCTTTTTCCAGGTAGTCAATGAAAATCACGCCATGTGTATCCCAAAAAACAGACGCCATGACTTTGCCAGCAGACTGCTGCGTTTTTGGACGCTTTGGGCGGCTTTCGCCAGCCATGCGCCACTCAGATGATTGCCGATTCGACTCCGGAGTGAAACGATGTATCCATGTTTCATCCATGGTCACGTATCGACGCAGGAAATCCTTTTTATTGCGAGTAAATAGCGATAAACAGCTCTCTGAATCGTCGACTCGTTGCTGTTTTTGTTCCACTGAAAGCAATCGCGGCACCCACTTGGAAAAAACCTTTTTCATGCTCAATTTTTCATGAAGGATTGTAAATACGCTTCCAGATGATATCTGTGTCATTTCTGCAATCTCACGGACCTTCACTTTGCGATTTTTTATTACAATTTTTAACACTTCACTCACATTTTCCTGTGTAACGGCTTCCAATGGCTTACCCGAACGTTCCCCATCGTTTGTGTCCGTACGACCACGTTTAAACTTAGCATACCAACGACAAATCGTTGGTTTGGATGGAGAAGAGTCCGGGTAATGTTTTTCAAGCCATTGCTGGGCTTCTACGGTGTTTTTACCCATTAAAAAACAATGTTTTATCAACACGCGAAACTCGCTTTTTTCCATTTTTCGAACAAATTACAAAGTGACTTAACTCTAACCTCGATAACTCTGCTGTCTGTGATCCGATCGACGTGAAATTTTTACACGTTTTATGTAAAGGTTCGCACTCTATGGAAACGTGGCCAGTTTGGTACTACTAGCACTATCTCTGGGTTAGTCTCGGGACTTATTGAACGATGTGTTATGTTACAGTAGAGGGGGAAAGAGATGCATATACTTTAGGCAACTTCCCATTTGTCACCCTGTATATACCAGGTGTACAAGTATGAAATGCGGATTTTAAAAGAAAAAATAACACGTTAAATTTTGTAGAATAATAAAAAGTGCTTTATTTAAAGTATGCTCCATCGCTTTTTATACATTTTTCCTATCTTTCGCGCAATTTGTGGACACCACGCCAGTAGAAATCTTCCCCTTTTGCCGCGAACCATTCATCGAGCCATTTTTTGACATCTCGATAGGAATCAAAACGCTGCTCAGTAAGTGCATGACCCATCGATGCTAACAAGTGGTAATCAGAAGGAGCCAAATCTGGTGAGTAAGCCGCATGAGGCAGAACTTCCTAGTTAAGTGCTTCCAATGTATCGCGAACTGGTTTTGCCTTATGTGATGGAGCATTGTCATGGAGAAAAATTACTTTGTATTGCCTCTTTCGGTATTCTGGCCTTTTTTCAAGCAGTAAACAATTTAAATTGGTTAATTGTTATTGGTAACGTGTAGTATTAACCGTTTTCCCGGGTTTCAATAGCTCCTAATAGACCACGCCCCTCTGGTCCCACCAAACACAGAGCATCGTCTTTCTGCCAAAACAATTTCGTCTTGCGGTCGATGTGGATGGTGCTCCTGGATCTACCCATGATTTCTTGCGTTTGGGATTTTCAAAATGAATCCACTTTTCATCCCTTGTTACTATTCAATGCAAAAACGACTTTCTTTTGTAACGAACGAGCAAAATTTCACATGTGATTTTGCGATTTTCCAGTTGCCTGTCATTCAACTCACGTGGTACCCATCTACCGCTCTTCTTCTTCTTTTCCCCATCGCTCGTAGGCGATTGGAAACAACTTGTTGGGAAACTCCTAATTGCTGTGCGAGTTGTTTTTGTGTTTGCGAATCATCTTCGTCCAACAATGCTTGCAAACCCATATCTTCGAATTTTTTTGGCGGTTTTCCATGTTCTTTGTCTGCAATGTCAAAGTTGCCTTTTTTGAAACGCTGAAACCATCGTTCACACGTATCTTGCGATGGAGCATGTTCACCATAAGCTTCTCGTAGTAAGCGAAAGGATTCAGCAGCAGTTTTCTTCAAATGAAAACAAAAAATTAATGCTGTCCGCGAATGCTCTTTGTTCGGTATAAATTTTGACATATTAAACATAACAATACAACACGATGCACACACTTTTTCAGTCTATCACTAATGCACGTCTGAACTTGTTGATGACACAACAAGATGGCGCAGTGTCAAATCATAACAGCTTAAACTGCATTGGTAAACC
Source organism: Chalcis sispes (assembly GCA_949987625.1). NCBI lineage: Eukaryota > Metazoa > Arthropoda > Insecta > Hymenoptera > Chalcididae > Chalcis > Chalcis sispes. Next base: position 17,686,259 of record OX465099.1, read on the forward strand.
ATCTGTTGTCTAAAATCCGCATTTCATACTTGTACACCTGGTGTATATATATATATATATATATATATATATATATATATATATGCACCGATGCGATGTGTATTGAATATCCAGTATTGATTTTAACGTACGTCGAATAATTCGATTACGTTTATTTATTGGTCTTAATGTTTTGAGATGAAATTAAAAAAGGTTGAACGATAAATCTTCAAGATTTTAAGCAGAACTACAAAATTAATTTCGAGAATATTTATCACGGACAATGTGTCTTTACATGAATTTTGAAAAACTGTAAAATTCTATTGGTATATACGATGACATGTGTATAATTTTAAAATTATTTTTCAGATACATAACTAATGATCAACGTAAAATGGAATTAAAATTCAACAAACGCTACGAATTTTATTTATATAATTTGGGCAAAAGTACATTAATGAATTTTCATTAATTTTGTGTAGTACATCGTGTGTATGTATGGATTTGAAGTTTCCAACGTTGGAGTCCATCGAAATTTTTTAAAAACTGTTTTTATTTCAAATTTATGTTTATGTTTGTTTAGTCTTCGTGTTTTATAGCACAAAATAACATTCAGATATGGATTTAAATATAATTTGTACATTTTTAGCAGCTTTATTTAAATGTGAATAATTGTTTCGTTGTACTCTAACATTGCAAACTTCAGATCTATGTGTAAACGTATGCTCATTGAATTGAAAAATCTTCGGTGTATTTAATTTATTAGAATCCATTTAAGCACAAACAAATATTTATCCATGTTGCCGAATTTTTTAAAAAACTCATGAATTTTTTAATTAAATTTCGAATACACGTCAAATTATTAATAAAAACATACAAATAAATAAAGGAACGTGTTAAATGTACTTTCATTCAAATCCTTGCCTCTTCAAATTTAATTAAGCTTATTGAAATTCTTACCCGTATATGCGAACGGAAAAAAAAAAAACAGTCCTAGTCATAGATACAACCCGAACGTCTCCGGAAAAAAAAAGAAAAAAGGAAGATAAAGCTTTATTCGATCAACAAACTCTTTCATTCCAGCTCTTCGTTAAATAATTTTTAGCGAAAGAGCGAGAAAGAAAGAGGGAGAGAGTAAACGAAGCAGCTTTATTAACTCCGATGCATCTTCTCTTTAAACGACTCCTTTTCTTTTGCTCTCTCTCTCTCTCACTCTCTCTCTCTCTCTCTCTCTCTGTCTGTCTCTCACTCTCTCTGTCACTCTCTCTCTCTTTCTTTCTTTCTCTGCATCTTATTTATTCTCAGAGCGTCTTTATTCAGCTCTCGGAGTACGCTGCTGTTAAGAGAGGGACCGTGGGAGTGTAGTGGTACGGCACACGCTGGCATTCGAGTGGACACAGGAACACTTAAAGACACGTACACAGATACATATGCACTCGCGCACAGAGTTTGGGTCGTACTATAAGATTCGTCTGCACTCGGCAGTGTGTGTGTGTTTGTGTACGTAAACGTAGACATTCATTCGATTTTCGAGGATTTGGATCGATGTGTTAAGTGGAATGGCTCGAGACCTCGTCTCGTACAAGTATATACGACGGCGACGTCGGGCCGGCCGTGACTTTGGAGAAGTTCCCCACCGAGGATTATTTGAAATTTAAATGAATTATACCTTTATACAGGATGAAGGATCGTGATGCATTGCTTATGGGGGGATAAATATGGAGCTTTTGTATTCGTCTAATATATATATATATATATATATATGATTAATATTCAAGATTTAGTGACTCGTCGAAAATGTATAAAACTGCTTTTATTTAATTATTTTTATCTTCTTTTATCTGATATTTCACGGTGATGCCGTATTAATTACAATACGATCTAATTTTCTTTTGAATATTTTAATTAACATGACTGCAATTAAATGTTTCCTTTATGCTATTGTAAATCGTTGTTCAAATGGACTAAATTATTCCTTTATTATACATTATGTAATGCTCAGCTATAAATAATCTTATGTAACATTTGAATATCCATTATGAATTTCTTAAAAAATTTCGTATAAATAGATTCGTAAGAATTTCTTATTAAATACATTTCTCTATTCTGATGCATCCAGAAGGATTTTCAGCGCGCAAAATTTACAAAAAGATACAAAAATAAGAAGCTACATACACTTACAAAATACAAAAACAAACCTTCTAAACAAAATAATCCCATTGACCCTGGAATTAAAAAAAAAATATATGTATACAAACAAAAAAGAAAAAAGGAGCACTGACCAAGCCAAAATCGGCCAATAACAACAAATACAACTCGATCCCATCATATATAATGGCAGACTCGCGTGCATCCACGCGCATGTTCGAGAGGGAAACCGCAAGAGTAGCACGTGTGTAGGAGCATATAAGAAAATAAATAAATAAATAGGGTAAGAAAGGAGTGCACTCGCACGCTTACACAATTAAAAGTGAGGGCTGAACGCTACGGTATCAACCAGCAACACCACATCACGCGTCGTCGAGTAATAGTAGTAGTAGTAGTATCGGAGATAGTAGCAGCATAGGCAGCAGCAGTAACGAAACGGAGGTGAAGAAAACACCGCGAATGTGTACACACACATGAACACGCACACACACTCGCGCGCACCTAGAGAGAGGAAGCTCGCTTACAAGCCGAGAGAAAGAGAAAGAGAGAGAGAGGCAGTTCATTCATACGGGCGTGCGAGAAACCGGGCGAGAAATAGTCGCTGGTTGCCACCGCTCAAGCTGCAAGAAGTTGTGTATGAGTAGAGTAGATGGGCTATTGATCGGCGCAACCGCCAACACCGCCAACGGCCTCGGAGCATTGCACTCTCTCTCTCTCTCTCGTCGACTCGGCATCGTCGCTGGCGATATATATATATATATATTTTCGGCCTACTAACCCGTACGGCGACTCTTACCTACGGAGCATCCTCAGCGTGTAAATGTTTTCCATACGCGCAAGCGCCTCCTCGATCGTATTAACATTTTTCTATACGTCCTCCTAGGCTGTATAGACATTCTATACGTCCTCCTAGGCTGTATACGTCCCAGGAGAAAAAAAAGTTAACAGCGCCACTGCTATGTATTTGTCGCTTTATATAGCCTAGCATGTGAGTCTTCATCGAAACTTATTTTTTCGGAACGCGTAATAAGACTTATGTATGTTGAGCCAAGGAGAGAGAACGAGATAGCGATAAGAGCGCGCGCACCATTGCTCTCACGTGACCACCCTATCTCTGTCTCGGTCTCTCCTTCGCTCAACATACATTCAAGCGACCACGGGGCTCTGCTTTTCTTTTGTTTTCTTTCAGTATAGTGTATCGTTGTGCCGGTAATATTCGTTCTTAATATGTGGGAAAAAGAATAAAAATAGACGATTTATTAAATAATGAAAATAAGACGAGTGATAGTGACAGTGATGAAGAATGCAAACGTGAATTAAATAAACTAATAGAAAAAGCAAAGTCTAATATAATCCCGCAAAATTAAAAAATTTAATAATAAGTGATTTTAAAGTGATAATTTCTTAGTTTATAATTTTGTTTGTGATTTAGATAAATGATTAAAAAGTTTCTTGCGTGGAAAAATTAAATTTAAAATATTTAAAAAAGTTACTGTTTTTTCATGTTAAATAAGGGACTAAAATTCATTGATTATACAAAAAATGTGTTAAACAAATATAGTATTGTTATGATAAAAATAACATAAAAAAGTATTTATATTAATTATAATAGTATTAATATTATTTATAAGCCTTCAAATCTTATAAAAAAAACTTTTGTTAAAAATGTTATTTTGTATAAATATTTAATAAATATACTCAAGAAATTTATATTTTTTAATAAATAATAATTGTTCAAGAATTAATTTTGTTTTTAAATATGAATCCATTTACTATTTTTTTTAATTTTATAATTTATATTTATATTTACATTATGTTGTCTGTCACTTTTTGACACTACTACATGTACATGTACGCGTGTGTGTACAAAATGCGCATGCGTTAGCAGACGATATCTGTAGTTTACGAACTGTCAGTATGGGTTCGAAATTGCATTTTATTGATATGCAACAAAATAAAATTAATTATTCTGTTAACTAAGTAAGAGTCTTCGTACGGGTTACAAGGCTGAAAAATTTTTTAAGCACCATGAGTGAACCTCACGTCATTAAAGCTTTCGGCTCATATTTTGTGGATGGGTAGAGGCGCCTTAGTCGCTCGCTGCGCTCGCGACTGCGGCCCTACTATCCATCCACAACATATTTTGCCTCAAGCTGTAATGACGCGAGGCTCGCCCATGATACATAAATAACTAATATATATTTTCAGCCTACTAACCCGTGCGGCGACTCTTACCTACGGAGCATCGTCAGCGTGTAAATGGTTTCCATACGCGCAAGCGCCTTCTCGATCGTATTAACATTTTTCTATACGTCCTCCTAGGCTGTATGTCATTCTATACGTCCTTCTAGGCTGTATACGTCCCAGGAGAAAAAAAAGTTAACAGCGCCACTGCTATGTATTTGTCGCTTCATATAGCCTAGCATGTGAGCCTTCATCGAAACTTATATTTTCGAAACGCGTAATAAGACTTATGTATGTTGAGCGAAGGAGAGAGAACGAGATAGCGATAAGAGCGCGCGCACCATTGCTCCCACGTGACCACCCTATCTCTGTCTCGGTCTCTCCTTTGCTCAACATACATTCAAGCGACCACGGGGCTCTGCTTTTCTTTTGTTTTCTTTCAGTATAGTGTATCGTTGTGTCGGTAATATTCGTTCTTAATATGTGAGAAGAAGAATAAAAATGGACAATTTATTAAATAATGAAAATAAGACGAGTGATAGTGACAGTGATGAAGAATGCAAACGTGAATTAAATAAACTAATAGAAAAAGCAAAGTCTAATATAATCCCGCAAAATTAAAAAAATTTAATAATAAGTGATTTTAAAGTGATAATTTTTTAGTTTATAATTTTGTTTGTGATTTAGATAAATGATTTAAAAGTTTTTTGTGTGAAGAAATTAAATTTAAAATATTTAAAAAAGTTATTGTTTTTTCATGTTAAATAAGAGACTAAAATTCATTGATTATAAAAAAAATGTGTTAAACAAATATAGTATTGTCATGATAAAAATAACATAAGAAAGTATTTATATTAATTATAATAGTATTAATATTATTTATAAGCCTTCAAATCTTATAAAAAAAACTTTTGTTAAACATGTTATTTTGTATAAATATTTAATAAATATACTCGAGAAATTTATATTTTTTAATAAATAATAATTGCTCAAGAATTAATTTTGTTTTTAAATATGAATCCATTTACTATTTTTTTTAATTTCATAATTTATATTTATATTTACATTATGTTGTCTGTCACTTTTTGACACTACATGTACATGTACATGTACGCGTGTGTGTACAAAATGCGCATGCGTCAGCAGACGATATCTGTTGTTTACGAACTGTCAGTATGGGTTCGAAATTGCATTTTATTGATATGCAACATAATAAAATTAATTATTCTGTTAACTAAGTAAGAGTCTTCGTATGGGTTACAAGGCTGAAAAATTTTTTAAGCACCATGAGTGAACCTCGCGTCACTAAAGCTTTCGGCTCATATTTTGTGGATGGATAGAGACGCCTTAGTCGCTTGCTGCGCTCGCGACTGCGGCCCTACTATCCATCCACAACATATTTTGCCTCAAGCTGCAATGACGCGAAGCTCGCCCAAGGTATATAAATAACTAATATTCCACATCGTTGTCCTAGAATTTTTCTTTTATTTTTTTTTTCTTTTTTCTTTTTTTTCACCACTCCACTTTACCCTGTACGAATCGATCTACTATATTTAGCCTGTCCCTCTAAGTAGTGAAAATATTCATAACGCCTGATGCAGAGAAAAATTTTATGCATAAAAAACCTTGTTACATTAAAATCGGTGAATTGATTACTATTTAATTAACAATAGATTAATAGCCAATCAGATTTCTTCGTGATCAAGTAGGCGGGCCTTGAGAGAAAAAACAAAAAAAAAAACAAAAATGGGCAGGGCTTTCGATTTTCAACTATACATCGATATGTGGCGATGTGTGCGTCGCACTGCTATGTTATTGTTTCTCCCCACTTCGCCGCGAATTTTAATCCTGATCTTCTTATGTCCTCTCATTCATCTTTTCTTATTCCTCTCATTCATGCTATAGCTCTGACGGTTTGGGTTCTAATCCCCAGTTCCGATTTTTTTTTTTGTTTTAAGCTTCTGTAATTCTTTGTAAAATTCAAAAAAATAATATGAAAGTTTTTCCAGATTAAGTTTTCATTCGATTGTTTGCATCTTTTAATGTGTTCAAAAAATTATGAATTAATTATTATAATTCTTGATTACAGTCAGTTGTTTGATAAATACAATAAAATTTTATGAAGTAAGATATTGAAATAATTAAAATTTTATATTCACACGAGATTTTAAGCTGTATTACATTATTCGTTACACCAAAAAAAAAATATGCCTTTAAAAAAAATATTTAAAAAAAATTCATCGATGTTACAAATTGGAAAACAACCTTGAATTTATCATACATTCGAGTCTTTCACAGTCAGTTACCTCATATTACATTTTATGCATTTAACGTATAAATAATAACACGCAGCATTCTTTTATTAATTTTTGTTTTATGAATAAATGGACATTACAATAAAAGATTAAGTTCAATCAAATATAGTGTGGAAAAATCATAGTTAATTAATAATTTTAAGCATCAATTAAAAAAAAAAAATTAAAAAACTTTTGAATATATTGACTTTCATCGAAATACCTAAAAAAGACTTACAGAAGCCAAAAAAAAAAACAAAAAACAAAAATCGGAACTGGGGATTAGAACCCAAACCGTAATTGCTATAGCCTGAATGAGTGGAATAAGAAGATGAATGAGTGGACATAAGATCAGGATTAAAATTCGCAGCAAAGTGGAGAGAAACAATAACATAGCAGTGCGACGCACACCTCGCCACATATCGATGTATAGTTGAAAATCGAAAGCCCCGCCCATTTTTGTTTTGTTTTTTTTTCTCTCAAAGCCCGCCTACTTGATCGCGAAGAAATCTGATTGGCTGTTCATCTATTGTTAATTAAATAGTAATTAATTCACCGATTGTAATGTAACAAGGTTTTTTATTTATAAAATTTCTCCCTGCATCAGGCGTTATGAATATTTTCACTAGATAGAGGGACAGGCTGTATACGTATAAATACGCGCGGTGTTGTCCTTTTTTTCGTTTTTACTTTTTTTTTCTCCTATTCTTGACGCAGCTTGGTATACGTGTGCGAGTGTGAAATGATATTTGCAGGAGGCAAATATAGAATAGTCGAAATGCCATTCATAAACCGATTTTGAAGTTTTTTTTACAATTTCTTTTCTTATTCATATTCTCGCCTATCATCCTCTTATTCTTGATCGTCGGAAATGCGAGAGCGTGTCGGGGAAAAAACCGATGCGTAAACTTGTTCTCCTCGGATTGTCGAATTTTTTTACGCTTTTATAAGCGTTCACGTGTTTACTACGGCTCGACTCAGATCGACGTTGTTCTTTCTATTTTTTTGTCACCTTTTGCTTTCCGATAGGTAGGGCGTGGTATTCGGCACGGCTAACTTTCGCGATTCGCCAAAATGATAGAAAATTACTTATTCTGTTTAATGCCAGGTGACTTAGACAGATTCAGGTTTTGTGATCGGTAATAAAAAGAAAAAAGAAAGAAAAAAAAATCGATCGATCATAAATTTATTTAAAAGTATATAAGAGAAAATATGAGAAAGTAACGTGAAATTTTAATAATTCGAGAAAGAGCACACATATTATTTCGGTAGATAAATATCTTTCTGTATTTTACGAAGATGATAATAGTAAGCATAAGCAAGCATTAAATAACATTTTTCACAAAAAAAATTATTACTTTCATGATAAATTTTATGCATGTTTAACTTTTTACTCAATTATGCCAAAATTTTTATAAAACCAAAAGCGTCGTAAACATTTTATGAACCGAATTTATTTTTAACTAGTTGGTAGCAATTAAAATTTTTGTTCAAAAACAATACATACATATATGCGTATTATTAGCTAATATATATATATATATATATATAACACATCGTTCAATAAGTCCCGAGACTAACCCAGAGATGGTGCTAGTAGTACCAAACTGGCCACGTTTCCATAGAGTGCGAACCTTTACATGAAACGTGTAAAAATTTCACGTCGATCGGATCACAGACAGCAGAGTTATCGAGGTTACAGTAAAGTCACTTTGTAATTTGTTTGAAAAATGGAAAAAAGCGAGTTTCGCGTGTTGATAAAACATTGTTTTTTAATGGGTAAAAACACCGTAGAAGCCCAGCAATGGCTTGAAAAACATTACCCGGACTCTTCTCCATCCAAACCAACGATTTGTCGTTGGTATGCTGAGTTTAAACGTGGTCGTACGGACACAAACGATGCGGAACGTTCGGGTAGGCCATTGGAAGCCGTTACACAGGAAAATGTGAGTGAAGTGTTAAAAATTGTAATAAAAAATCGCAAAGTGAAGGTCCGTGAGATTGCAGAAATGACACAGATATTATCTGGAAGCGTATTTACAATCCTTCATGAAAAATTGAGCATGAAAAAGGTTTTTTCCAAGTGGTTGCCGCGATTGCACCAATGCACCATGCCACAAGTCCATGAAAATAATGGCAAAATTGAACGAATTGAGCTTTGATTTGCTTCTCCACCCCCCGTATTCGCCAGATTTAGCCCCCAGCGACTACTGGCTCTTTGCTGATCTCAAAAAAATGCTCCAGGGAAAAAAATTTGGCTCGAATGAGGAGGTCATTGCCGAAACTGAAGCCTATTTTAAAGCAAAGGATAAATCCTTCTATAAACATGGTATAGAAATGTTGGAAAGGCGTTGGAAAGATTGTATCACTCTAAAAGGAGATTATATTGATGAATAAAAATGATTTTTGAAAAAAAATGTTGTTTTCGTTGTTAGTCTCGGGACTTATTGAACGATGTGTTATATATATATATATATATATATATATATATATATACACACACACATCATTAGCTAAGTAGATTTTTTATTGGAAATAAAGCATAAAGAACGAATAACATTTTAAACATTAATGAAGAATATAAAACAAAGTTTCAAATGGAAAAAAATTTTACTAATTAATTTGTACTGCTGTGAAAAAAACTTTAACTTTTACAACAGAAAAAAAAATCAAATAAAACAAATTGTAAAATGCATAAAATTCAAAAACAAAGTAATAATACTCAGGTGAAATGCAAAAACTACATGCTAAAATGCTAGAAAAATTTAAGTTACGTAAAACCTCTGTAAAAAAAAAAAGCTTTTTCATTGGTGGAACGTGGAAACTTCTTGCTCCATATACGGTCATTAAAATTTTTAACTTTTTTTTTTTCAACAATCAGAGCAATTACAGAACGCGAGTATTGCTATTATTATTACGTAATTCAAGTATTAACGGCGATAGCGTTGAAAATTAAAATAAACGTTCGTGAATTTAATTGAGATTAATGGAGGCTTAATAAGTTTAACGCAAGACATCGATAATTTGTTTACGTTTTTATTAATAAGATGATTTAAGAATTGCATCTTTTCTTTTTTCAACTCATCAAATTAATAAATTCAATTTTGAATTTTTAGAAAGACACTATTATATCTTTTAATATCGATGTATATAGTTGTACAAATATTTAAAACAATGCGATAAGGTTTATAAACTTTAATCATAAACTGATCATAACATTATTATAAATTTTAATCATAAACTAATCATGACATTATTAAAGATTTAAATATTAATTATAGAGTAACCAGTATTAAATTTTGTAATGTTACTGTTTGAAAGAAAATTAAAATGCGCCAATTTACTGTAAAGATTTTTGGAATTTTTTAAATTATTTTGCAAACTCTTTTGAACTATTACGCTTTTAAAATATCTACTTGCATGAAAATTAAATTACCAGCAAATACCTTTTTTAGGTACCTTATCAGGTACATGAAAAAAAAATTGATTAAGTTCAATCAAAGGGATAATTAATGCTAATGAAAGTTAATAAAGTTTTCTTCTCATTTTACTAGTCACTAATATTTAAATAATAAGCAGCAAAAAAATATTATTCATAGTGAGATTATGAGTAATAATAAGTAGATATCGTAATAACGTAATAAATAAATAATTCAAAATAAATAAATTATCAATAATTTATTTTCAATTTTTTATTTATTTGTAATTATTTTAAAATTTATAAATTCAAATTTCAATTTATTCAATTTTTAGAACATATTTTTAGAGGAGAATTTATAAATAAAATGAAAATTAATTTTAATTTTCTATGAAAAAATTATTTTTTTTTTTTAACTCACGTATATCAATAAGTTCGCCAAACATTGAATTAAAAAAACACACCTGTAACATAAAAAAAAATAATACATGTATAAAAATGCATGTAAAGAAATTATTCATCTTAACATCACTAATTCTCATTTAAATATCTGATGTAAACAGCAAGTGTCCCTTAAAAAGATATGTAATATTAAATTAACAAAACGGTCATTCTCACTTCACGCTTTATATACGAGGGCAGTCCCAAAAGTACCCGACCCGACAAAGAAAACAGTAAAAAAATTGCGAAAATGTTTTTTATTTTTCGACATATTCTCCTTTCAGTTCGATACACTTTTCCCAACGATGTTCAATAGCTTCGATACCCGCTTTAAAGTAGGAACCGTCAAGCTCCTCAAAATACCTATTAACCGCAGACTCTACCTCTTCATTGTTGGCAAATCTTTTGCCGCCGAGCCATTTTTTCAAATTTGGAAAAAGAAAATAATCCGACGGAGCCAGATCTGGCGAATAGGGTGCGTGAGGAAGCAATTCGAACTTCAACTCATTGATTTTAGCCATCGCAATGACGCACGTGTGGACTGGTGCGTTGTCGTGATGAAACAACACTTTTTTTTTCGTCAGATGGGGCCGTTTTTTATTGATTTCATCACTCAAACGCTGCAATAAGGCTGCATAATATGCGCCGTTGATTGTTTTTCCTTTTTCGAGATAATCAATAAATATTATTCCACGCGCATCCCAGAAAACGGATGCCATGACCTTGCCAGCTGACTGAACTGTCTTTGCTTTCTTTGGAGCCGGTTCTCCCTTTTTAGTCCACTGCTTTGACTGCTTCTTGATCTCAGGTGTAAAATGATGGACCCATGTTTCATCCATGGTTATGAATCGACGCAAAAACTCGGCTTTATTGCTGCGAAACATTGTCAAACACTCGATGGAAACATCCTCACGTTGCTGTTTGTGCTCCATTGTGAGCAAACGCGGCACCCATCTTGCGCACAGCTTTCTCATGTCCAAATTTTCGGTCAAAATGCGATGCACAGCACTTTTTGAAATGCCTGCCATGTCTGCTATCTCGCGCACTTTTAGTCGACGGTCATTCAATACCATTTTGTGGATTTTCTTCACATTTTCTGACGTAGTGACCTCACTTGGTCGACTACTGTGGTGTTCATCTTGGCAGCTCGTACGACCTTGCTTAAACTCAGCTACCCAATATTTGACCGTTGTAAACGAAGGAGCAGACTTCTCCAGAGTAGAATCCAACTCGGCTTTAATATCGGTTGGACTTAGACCTTTCAAATGAAAGTATTGTATCACATAACGATGCCCGATTTTTTCCATATTTACAAATTCACTGAGAGCGTTCACTTTGGATATCTGTAAAAAAATAATAATAAACGTACCGTTATGAATTTTTCACATTAACTTGTTGAAAGGTGGTATTGTCAATCGCAGTAATTATTTTTTTAAAACTACCTGTATTCATAAGTCAGGTCGGGTACTTTTGGGACTACCCTCGTAATTATCATCTTGTTAAAAGAGAACGTAGTGCAATCATCCTATATCGTACAAGATAATAAAAAAAAAAAAAAAAAAAAAAGTTCTCCTCTGCTCAATCGATCAAGTTTCGAGTAGGTCATGCAGGACGAGGTAGCGGCTAAGAAAGAAAGGAGGGGCGGAATGAATGAAAGAATAGGAATTTTTTCCGAGATTTATAAAAAATGCGGACAGCAATACTTATAGACCAGGGAAAAAGAAAGAGTAAGGCAGAGAGTAAGAGAGACAGAAAAGAAAGGAATGAGAAAAAAAAAGAGAAAATAAGTCGAAGCGCTTAATAAAAATAGTCCGGATGATTTGGGTAAAAGCTACAGAAAAAGCTTCGGTGCTAAATTAGAACTGCGATATTATAATTAAAAGTTTTTGCGAATCCTCTTCGATTTTTCATTTTATTATTATTATTATTGTTGTTGTTGTTGCTGTTGTTGTTGTTGTTGTTGTTGATGTTGTTGTTATTATTATTTTCTTTTGTGTTTTTGATAAAATTGGCAAGGTATAATGTTACAAGAACGGAGTGAAAGAAACATCGACGAAAAAAATATCTTTAGTTTTACACAGTGTGTCCCATGGAAAACGGAACTTTTTCAAAATAAAGACAAAACTCAATATTCCGGCAAATCTCATTTATTTTATTCAAAATAGTCTCCTTCCGCATCAATACAACGTTTCGCACGATCAATTAACATATCGAATGAGTTTTTGAGATCATTTTTATCCATCGACTTTAGTATGTCGGTCGCTGCTCTTTGGATGGCCTCTACGTCGACATAACGTTTTCCTTTCATAGGCAAGTGAAATTTGGAGAACAAGTAGAAGTCACACGGAGCCAAATCCGGCGAGGACGGTGAATGGTTGATGGTTAAAATGGAATTTTTGATCAAAAAATCCGTGATCAAGTTCGATCGATGAGACGGGGCATTATCATGCAACAAACGCCAGCTCCCTTTTTCACGGTATTGTGGCCGCACACGACGAATACGGCTGAGCAAACGCTTCATAACACCAAGATAAAACACAGCAGTAATCGTTTGACCAGGTGGAACGAATTCACGATGAATAATACCCTCCGAATCGTAGAAACAAATCAAAATTGTCTTCACTTTTGACTTTTCAAGACGACTTTTTTTCGGATTGGGCTCGGTTGGGTGCTTCCATTCAGCACTTTGACGCTTGGTTTCGGGATCATATTGAAAACACTATGTCTCGTCACCAGTCACAATTGAATATTTCAAGTTTGGGTCCTTTTTTGACTCTTTAATCAAATCCTTACAATGTTGAATTAGAGCAATTTTTCGTAGTCGGTCAATTTGTGTGGAACAAAGCGTGCACACACCTTCCGTAGATTCAAATGATCGGTCAAAATGCGAAGAATTGAATTTTTGGACATACGAGTATTCAATTCCATTTCCATGTATTGCAATGAAGATTTTGGCTCATTTTTTATAAATTCACACACTTTTTCAATGTTACTTTGAGTAACCACGGTATAAGTCGAAGGACCTGGATGTTCGTCGTCCTGAATGTCTTCACAACCTTCCTGGAACCGCTTATACCACTCATACACTCTGGTACGGGATAGACAATTATCGCCATAAACTTGTTTCAACAAATTATGCGTCTCAGTAAAGGATTTACCGAGTTTAAAACAGAACTTAATATTTGCTCTTTGTTCGAAGTTCATTTTTCGACCGATGCCACAAACACACTGTCACTTTGAGCGCGATATTTTGGTTTCCATTGAACCAAATGTCATACAATTTTGACAGGATGTCAGTTAAGAATGGACCTTTCCATTGCTAACATCCAGCAATAGGTGGCGCCAATATAAATCGATGTTTTGAAAAAGTTCCGTTTTCCATGGGACACACTGTGTATGTTGGAGTTCATTCTTTTTACTTTTGCTTTATTTACATTAGAAAAAAAAAAAAAAGAATTTTTCCTCGTTCACTATTTTTATATGTAAATATATCGACGGACAAATAAAAAATCAAAAATCCGTAAATAAATTTTCCTATATTACCAGCATATTTTAATTATCATTCAAACGTGAAAAAATGGAACTCATGCACGTATAGAAACAGCCATAGTACAAACCCTCCCCACACTTAAATAACCTATCGAATTCAAACAACACCTGGTGATCGGTGCTTGGTCTAGTCTCCAGCGCATTCGCCGTTATATCCATCGCGCTCAATCGCCGGTGCACATAACGTGTACGTACATCAGCGCGCACATGCGACACCCGTGGATTACGTCATGAAATCATGATCAGCTTCGACGACGACGACAATAGCGACAAATAAAAACGTTCAAACGACAACGACGACGGCAACGATGGATCAATCGTCGATTCGTATGCATTGTCCGGTTGCAGTTATAAACGTTCTCGATATAATGAAGAAGCTAAAGAAATGCACAATGGAAACGATGGAAATTTTATGTCTCTCTCTCTCTCTCTCGCTTTTTTTCTATTTAATTCTCTTTTATATATTATAGTTTAGAGCGAAAACGAACGCACCTGTAGCAATACGGAAAAATTGTACGGGTATATTGTTAGATTCGATCATATATTGATATAGAATTAGATAGAGAATGATTATTTACTTATTTCACGCGTAAATTATTTACATTAATAATATTGTAAAATTATATAATCCTACCATTTAAATAAATGTTAAAAAATGTTCTATTTTTTAAAAAAATGACGTTAAAAAAATTATTGTTATTGCTAATGATTTTTTACTAAATCACCACGTATTGAAAAATTAATAAAATTTAAATTTATATTACATCATATCTACTTTTAAATGTTCATTCATGCGTTAAAAGGTACTATTACACGATAGAGCGTTGATTACTCATATCATGGTATATAAAATACAATAAATTATTACATTATAAAAACTATATGAATTATAAATAAAGTAAAAAAGTAATTAACAACATATCCAATATTACGGATGAAAAATACTTGTTTATTGTAAAAAGATGTGAGCCGTTTCTCAAGCATCGTTGAAAGAATTGAATAACTTAAGCGTTAAGACAACTGTTTTAACTTTTCTCGCTTAGAAAATTAATTATCGAGGATGCGTTGTTTATCGCAACGCTCCTAAGTATTGAAAAGCGTTCTTTGTCGGACAATTGAAAGTTGTCTTCTACAAAAGGTTAATGAACTTACAACGATAAATTCTTGAATACACATTTTCAATTATTATCTTACGTAATATTTTCTTACTTCTTTTTTTTTTTTTTTATTCTATAGAACTTAATTAGAATATAAATATTACATTTTTCGTATATGCACGAAAACTAGTTGTGAATTTCTAAAAGAAAATATAAAAAAAAACAACGAATGGCTACCGAATTTTTGATTAAAAATATTAATAAATGTATGGATAATGCTAAAGTCCTCATAAATAAATCTAACAAAAAAAGGCAGGCCTGGATTACAGGGGCTATAGTTAAATCTTGCGAAACCAAAGAGAAATTATATTTAGCAACTAAAAGTAATCCAACCAATGAGCTACTTAAGATTCAATACAAACAGTATTCTAGTATCCTACAAAAAGTGATTTATAAGGCCAAAATTATATTTGATAAAGATTATATTACAAAAAATATAAATGATAAAAAAAAATTATGGAGTATTATTAATGATAAAGTAAATAAAAAAGTTAAAAATAGACAAAATATCAACTACATTATTGATGAAAACAAGCAAAAAATTGTAGAAGAGGAAGTAATAGCTAATAAGATGAATAACTATTTTTGTACGATTGGATCTACTCTAAATCAGAAAATAAATATACCTTGTAATATAGCTATTCCAATGCCACCTAGTAATCCTAAAACTATGTTCTTAAGGCCTACATCAAGCTCTGAAATAAGTTTGGTAATTAAAGAGTTAAAATTAAAAAATGGTGGAGTTGATAAAATAAGCACCGAAGTCATAAAGACGATAGTCGATTATATTGTTGACCCTTTATGCTATGTCATTAATAGATCTATTGAGTTAGCTTTGTGGCTTTATGCTTCAAAAGAAGCTGTTGTGGTTCCTATTCATAAATCATCTAGTAAATTTTTAATGAACAATTATAGACCTATCTCTTTAATATCAAATATTGCTAAAATCTTCGAACGCGTTGTATATAATAGAATTTTGAACTTTGTTACTGAATGCAACATTATTTCTACTAAACAATTTGGCTTTGTTAAGAATAGGGGAACCACTGACGCCCTAAATTACATCTCCAACATAATCTACAATATGCTTGATAAAAGTAAACCAACAATTGTCGCCTTCATTGACTTAGCCAAAGCTTTTGACACAGTAGATCATGAAATACTATTGGAGAAACTATCTTACATAGGAATCCGAGGCAAAGTTCTTGAGCTTTTGACTAACTATCTCTCTGATAGATACCAAGCTGTTAAAATTGGTGAAATTAATAGTGGATATTAAAAAATTAATATTGGAGTACCCCAAGGAACGATTCTTGGACCTTTACTGTTTATTTTGTATATTAATGATCTGCTGTGTCAATTTCCTGAATCTAATGCTGTTTTGTCGTATGCAGATGATACTGCCCTTATATCTACAGCAGAAACGTGGGAAGAAGCTCGTAATAAAATTAATTATTATCTGAGTCATGTAGCAACATGGATGGCATTGAGTAGGCTCTGAATACTGACAAGACAGTATTTATGAGTCTTGGAAACTATACAGATAGTGTCCCTGTAACCATAGATGTTAATATCAATAACAAAGCTCTGCAACGTGTAGAACAATACAAATATCTAGGAGTCATTTTCGACTTTAACATGAAGTAGGAAATGCATGTGCAATATATAATAAATAAAACTAGATATCTTGTTTATGTTTTTTATAAATTAGCTATAACTATGACAACAGAGACTTTACTTATTAAATATTATGCTTTTTTTAACAGTATTGCAACTTATGGGATAAAGCTTGGGGTGGGGCATACAATAATAATTTAAATAGGCTACAATCACTTCAAAATAGAATTTTAAAAATAATATCCAAAAATACTTTTTTAAATAATAAAAAACCATTGAATCTATCTACTAAATTCAACTTATACTCTCTCTTTTATCACTTTCCAGTTCTGCAAAATAAATATATATCTTCTAATAGCAGAACAAGAAACAAATCAATACCTTTACCTAAAATCGAAAAAACTATTAGATTCAAAAATAGCTATATCAGAGCAGTAAAATTATTCAATCTGCTTCCTTTGGAATTGAAAATCTTAAAAGTATCTAAATTGACATTAAGGAAAAAATTAAAAATTTGGTTTATTGAAAACAGCAACATAAATTCCATAACAAAACAATCTGCATCTATTTATTTTTGATATTAACATCTATATAAAAACCATCACAATATAAACAAGTCAGAAAAAAGTAAAAGCTAAGATGAGAAATAGTATAAACTAAACTAGTCAAGTAATTATATTTTTATAATCCTACCAGTTCCTTGTACAGGGAATACTTTCCCTCTAAGGAGTTATATGTAAATACATGTAAGCTTATTTAATTGGTAAAATAAATAAATAAATAAAAAAAGAACCTTCACCATTTTGGCAAACAAAATAATTCGAAAAAACACAACAAAAGAACAGATACACCGCTTCGTATTTCACCAGCGGCGAAAAAGACAATACTCGACGTTTAAAACACTCACGCGCAAAACACAATGACGTAGTCGTCGTCGTTAAGGGGGGCGGAAGGGGGTCGCTCTCGTCCTCTCTCATCCTCTCTTGCTAAGGGACGATTATTGCTCAATGGGTGTGTGATTTCCATTCGACGCGGGGGGGGGGGGGGAGGAATCGCTTCGGCGTTCTCTTTGGATTAGGGCTGCCAAGGCGTACACACGTCCGCGCCGTTGTTCGGGAGAAGAAGAAAAAACCCGAGCGCGCATAGGTAAATTTACGATTTGCACTTGTGTAAGCTCAGCCGATTACTCGCGCTCGCGTGCCCACGCGCTCACACGTTGGAGAAAAAAGAGTAAAAGAAGAGAGCAAGAGAAATCTTCTCTCCCTCTCCCTCTCCCTCTCCCTCTCCCTCTCCCTCTCCCTCTCCCTCTCCCTCTCCCTCTCCCTCTCCCTCTCCCTCTCCCTCTCCCTCTCCCTCTCCCTCTCCCTCTCCCTCTCCCTCTCCCTCTCCCTCTCCCTCTCCCTCTCCCTCTCCCTCTCCCTCTCCCTCTCCCTCTCCCTCTCCCTCTCCTCTCTCTCTCTCTCTCTCTCTCTCTCTCTCTCTCTCTCTCTTTCTCTTTTTCTCTCATCGATGTGTTGCGAAAGATTATACACTTTTTGAAACGGGAACGAGGAGAAAATATATGCGTGTGTATGTGTACAGGAAGGTAATGAAATTTGTGTATCGTGAGTGTGTATCGTACGATGCAAATATTTTCCTGTCCGATGCGTATGAAAATTATTCACGCGTTATGTGTTTTCATGTGACGGGTGCGAGGAATTTCCGTAATTTAACAATTAAAGGATACAAAAAAAAAGAATATAATAGTATAAAATTTGTTAAGAAAAAAGTAAATAGATAGATACTGATCGCTATTGATAAAAATAAAAAAAAATTTTCAGAAGTCAATAATGCGTGCGCGAAAATTATTAACTTCTTAAAAAAAAAAAAAAAATATATATATATATATATATATATATATATATATATATATATATATATATATATATATATATTGGATAGTCTAAAAAGTATTGAGCCTTTTTTGTCACTAGATGGTGTTCGTTGTCATATATCGGGCAATACTAATCAGATTGAATCAAACTGACATGCGTTTGAAAGGTGACATTCCAGTCTACAATTTTCATATGGACAGTTTTGTATTTCGTCATTCGTGTCAAAAGTTGTATTCGTTTAAAAATGAGTAAAATTTCTGAAAAAATTTGTTATATTTTACAATACCACTACGATCAAGGTGAGAATGCATCGCAGGCTCGTGAAAAAATTTGTGGTGTCTACGGTCAAGATACTTTATCAAAAGCCACAGCCAAGAGATGGTTCGCTCGCTTTCGTTTGGGAAATTTTGATGTCAAAGATGCACCTCGCTCAGGTCGACCAATCACTAAAAAAGTCGATGAAATCTTACAAAAAATAGAAGACCGACACATAAGCAGCCATGACATTGCTAAGGAACTGAATATCCATCACCAAACAGTTTTGAACCATTTGCGTAAGGCTGGATACACAAAGAAGCTCGACGTTTGGGTGCCGCATGAATTAACACAAAAAAATTTGATCGACCGAATTTCCATTTGCGAAATGCTAATAAAACGCAACGAAATCGAGCCATTTTTGAAGCAAATTATTACGGGCGATGAAAAATGGGTAAGATACGAGAATGTCGTTCGAAAAAAATCATGGTCAAAAAAAGGTGAATCATCACAAACGACTTCAAAGCCACGATTGACACCAAATAAGGTTAGGCTGTGTGTATGGTGGGATTGGAAGGGAATTGTTTATCATGAGGTGCTAAAACCTAGCCAAACACTCAATTCGGCTCTGTACTGTCAGCAATTAACCAGATTGCAACAAGCAATTCAAAAAAACCGGCCAGAATTGATCAATAGAAAGGGCTGTCTTCCATCATGACAATGTCAGACCACACAAATCTTTGATGACCCGGCAAAAATTGACAGAGCTTGGCTGGGAAGTTTTGATGCATCCACCATATAGTCTAGGCCTTGCACCATCAGACTACCATTTGTTTCGGTCTCTGCAAAACTTCCTTAATGAAAAGAAATTCACTTCAAAAAGGGACTGTGAAAATCACTTGGCCAAGTTTTTCGACGATAAACCACAGAAGTTCTACACAGATGGAATAATGGCTCTACCAAAAAAATGGCAAAAGGTCATAGATAATAATGGACAATATGTACTTAAATAAAATCCATTTTAAATAAAAGAAATATTCAATCGAAAAATGACAAAAAAAGGCTCAATACTTTTTAGACTATCCAATATATATACACCCTCCATTTCTAAAGAAACCGAACTTTTTTAAAAAAATAGTACCACTAGTGCCATCTGTTGTAATATTTTAACGGTGGATGGCGTAGTCCCTCATTGATAACTGGTATAAATTTCATGACATTTGGATGCATACAACAAAAGTTATTGCGTTTCAAATGTCAGTGTGTTTTGTACATCGGTCGGAAAATGAGTTTTAAACAAAGATCTGCAATTGATTTTTGTGTTAAACTTGGTAAAACTTTTACTGAAACGCACCAAATGCTACAAAATGCATATGGTGATGATTGTCTATCCCGTACGCAAGTTTACGAGTGGTTTAGGCGATTCAAATCGGGTAGAGAGACGCTGGATGATGACGAAAGATCAGGCCGTCCCAGAACCGGATTATCGGAAGAAAACATCGAAAAAGTGCGTGAATTCATCAAAAATAACAAAAAATTGTCGGTGAAAGTTATTAAAATGGAATTAGGCATTCCCCAAACAACCGCATACCGCATTTTGACCAAAGTTTTGGGCCTTAAGAAGGTTAATTCACGGTTTGTACCACACAAACTCACCGAAGACCAAAAAGTTGATCAAATTGAGCATTGCAAAGACATCGTTAAAAGTGCTCGGAAGGATCGAAACTTCTTAAAATCGATCGTAACTGGTGACAAGACGTGGTGTTTTGAATATGAGCCCGAAACAAAGCGGCAAAGTGCTGAATGGAGAGCGCCGGATGAAGGAACACCCAAAAAAAGTCGCTTGGTGAAGTCAAAAGTTAAGGTTATGCTGATTTGTTTTTACGATTCAAAAGGAATTATCCACAAAGAATTTGTTCTACCCGGCCAGACAGTCACTGGAGTTTTACTTGGGCGTCATGAAGCGTTTGCTGGCAAGAATTCGTCGTATTCGGCCTGAATATCGAGAAATCGGCAGTTGGACTCTTTTGCACGATAATGCACCATCACATCGTTCGCGACTTGTAACTGAATTTTTGGTCAAAAATCACATTATTCCTTTGCATCATTCGCCCTATTCACCAGATCTGGCTCCGTGCGATTTCTATCTGTTCCCTAAACTGCATTTGGCGATGAAAGGAAAGTGGCACGCATCGATTGAAGCCATTGAGAAGGCGACGACCGACGTCCTAAAGACCATTCCAATCAAGGACATGGAGAAGTCGTTTGACAACTTGTTGGAGCGTGCAAATTTGTGTATCGATGCAGAAGGGGAATACATTGATTAATAAAAATGATTTGTTCCAAAATGTACATTGGTTTTTTGTTTTTTTAAAAAGTTCGGTTTCTATTGGAATGGAGGGTGTATAATCCTTATAATTATCGTAATTGCAAGTTCACACTTAAGCAAGAATGCGCTTGAGTGCGTACACACCTACACCCTTGAGAACGTTCGTAATTGATAAGTACACTCGTCTGTTAAGGTAGTGAAGGATTCAACGCCGCAACCAAAGATTTTTTTTTTCTGGTAACATCACACTAACCTTTATTAAATTTATTCATTGCATCGTTCGTTGTCGCAGCGTTTTATCTGTCAATTTATCGTAGAGACAAATGTTTTTTGTTATAAATTATTTAGATGATCATTTCGTTGAAATTAAATATTTTTGATAAAGTAAAATAAAATTATATAGTAAAGGAAAATTTTAAGAATGTAAAAAATTAAATATTAGGTGTAGTAAAAAGAAATCCATTATTTTTGCATTAAATGGAAGGTTTTATTTATCATAGATAGAATGATACGATTTAGATCAAATATGCACCGTTTTGTTCGATAACTTTTTGCTATTTTGGAAGTAATTTCATAATGCCTCTCTCGTAGAAACCCTTGTCCCTATTGTCAAAAACTGGGACAGTCGATTTTCATAATCTTCTCTTGAGGCGAATTTTTCACCTGCAAAATCATTCGTCATAGACAGGAACAGGTGGTAATCACTTGGTGCTAGGTCCGGACTATAAGGTGGATGCATAAGAACTTCCCAACCAAGCTCCCAGAGCTTCTGGCGAGTCACTATCGATGTATGCGGCCTGGCGTTGTCCTGATGGAACACAATTCCTCTCCTATTGGCCACAGCTGGCCGCTTCTGGGCGATTGCTTCTTTCAGACGGTCCAATTATTGACAGTACAGGTCCGAATTGAGAGTTCGGCCGTAGGGGAGCAGCTCATAGTAGATGATCCCACCAAACACACAGCAAAACCTTCCTGACTGACAATCCTGGCTTGGCCACCGTTTGCGCCGGCTCACCGCGATTTGACCACGACCGTTGTCGCTTGACGTTGTCGTAAGTGACCCACTTTTCATCACCAGTAACCATCCGCTTCAGAAATGAATCGATATTGTTGCGATTCAGCAGCGATTCGCAGATGGAAATTCGGCCCATGACGTTTCTTTGCGATAACTCGTGTGGCACCCATACATCGAACTTCTTTTTGTATCCAGCCTTATTTAAGTGGTTCCAAACGGTTTTTTGTGCAATGTTTAGCTCCTGGGCAATCGGAACAGTGCTTACGTGACGGTCGGACTCGACGATTTCCATTATTTTATCGACATTTTCGACAATTGGCCTTCCAGAGCGTCGTGCATCTTTGACGTCAAAATTACCGGAATGGAATCGACGAAACCAAAATTGCGCGTAATTGGCTGTTACAGTATCAGGACCATAAACACTATTCACATTTTCAGCTGCCTGGCTTGCGTTTTCGCCTTTATCGAAGAAAAACTGTAAAGTATGGCGTATTTTCTCTTTGTTGGTGTCCATCTTTGACGCGTGCTAAAAAATACTGAGTCAAGCAATCACAAAACTGTATGAGAAGCTTTATTAGTACGAAATCTTATCTTTCTAACGCCATCTAGTGTAACCCGATCGCACTTTTACAACGGCA
This sequence comes from Chalcis sispes, assembly GCA_949987625.1. Lineage (NCBI taxonomy): Eukaryota > Metazoa > Arthropoda > Insecta > Hymenoptera > Chalcididae > Chalcis > Chalcis sispes. The sequence continues at coordinate 17,709,157 of OX465099.1, forward strand.
GATACAGACTACTAAAGCCATCTATTGGCAAAATAATGGATTACTTTTTACTACACCTAATATAAGATAGTATTGACATTTGAAGATGCATAAAAGCAAAGAAAAAAAAACGAAATCAAGAATGTATTTCGAAATCTAATAAAGTATAGGCAATTTTATAATAGTTATACAAATATATAACGATATCTCTTTAAAAAAACATTTTACATAAGGTAGAATGTTGGCAAGTAGAAGTTGTTTTGTATCTCATTTTAAAAACATTATTTTTCAATTTTTCAAACATACAATTTATAGATAAAAAATTAGTATAATTTTAATATGACCATATTTTTAAAATTGCTTATTATTTTTTACATATTTGTACTATTTCATCTTTCATCAATTGATTGAATATTTACAAACTTAATGTCGTAACATTTTTTGTAAAAGATTGATTTCATAAAAAATGTTTAAATAATACAGTTGTTCTTTTGACGAATACAGTTTCACAGATCAGTTGGATTTATAAAAAATTATATTTTACATTTTTCCTTAATTGATGATGAAAAATCGGTTGTCTGTAAAGTCGGTTTACTGACGATAGTTGAACGTGACAACGTCATAAGAAAATACTGATGGAATGGTTGCATTTTTCAAAAGAAAATTTTAATTTTATTTGTTTGATAGATATTTCGTATGGATATAGAGAAGGAGGTAAATGGAAATCACAATTGAATTGATCAAGTTACATTTATTTGTACGCATAAATACAATTATGTCAATTTTTTTTTTTTTTTTTAACAATGTACATAGTTTTTACAAGTATGAATGTGCTTTGAGCAATTGTTTTACAACTTTTATTTACAACTTTTAAACATGTGTGATATTTAACTTCTTACAATTTGTGTTATTCTGTTGAGAATAGAACGATAATAAGAAAAGTAGGAAATGAAAGGGAGTGTTTCGAGTGTAATGTGTCTTGAAAAAGTCAAATCGATGGTGGTGCCTCTTAGTGTTGTTGATTTATTAATGTCTGATGCACAATCGAGATTGAACATGTCTTTCATGAATTTGAGAAATGTTTCTATTTTTTCGATCGAATAGTAAAGCAATTGATTTTTTACTCATCGTGAAATAGTTCTGTTAACTTATTGTTATAGTTTTGTCAATTATAGCATAACCTACAATCGCTGCACTAGCGGACCGATGCTATTTATTTTAATGATGAAAGCACGAATATTCGACAATATATCACTGAACATATATTTAATATCGAAAGAATCATTACCTTTATCGCCGCAATTATCGTTGCTATAAACAATTGACACCACATTCACTTTTCACTGCACTTCATACTTGACGAAAACATGTAAATGTATTATTGTATAGCAGCTGTCTACGCGGACGCATCGCTCACTCAAGTAGGAGAGAGACAGATGTCGAACGCTGCCGAACGCGGAGGCCGATTGTGCCTCTTTGTTGCTCGTTCCGCGCTCTCGCTTGCACTTCAAGTCTTAAATGGAACGCCTCAGAGCGAGGTAACGCCGCATGAGTCATGTTTTTTCGTGCGTGCAGCCGGCTCCATCGAATTATAAGACGTTGTCACGTCAAAATTATGGCTGCTTAGTGAATTTATTCTTAGAGCCTTATGTATAATTTTATAATTTCACCAACAGAAAGTTGTGAAATTAAAAAAAATTGTCAAGTATTTGTTTGCTTTGTTTAATAAATTATATACCAATTCGTGTAAATTATTTAAAACAATTGTAGTCAAAGACTTTTTATATTTTTATATTTATCATTATGCGTCTTAATAATGAAACTGTGATTAAATTCTAATACCAATGCAATTGCATATTCATTTACAAACATTGATTACAGAAAATATTTATTCACCGATGTACTACCTAACGACGGGTCCGCCAAGTATGTATTTAAATAGTAATGTATCTAAACTCTTTATTGTATGTTTTTTTAATGCAAACTCAACATCTACATATGTCTATTAATTAATCAGCTATCGATACAATTATTGATAAGTTGCATAGACTTTTTGTCTAAATATGTTTTTAGTAAATGAAATAGCTTAACTATAGTAAATGTATTACATACATAAATTTTTCGATCTAAAGAAAAAGCAAATCGAAATACTTGACAATTTTTACAGATTTCACAACTTTCTTTAGCTGAAATTTGAATTTTGGTAATGGTAAAATTTCATTACTTTGCTTCACTTGCATTAAAAATTATTGCAAATAAATAGTAAATAGATTATTTAATTAATTATAATTAAAATTTGGAAGCCAGATCATATAAATAAAGTTACGTAATACGCGGTCCAATGTGCAAAATGTTAAACAAAGTAAACAAATACGTCTTATTAGGCTGTACAGACATTCTATACGTCCCAGGAGAAAAAAACGTTAACAGTACCACTGCTATGTATTTGCCGCTTAGTATAGCCTAGCATGTGAGTCTTTATCGAGACTTAAATTTTCGGAACGCGTATTACAACTTATGTACACTCTGACAAAAAAGTATCCGGAAATTCTCATTTAAATTGCCCGCGTTGAGTATTTTTAAGTATTTGAAGTTTCTGTATGTTGGTAGGACTGTCCGTAATTACTATGCCAAACATGAGTGCGGTCTGTCAACTAGTTTGTTTACGACAGCTGTTGAAACCAGTCGACCTCAGTGGTAGTCTGCGAATGTTACAATGGAAAAAAATATTGAAAAAAGAGTTTGTATCAAATTTTGTGTTTTGAACGAAATTTCGTGTGCTGACTCGTTGCGAATGCTAGAAAAGGCTTATGGAGACTCTGTTTTAACGAAAACCCAAGTGTACGAATGGTACAAAGCCTTTAAAAACGGTCGGGAGATCGTCGAAGATTTGCCTCGTTCAGGACGACCGTCGACCTCTATAACATCGAAAAAATCAAGGAAATTGTGCTCGAAAATCGTCATGCCAGTGTTAGAGAGATAGCTCGTGATCTCAACATCTCTCGTGAAACCGCTCGTTTGATTTTGGTGAACCAATTGGGCATGCAGCGCGTCGCCGCTCGGCTCGTTCCGTTAGAGCTGAATTTTCTTCAAAAACAGTACCGGATGCAGGTAGCTGCAGACATGCTGGATCGTGCGAATTCTGATCCCACGTTCATGGGACGGATCATAACTGGTGACGAAACATGGCTCTATGAATACGACACACAAACGAGCCAACAATCATCGGATTGGGTGGGAAAAAATGAGCCGAAACCGAAAAAACCTCGCAAAAGTCGTTCGAAAATCAAGACGATGCTTATTGTTTTCTTCGATATTCGTGGTGTGGTTCATCATGAATTCGTTCCGCAAGGTCAAACGGTCAATAAGGACTTCTATTTAACTGTTTTGAGACGTTTGCGTGAAAATATTCGCCGTAAACGGCCGGATTTGTGGCAAAACAATTCGTGGATTTTTCATGACGATAACGCACCATCTCATCGAGCCACGATTATTAACGATTTTAAGACCAAACACTCGATAAATACCATCGACCAGCCACCTTATTCGCCTGATCTAGCTCCGTGTGACTTTTTTCTTTTCTCCAGACTGAAATTACCGCTCCGGGTAACCAGATTTGACTCCACAGACGCCATAAGAGAAAATTCGCAGAAGGAGCTGAAGGCCATCCCTGAAAGCGCCTATAAAAAATGTTTTCATGATTGGAAAAAACGTTGGCACATGTGTATCGCTTCAAATGGAGCATATTTTGAAGGAGATTCAATAAATATTGAAGAAGTTTAATATTTTTGCGTTTTATTTCAAATTTCCGGATACTTCTTTGTCAGAGTGTATGTTAAGCGAAGGAGAGAGAACGAGATAGCGATAATAGCGCGCACACCGTTCCTCCCACGTGACCAGCCTATCTCTGTCTCGCTCTCTCCTTTTCTCAACATACATTCAAGCGACCAGGGGGCTTTGCTTCATAGAGATAATATACATAAAGTAAGCGAGGTGTGGGAGCTCGTGTAAGTGAAAATGTCCTGCTTAAAGAAAGAAAAAGAGAATCGGATACCCCGTCTTTTGTCTTTGTCTACTCGCTTTTGATTGGTTATTGACGACGACTAGCAATGCTTTAATTTTGAAATCCCGCGAGCATACTTCAACGATCATTCTGCAATCCGCTTATGTATAATACAGATGTCTATTTATTTTGAGCATAGAAAAGATGTAATTCTGAAAAATGTTAAAGATAGTATTAAGTTAAATACATTAATTTTCTTGCATTAAAATCTATTCATTTAGTATCCCTATCAAATTTTGAATATGTTTTGTTCAGAACATTATTTTTTCTGATATTTAATTTACGAGGGCGGTTCAATAAGTACCCGTGTTTGACGAAAAAGGGCGTTCCTGAGGGAAGTTGGTATTATCATCGTGTACTGCCATCTATGAAACGACGGTAAAACAAATTTCAGACTGATTGATAGGTTAGTTTGGATTTGGCAGCCATTCGAGTAAGAGGTGTTTCGTGATTTTCGCTAAGATGGAAGAAGAGCAGTATCGTTCGGTAATTCGCTTTTTGTTTTTGGATGGAAAAAAATGCGAGGAGATAAAAGCAAAGTTGGATGCTGTTTATGGGGGCACTTCGCCATCTATGACCACAGTTAGATATTGGTTCAACGAATTTAAACGTGGGCGAACATCCGTTTTTGATGAGGAGCGACCAGGACGCCCGGCAGACGTGGTTACCGAGGAAATCATTCAAAAAGTCTACGACATGATTCTCGTTGATCAACGAACGAAAGTGCGCGAAGTAGCAGAGGCCGTAGGTGTGTCGACCGGAACGGCAATTAATATTTTACATGATAAGTTGACGATGAAAAAATTGTCGGCCCGATGGGTGCCGCGATTGCTCACGGTGGACAACAAGCGGATGCGGCTGTTAACTTCGAAGCAGTGTTTGGAGCAATTTAAGCGAGATCCGAAGGAGTTTTTGCGTCGAGTTGTCACCGTTGATGAAACCTGGATTCACCATTACACACCAGAAACTAAGCAACAATCAAAACCGCTTCGACAAAAAATTGAAGGAGACGCGGCCGCATTTGGCGAAAAAGGTCCTGTTTCACCATGATAACGCACCAGCATATTCATTCGGAGTTGTCGCCGCCAAACTGCATGAATTGCGTTATGAATTGCTGCCGCAACCCCCCGTACTCACCCGATCTGGCTCCCTGCGACTTTTTCTTGTTCCCTAACATGAAGAAATGGCTCGCGGAAAAAAAATTTAGCTCAAACGAGGAAGTCATCGCCGAGACAGAGGCGTATTTTGGAGAGTTCGACAAATCCTATTTTTTGGAGGGGTTAAAAAAATGGCAGGAACGTTGGGAGAAGTGTATCTTTCTAAAAGGGGACTATGTTGAAAAATAAAAAACAATTTTTTGAAAAAATGGTGCCTTCATTTCTAACACGGGTACTTATTGAACCGCCCTCGTATATTAAATCTTTAATGTTAAATTTTGAATTAAAAAGGAAATTTTCAATAATGATAAACTAAGACTATAAAAAATTTAATTACTCATTTTTTAAATTAATTTTGCTTATCCTGTTATTAATTTATACGGATTTTAGCTATAAAAATTTAATATTATTTTTGTCTGAAATTAAAAAAATAACAAATATATTTTAATTTTGAATTGTGGAGGCTTCTACATAATTCTATATAGTTGTTCGAAAAAAACTACATTTCTTACAAATTTTCGTTATTACAATATAAGATAATAAAGGTGAAAATTAAAAAAAAAAATAAAAAGTAAAATTTCTTTTATTTCTTTCTAACATACAATTGTATGTATGTAACTAACAAAACGTATAAAAAATATTTCAAACGAAAAAAAAAATTACTATTGCGATTTGAACCTAACTACTTATTTAGGATATTTTAACCTTATGTCTATACCGGTTGAGCTATTGTAAAAAGTCTAAATTGAAATACAAATTGTAATATATAAGTTGTACCCCTCGGAAGTTTATTATTTTAATTTCCCTCTCTATGCTTTGTCATTACTCCGCCCATAATTGTAGCACCAATCAGGAACGAGAAGACAGAGAAAGAAAAAGGGATCTCCGATTTTCTTTCTCTTTCTTTGACTAAGACAGGATTGAAGCCCGTTCGCTCACCCTATGTATATTATCTCTATGCTCTACTTTTCTTTTATTTTCTTTCATTACAGTGTATCGTTGTGCCGGTAATGTTCATTCTTAATGTGTGATAAGAAGAATAAAAATGGACGATTTATTAAATAATGAAACTAAGTGATTTTAAAGGGATAATTTTTTATTTTATAATTTTGTTTGTGATTTAGATAAAAAATTAAATAGTTTCTTGTGTAAAGAAATTAAATTTAAAATATTAAAAAAGTTACTGTTTTTTCATGTTAAAAAAAGGACTAAAATTCATTGATTATACAGTCTGTCAAGTAAGAGCGTGGTCGTGTTAATTTATAAAAAAATTTATTTGATGAAGCTTTCATATTTATATATACATTGTACACATTACAAACAATGATGCAACTCGGTCAATAATGTGTCCAGTCACCACCGGCGTCTATAATTGCCTGGCATCTCCGAGGCATGCTTTTTACTAATTTGACGGCGTATTCTAGTGGCAAGGATCTCCAGATCCGACGAATTTCGTAAGACAACTGCTTCAAAGTGTATGTGCGTCTTCCACGAAGCTTCCGTTTAATATATGCCCACACATTTTCAATAGGGTTTGCATCGGGTGACTGCGACGGCCAATCCAATGTAACGATGCCAGATTGAGTCTTCCACTGAGTACAGAGCTTGCTGCGGTGTTTAGGATCGTTGTCCTCCTGCAGAATCCAATCTTCATTTTTTGTGATGAACCATCGTTTGGCAGATGGCAGTAAAGCCTTTTTGTAGATTTTTATCATTTTCTCGGCATTTAAGTTGTCAGTAAAGAGGTGCAAAGTGCCGAATCCCTGCTTTGAGAAGCAGCCCCAAAGATACAACTTTATTCCATGTTTTACGGTCCGCTGAACAAGCCTATTGGTGGAAGTTGACCAGGCTCGCGTGAGGACAGAACGTGCCCATATAGAACATTCATCAGTAAAAATGACATTTTCAAAATCTCTTTTAATATTCTCATGCGCCCAAGCGAGTCGCTTTGTCACATGTTTTTCAGTCAACAGAGGCTTCTTCATTGTGTTGCGCCATTTCAGATGATGAGTACGAAGATGGGTTCGGATAGTTTCGTAGGATATATCTAAACCTTTTGCCATTAATTTTGCTTGTCCTTGCCGCAGTGTTAAAGCAGGATTCCGCGAAAACAGATTCACTATTCTTTTTTCATCTTTTTTGTTCACTTTTCCTATCGAGCCACGTTCTGGTAAATCATCGACATTTTTAGCCACTTTATATCGCTGTATCCACTTCTGTACAAATGCCTTCGACTTTCTCATATATTTAGCAGCCGCTGATTGCGACTTTTGGGACCTTTCGGGTGGATGCAAAGGAACACAGCCTCGTAGCGCGACGCGTACTTAGCACTCATGGCGTTTAACGTGATTCTCTTTCAAAAGATCAACGACAACTGAATCTTTGTTGACAATGCATCAAGGACAAAGCTTCCCTCTAGCGGCTCGCGAAAAAATTAGAGCGAAATCTTTTATTACCTGTTAGTGAAGTCGACCACGCTCTTACTTGACAGACTGTAAATTGCATTTTATTGATATGCAACAAAATAAAATTAATTATTCTGTTTACTAAGTAAGAGTTTTCGTACAGGTTACAAGGCTGAAAAATTTTTTACGCACCATGAATGAACCTCGCGTCATTAAAGCTTTCGGCTCATATTTTGTGGATGGAGAGAGGCGACTGCGACCCTACTATCCATCCACAACATATTTCACCTCAAGCTGTAATGACGCGAGGCTCGCCCAAGGTACATAAATAACTAATATATGCATACACAGGGTGGTCCATTTTAATCTATCGGTCGAAATAACTTCAAAGGGAGATGGTTATATTAAAAAATGTTTCAGACAAAAGTTGTAGGTGTTGAAAAGGGTCGTCCAACGCTGACCTTGGCATTAACCTTGAGGTCAAATTTGAAGGTTATTTGAGTGTCAAATCGCGAATTTAAATGGAAATCCCAATTTTTTATTACAGATTCTGATTCTGCGTCGAAAAATATGAAAGTTTTGTCTCAAACATTTTTTTCGATGCGTGACAGATGGCGCTATAATCGGCAGTTTTAATCGATTGATGCGATTATCTTAACAACTACGCATGTAATAAGATAGAAAAGGAAAATTTGTTAATCTGGATAGAGGGCATGTAATGACAACTCAATCAACCCCTCCCCCCTTTAACCCCCCGTATGGAGCGGTTTCAACTTAAAAATCTGAAATGGGTACCCCAATTTTATATTGCAGATTCTGATTCTGCGTCGAAAAATATGGAAATTTTGTTCGGAACATTTTTCAGATTCGTGATAGATGTCGCTGTAATCGACAAAATTAAAAATGCGTACAAAAATCGTTTCCGAATTAGGATTTCTCGAGGAATACACATCGTGTTCTGCAAATTAGAATTCTGTAAATATATACGTTTAAAAAAAATCTGTTTTGATGAAAATGTTCATTCTACTTTTAGCGTTACCAGGGGACAACGACGTGAACGAAGTAGAAGCATGTCCCCATGGGGTGCTTTTTTAATGTGAGTCTTCTTGCCTCTCACAATTCGGCCTTTAGAACCAGGCTACTGAGACTGTAATGCTAAATTTTCCAACGCTTAAATTCATTGCAATGGGTCTGATCTGTGCATCTGACGCTCTTAGAGGAACTGAAATCCATTATTACTGCCAACACATCACGTGTACATGCACCATTGAGCGTATATGTACGAAAAAGTCGACTGCTCTATAGGTTGCGATATCCCGCACAGTAGCGTTTCGTCGCCCAGGTAAACCTTGACCTCGTATTTATCCACAGAATTCAAATTTGCAGAACACGGTGTGTATTCCTCGAAAAATTCTAATTCGGTAACGATTTTTGTACGTATTTTTAATTTTGTCGATTACAGCGACATCTGTCACGAATCTGAAAAATGTTCCGAACAAAATTTCCATATTTTTCGACGTAGCATCAGAAATTGCAATATAAAATTGGGGTACCCATTTCAGATTTTTAAGTTGAAACCGCTCCATACGGGGGGTTAGAGGGGGGGGGGGGGTCGATTGTGGTGTCATTGCATGTACTCTATCCAGATTAACAAATTTTCTTTTTCTACCTTTTCATATGCGTAGTTGTTGAAATATTCGCATCGATAGATTAAAACTGCCAATTATGGCGCCATCTGTCACGCATCGAAAAAAATGTTTGAGACAAAACTTTCATATTTTTCGACGCAGAATCAGAATCTGTAATAAAAAAATTGGGATTTTCATTTAAAATTCGCGATTTGACCCTCAAATAACCTTCAAATTTGACCTTAAGGTTAACGCCAAGGTCAACATTGGACGACCCTCTTCAACCCCTACAACTTTAGTCTAAAATATTTTTTGATATAACCATCTCCCTCTAAAGTTATTTCGACCGATAGACTAAAACGGACCACCCTGTATATATATATATATATATATATATATATACACATACATACGAGGTCTGGCTATTAAATAACGAGACTGGTTATGAAAAAGGGTTTTATTATAAAAATTATTCTACATTCGAATGCTCCCCTTCAATATACTCCCCTTCCCGCGCCACACACCTTTCCATACGTTTTTTCCATTGATTGAAGCGGTGCTGGAAGTCTTCTTTGGTGAGAGCCTTTAGAAGCTCTGCCGTTTTTTGCTTTACCGCTTCCATCGACTCAAATCGGGTCCCTTTCAAAGCAGATTTCATCTTCGGAAACAAAAAAAAGTCGCACGGTGCCAAATCTGGCGAGTACGGCGCGTGTTTGAGCACTGGAGTGCGCTTACCGGCCAAATACTGCTTCGCAGATAGCGCTTTATGGGCAGGTGCGTTGTCCTGGTGCAAAATCCACGAGTTGTTCTTCCACAACTCGGGCCGTTTCTTGCGAACTCGTTCTCGCAGTGTTGCCAAAACTGACAAATAGTAAGTCTGGTTAACAGTCTGACCCTCTGGAACCCATTCAGTCATCACGATACCGTTAATGTCGAAAAAAACGATCAACATTGCCTTGAATTTTGATTTGGACATCCTTGCTTTTTTGATTCTGGGCGATTCAGGCGTCTTCTAATGCATCGATTGCCGCTTTGTTTTAACATCGTATTGAAAAATCCACGTTTCGTCGCAAGTAATAATGTTTCTCATCAGTCTGGAATCTTTTTTTAACCTTTCAAGGAAATCTGAGCAGACCTGTTGACGCAAGAGCTTTTGGTCAGGAGTCAGGTTTTTTGGCACCAACTTCGCACAGACTTTTGTCATGTGTAATTCCTCGTGTAAAATTTGTCTAACCGTTTCTTTATCGGCGTTTACAGCTTCGGCAATCATCCGGATGCTTATTCGACGATCTGTACGCACAATTTGGTTGATTTTGGTCACTGTTTCTGGAGTTGAAACAGTGACAGGGCGACCTGGGCGTTGGTCATCTTCAGTGCTCACTCGGCCCTCACTGAAGCGCTTACACCACTCAAAAACACGCGCACGAGATAGAGAATTGTCCCCATAGGCCTCTTGCAACAATTTACAGCACTCAGTCGGAGTTTTTTTTAATTCAACGAGAAATTTGAGATTGATACGTTGCTCCTGTTTTTCGTCACACATGGTTTTCGGCACGAGAAAAAAACACGTTCGTTTCAAACCGCTACTGTACAAATACAATAATAGGGACGAGAACGTGTTTTGGTACGTGCATAGACAAGATATCTAGATACCCAACGCACTACTCGTTTTTTTCCCCACCCCTCTATGGCACCCTCTAGGCGCGCAGTCTCGTTATTTAATAGCCAGACCTCGTACACCTTAATGAAATTAAAATGTGATAAACTCATTCTAAAGAAACGAGTAAATCTATAAAATTTGTCAAAAAACAAAAAAAAGGTAAAAAAAAGTATAATTATCAGTTGCTACTAAACTAATAAATAATAGTTAACACGTATTTACGCGAATTTTAGGTACAAAAAAAAGGGGAAAAAAATTATCAAAACTTTTGTGATTACACGTCGGTGATAAAAGAGAAATAAATGGTTTGTTTTTGTACGTAGGCACGTTTCAGTCGAAAAGTCATATGAAAAGTTAAATTTCACGAGTTTCCTGTCGATACATAAACCAAGAAGTAGGTCGTGTTCGGCCAGAGGAGAATTAACATTCCGTCGTTTGTCCTATATATAAGCATAAGAATCTTCTTATAGAAAATAATAGAACTAATACACAAGCGCGCGTATATTAAAAGTTCGACATGCCGTAGCCGCTCTCTTTTAATTACAATGCAGCCAAGTACTTCGACGTGAAAATTAGCACGAAAGCCAAAGTACTTCAGAGCTAATTAGGTTAAAAAAAAATTGAAGGGGGTGGTACAAAAAAAAGAAACTTTTTTTTCTCAGATCGAATGCACTTTGATTCTTTGAATAATCGAATATTGAAACGATATTATTCTCTTTTTTTTATTCCTCTATAGCTGTATGCAAATTTTCTAAACATTTTTCCACAACAGTTTATAAATCTTTTGTCAATTATAATCGATATAAGGTATTCTTCGAGTGCGTTTACGAGACAAAAGAAATTTATGAGTTTAAAGTTTCCAACGTTGGAGTCCAACGAAATTTTTTAAAAACTGTTTTTATTTAAAATTTATATTTATATTTTTTTAGTCTTATTGTTTTATAGCATAACCTGTTATTCAGCTACGGATTTAAATATAATTTATACATTTTTAACAGCTTTATTTAATTGTGAAAAATTATTTCGTTATACTCTAACGTTACAAACTTCAGACCCACAGAAATTTCACATAGTTAATATATTTCGAAGCTCGCTTGAATGCTAAATAAATACCTCATTTACCGACAAAAGATTTTTCTTCGATTTATATATACTGGGTGTCCCTCTAAGTAGTGAAAATATTCATAACGCCTGATGCAGGGAGAAATTTTATAAATAAAAAACCTTGTTACGTTAAAGTCGGTGAATTAATTACTATTTAATTAACAATAAATTAACAGCCAATCAGATTTTTTTCGTGATCAAGTAGGTGGGCCTTGAGAGAAAAAAAAACAAAACAAAAAAAAAAATGGGTGGGGCTTTTGATTTTCAACTATACAACTATATGCGGCGATGTGTGCGTCGCACTGCTATGTTATTGTTTCTCCCCACTTCGCCGCGAATTTTAATCCTGATTTTCTTATGTCCTATCATTCATCTTCTTATTCCTCTCATTCAGGCTATAGCACTGACGGTTTGGGTTCTAATCCCCAGTTCCGATTTTTTTTTTTTTTTTAGCGTCTGTAATTCTTTGTAAAATTCAAAAAAAATAATATTCAAGTTTTTCCAGATTAAGTTTTCATTCATTTGTATGCATCTTTTAATGTGTTCAAAAAAATTAAGAATTAATTATTATAATTCTTGATTACAGTCAGTTGTTTGATAAATACAATAAAATTTTCATAAAGTAAGATATTAAAATAATTAAAATTTTGTATTCACCCGAGATTTTAAGCTGTATTACATTATTTGTTACACCAAAAAAAAAAAAAAAAAAAGCCTTTAAAAAAAATATTTAAAAAAAACTTCATCGGTGTTACAAATTGGAAAACGACTTTGAATCTATTATAAGTTCGAGTCTTTCACACTCAGTTACCTCATATTACATTTTTATGCATTTAACGTAAAAATAATAAGAAATTTTTTTAATAATTTTTGTTTTATGAATAAATGGACATTACAATAAAAGATTAAGTTCATGGTTTCGACGTTTTCAGAATGGAGATTTCAACGTTGAAGACAAGCCTCGCTCTGGACAGCCAAAAAAATTCAAAGACAAAAAGTTGGAGGCATTACTCGATGAGAATCCGAGTCAAACGCAAGAGGAGCTTGCAGAATCATTGGAAGTGACTCAACAAGTAGTTTCTGTACGATTGAAATCCATGGGAATAATTCAAAAGCAAGGGAATTGGGCGCCTTATGCACTGTAACCGAGAGACATTGCCAGGCGATTTCTCTGTTGCGAGCAGCTGATTCAAAGGCAACAAAGAAAGGATTTTTTTTATATAGAATTGTTTCTGGGGATGAAAAATGGATATTCTATAATAACCACAAGAAGAAAAAATACTACGCTATGTCCGGTAAATCGTTGCCATCGATCTCAACATCAACACCAAAGCCGAATATTCATGGTTCGAAGATTATGTTATGTATCTGGTGGGACCAAAAGGGTGTTGTGTACTATGAGCTGCTACAACCTGGCGATACCATAACGGCCGATCGGTATAGGCTGCAATTGATTGATTTAAGCCGTGCATTACGAGAAAAACGGCCGGAATACAAGGAAAGACATGACAAAGTTATTTTTTTGCATGACAACGCTCATGTCGCAAAAGTCGTCAAAAAATATTTGGAAACGCTCAAGTGCGATATTTTGCCGCACCCGCTGTATTCTCCGGACATTGCTCCTTCTGATTACTGGTTGTTCCAAGGAATGCAGCACGATCTGGCAGGTCATCCGTTCACTTCTTTCGCAGAAAACAAAAATTGGCTCCCAACTTGGATCACCTCAAAAGACGAGACATTTTTTCGAGATGAGATTCGAAAATTGCCTGAGAGGTGGGAAAAAGTAGTAACTAACGATGGACGATACTTGGATTAATCTTTTAATTCTTTTTATTTTGAAATAAATGAATTTTTGACCGCAAAAAAACAGTCCGAATTAATTTGTACTCCCAATACATAACACATCGTTCAATAAGTCCCGAGACTAATCCAGAGATGGTGCTAGTAGTACCAAACTGGCCACGTTTCCATAGAGTGCGAACCTTTACATAAAACGTGTAAAAATTTCACGTCGATCGGATCACAGACAGCAGAGTTATCGAGGTTAGAGTAAAGTCACTTTGTAATTTGTTTGAAAAATGGAAAAAAGCGAGTTTCGCGTGTTGATAAGACATTGTTTTTTAATGGGTAAAAACACCATAGAAGCCCAGAAATGGCTTGAAAAACATTACCCGGGCTCCTCTCCATCCAAACCAACGATTTGTCGTTGGTATGCTGAGTTTAAACGTGGTCGTACGCACGCAAACGATGCGGAACGTTCGGGTAGGCCATTGGAAGCCGTTACACAGGAAAATGTGAGTGAAGTGTTAAAAATTGTAATGAAAAATCGCAAAGTAAAGGTCCGTGAGATTGCAGAAATGACACAGATGTCATCTAAAAGCATATTTACAATCCTTCATGAAAAATTAAGCATGAAAAAGGTTTTTTCCAAGTGGGTGCCGCGATTGCTTTCAGTGGAACAAAAACAGCAACGAGTCGACGATTCAGAGAGCTGTTTATCGCTATTTACTCGCAATAAAATGGATTTCCTGCGTCGATACGTGACCATGGATGAAACATGGATACATCATTTCACTCCGGAGTCGTATCGGCAATCATCTGAGTGGCGCATGGCTGGCGAAAGCCGCCCAAAGCGTCCAAAAACGCAGCAGTCTGCTGGCAAAGTCATGGCGTCTGTTTTTTTGGGATACACATGGCGTAATTTTCATTGACTACCTGGAAAAAGGTAAATCGATCAACAGTGATTATTATATTGACTTGTTGGTACGTTTGAAGAAGGAGATCGCAGCAAAACGACCGCACATGAAGAAGTAAAAAATACTTTTTCACCAAGACAATGCACCATGCCACAAGTCCATGAAAACAATGGCAAAATTGAACGAATTAGGCTTTGATTTGCTTCCTGACCCCCCGTATTCGCCAGATTTAGCCCCCAGCGACTACTGGCTCTTTGGTGATCTTAAAAAAATGCTCCAGGGAAAAAAATTTGGCTCGAATAAGGAGGTCATTGCCGAAACTGAAGCCTATTTTGAAGCAAAGGATAAATCCTTCTATAAACATGGTATAAAAATGTTGGAAAGGCGTTGGACAGATTGTATCACTCTAAAAGGAGATTATATTGATCAATAAAAATGATTTTTGAAAAAAAATATTCACAGTTTCGACTGTATAACATGTATTGTTTTTATGTGAGAGGCATAAAGGTTAGACTCGTGTTTGCGTGCTCGGCGATTTTTTGCTTTTGAAAATAATAGAGTAAAGAGTTTGTATTAATTTTTGTGTAAAAAATGGTATTAAGTGCTTAAAAACTCTTGAAATATTGACAGTGGCGTATGGTGAGTCAACTCTGAGTAAAAAATTGTTTATAAGTGGTATAAGTTATTCCAAGAGGGCCGAGAAAATGTTAACCATGAACCGTCGCTCCGGACGCCCCGCACGTCAAAAACCGACGAAAATGTTCAGAAAGTGAAAGAAATTGTGTTGAAAAATCGTCGAATCACGATTAGAGAAGTAGCTGATGATCTTAACATATCGTTTGGCTCATGACAATCGCTTTTTAACGGATGTTTTGGGTATGGCACGTGTGTCAGCGAAATTCGTTCCAAAATTGCTTAATTTTGATCAGAAGCAGCATCACATGAACATCGCCTAAGACATGTTGAACGACGTCAATGATGATCCTGATCTGCTGAAAAGGGTTATAACTGGAGACAAATCATGGGTATATGGTTATGACATCGAAACCAAAGCCCAATCATCCCTATGGAAGAACCCAGGAGAGCCAAGACCGAAAAAGGCACGCCAAGTTTATTCGAATGTGAAGGTTTTGCTCGCAGTTTTCTTTGACTACCATGGTGTTGTGCATCAAGAATTCCTACTGCAGAGTCGTATGGTAAACAAGGAGTATTACCTTGAGGTTATGCGGCGTTTGCGTGAATCAATAAGAAAAAAACAGTCGGAAGTGTGAAAAGAAAATTCATGGAATAATTTTGCACCATGATAATGCACCTGAGCACACGTCGTTACTCGTGAGTAATTTTTTGGCCAAAAACAATACTACCATCATGCCTCAGCCACCATATTTACCAAACTTGGCCCCCTGCGACTTTTTCCTCTTCCCAAAATTGAAAAGGCCAATGAAAGGACGAAGATTTGCGACGATTGAGGAGATTAAGGCTGCATCGCTGAAGGAGCTCAAGGCAATACCCAAAAGTGCATTCCAAAAGTGTTTTGACGACTGGAAAAAGCGCTGCCACAAGTGCATTGTATCAGAGGGGGATTATTTTGAAGGGAATAACATAATTTTAGATGAATAAATAAATATTTTTTATAAAAAATGAAAAGTCACCTTATTTTTTTATCACACCTCGTGTGTATGTATATATAATGGATCTGAAGTTTGTAACGTTAGAGTACAACGAAATAATTTTTCACATTTAAATAAAGCTGCTAAAAATGTACAAATTATATTTAAATCCATATCTGAATATTTTTTTATGCTATAAAACACTAAAACCAAACAAATATAAACATAAATTTTAAACGAAAACAGTTTTTAAAAAATTTCTTTGGACTCTAACGTTGAAAATTTCAAACCCATTATATGTTGTATATAATTGAAGCTTATTGATAATGGATTTTCGTTTATATGCGCTGTACATTTCAAATACAAAGAAAAAAGATTGTAAATTATTTCTAATAATCCGTAAGAGTATTTGAGTAGTTAATTGTATTAATAATAGATATAATTATATTTACGTTTATTATTATATATACGTTTCGTTTCATTGTCTGGGTAACCGTGACACGTCTCAACGACGTTTAAATTATACCATCGGGTTGCTCGAACGAAAATCGATTTGTTAATGAAGCATCAATCCTGCTATATGTCCTTGGAACGCCATTGAATAAAAAAAAAAAAAAACCTTTGGCCGTATCGCCGCATGTCTTTATAGCGAGACAACGACGCGACGTGTCATTGATTTTATTCTCACGGTTGTGCTGATATTCTGTGTGTGCATATACTAGTATATGTATATTAATAACGCGGCTCGAATTTTTTATTTTTTCCTAAAAAGAGTATTTTTAATGCTAGTTTATTGCAAGCATGCAAACTCATGCTTCTAAAAACTTCAAAAACTTTAAACCATAAACTATCAACCGTTAACGAATAATTTTCATTATTTTTGTGAACCTCAGCGCATCAAAACGCATTTACGCGTCTTCTAACTATCTACTTCGCGTGCAAAGCGTACATAAGTTATTTTTCTCTTGATTACGCAACGAACTCGAAGAAATCTCTCTCGCAGGTGTGACGAAATAACGTTTACTCGCCGTTGTAAAATCTCTCTCTCTCTCTCTCTTTCTTTAGCACAATTTTCGCGCGAAACGTCTAATCGCACCGATAATTCCACGTACAGAGTTGAAGGAGAATAAAAAATAAAGAATGAAAGAAAGAGAGAGAGAGAGAAAGAGAGAGAGAAAGAACGATAAAACTCCTTTTGATACGTCCTTTACCCCTTATGGCAGTGTATTGAAACTTTTATGCGGACTACACAGTAAACTGTTGAGGATTGCATCAAGCGATTAATCTTTCGAGCACATTTTATGCGCGAGTGTATTTATGCATACAATATTATACGTTTCGGCTATTAATATAATAACGGTGAAATTTTTTTTTCTTTGTAAAATTATTGTCTGGTTTAAATACTTCTTCCTGGAAAATGCACTAAACTCTTATTCGATGTATGTAAAAAATCAAGTAAAAACTATAATTTTTACCGCCAATCTTTGTTATTTAAGTATTAAAAATTTAGTTTATTTTAGATGAAAAGGTTATGTGAAATCAACGGTAAAAATTGTTAAAAAATAATTTTCTTTTGTGTAAAAAAAAAAAAAAAAAAAAAAAAACAAAACAAAGCGAATAACGATTTAATAATCGATTTAAAAAATTTGTCTTTTACACGTGCGACTGACTCATCCGAGGAACATTATGATCTTGTAGCTCAATTTGTATTTTACGTGATTCACTATCGGTCAGATTAGAAAAAACTGTTGTACATCGTAATTTTTTTTGTTATTCATTACCTCGACTACAGACGATATTTTAAAGAAATTTTCACGCGATCGTGCAATTGATAAATTTAAAAATGAAATTTCGTTTTTATATAAACAATGAAAATAAAATAACTTTACTACTTTATTTTCATTCTCAATATTCATAAATAGCAATATATTGTAAAAACATCAAACTTAAAACTGAATTACAAGAAATTAAAAGAATAATACTTTAGAAATAAAAAAAAGTCAAACAATATTCTATAGAAATTTATAAAAATAAAAGTGTTCCATATAATTATTCTAATACACAGCCTTTGAAAGTTGCTTTTTAATATTTTCACAAAATTGTCGAAAACATAATAAACAGTAGTAAATCATGGAAATTACATAAGGTAAAATAATAGAAAGATTTAAGATTTTCACGTTTTGATAAAATACATCAAGAACTTGCGTGAGACAATAAATTTCTTGGTCAGATTTAACGTGGATATTTTTATCGATAGCGAGCTTTTTTCAAGCTATTTAAATATCCTTACGCAATCTTTGTATGTACGTATAAAACATCTAAAATATTCCATAATATTCGTTTATCAGACAAAAAATATATAACTGAAATAGTTCTATACACATATTTTCTTTTACGTAAATTATCGGATTATCATGTTGTATACTACAATGGATTCTAAACATTATCGAATTTATTATGTGAATGCAATATATCGATCGAATATAACAATATATATATACGCTTGTTTCTACACGAAGTCATTCATCAAAAAAAATTTTACATCGTTATCCGGAAGCTCGTAACGAGGAGAAAATAAGTAAGAAATCATTTATTCCACGAAACTTTAAATAACACAACTTAGTCGTTACGTTCGAAAAATTAACCGTAACGAAACATAAACATTAAATTTTGCATACACACGCGCGCGCGCGCACGCCGACGCGCACGCACATACACACACACACACA